>OZ018326.1:42438606-42856106 GCA_963969495.1 Ceratothoa steindachneri | reverse complement strand
ACCATTATTCTTGAACCTAGGTCATATGTGTTTGTAGATGACAGTACATCAATTTAATGTTTTAGGCTAAACAAATAGGGTCGTGATAAAAATACTAATTGGCAATTGGTTTGTTTATCGGAAGCCTACTTGTTTATATTTTGTCATTTGAGGCCAAATATAGAAATGTTTTTACTGTTGGTTTGTAATATTTAATTTAAAATACATGTTTATTTTTGGTAGATTCTGGTGTTTCCTCTTATCCTTATGTGTTTAAAAATAGCTCTTCCTTAAGGACTAAACCACAAAAATAGCACTCTTAGAACAAAGCCTACTTCATCATAGAAGTAACTCACGCCCCTTAAAGCATACCGCTACTACAAGGGTGTCAAAGCGTAGAGTGATCAAAGCCAAGGGTCATTCTACGACATATTATAAAAGTGGTGTCAGGTCTAGAGGTTTTATATTAGAAAAACCCAGTAGTGTCTATTTAAGGAAGAGCTAACACATAAAAGGAACACCAGGAATAATAGGATATTTGACGAGTGGGAAATTGGTAAAGTTAGAGGTGGATACCATCTAAAGGTAATTGTTAGGCCAAGTGGTAAGTTTCGGTGGTGGAATAGGTAAGGCTTGATTAAAAACAAGGTAGATGACTGACATAAGCGCGATGGCATTGTTTGACCTTTATCGGAAGCAAGGTCAAAGCCTCGGACTGGAAGGAACCGATCTGAGTTCGTTTATTCAGGAGAAAGAGAGAAGCGAAAGAGAAGAAAGAAGAGAAAAGATGAAAATGGAAGCAGAAAAGACGAAAATGGAAGCTGATGAAAGAGAGAAGATAAGGGCCCACGAAAGAGCTCTTAGTAAAGACCAGTTAGAGGTGCAGTCAGTGTCATCTAAAACAGGAGTGTCACCAGCGGCCAGCATGAAACTCCCGGAGTACAAGTACGAAGAAGATTTATGCTCATATCTCTCCCATTTTTGAGAAAATATTTGAAGTCAATAATTGGGACCTAGAAGAAGATGGGGTCGCCAGACTGTTACCGCTACTCAATCGTAGGATGAGAGAGATATTCGTATCTTTACCCTCAGAAGCGACTGTGGACTATTCCACTCTCAAAGCCGAATTTCTCTCAGCAACAAACCTTAACCCGGAAGAATATAGGATGAAGTTCAGGCATTCTCGTATAAGACCTGGACAAACATACAAACCTTTTGGCTTTGAGCTTCGTCGAAGCCTACAGTTTTGGATGGAGTCAGAAGGGGTAGAGAACGAAGTCGCTGCGGTCGTCGACTTCATGCTTAGAGATCAGTTACTAAGTACACTACCCCAGGAAATCCGTGCATTCGTTAAGGACCGAAAAGCTTCTACCTTCAACGAGTGCCTGGACGAGGCTGACCTCCACGCGGTAAATCATCGGTTATATCCTAGGGAGTACAAGAAAGAGAAGGCCCTCTCCCCAAAGAAAAATGGGCCGCCACCCAGGCATTTACAAAAGAAGGCCTTTAAGTTTGCAGCAGCAAAAGGAACTTATAAACCAAATTTTGGAGGAGAAAAAAATCAAAAAGAAGTTAGGATTCCACAAGGATCATACCCTAATACCGGCACGTATCCCAGGAAGCCCGTCACTTGTTATACCTGCGGGATAATAGGTCACCTGAGTTTCCAGTGCCCACAGAACTCCCGACTGAGGGAGACCTCGAGACAACAGGTGCAAAACCCGACTGCCGCTATCCCAGCAGGACAAGCTGATTCGTCCTACGTCCCCGCGCCAACATCCGAAGGGCCCCAGCAACAGGTAAACTTTCTATTCAACAAAAGTTCGCCAGGCGGCCTACAATTTGAAGAGGGCACTGTTAATGGGTGCCGAGTATCCACTTTAGTCAGAGACACCGGATGCACGTGCATAGTGGTATCCGACAAGTTGCTGCCCCCAGTAAACCCTGCCCATAAGAAATTCGCAATCGTCCACGACTTTTTAGGACGCGCCAATCGATTCCCCGTCGTGAGATGTCACATACAATGCAGATATTTCACCGGTTGGACGGACGTGGTAGTAGCCCCGATTAAGTTCTGCGCAGTACTAATCGGACAAAACCCCCATATTCCCCAGCAAGAAGTGGCCCAACAAGTAGTCACCCGGGCACAAGAAGCCCAGAGGAAAGAGCAACCTGCTAAGTTGACCCCGAGGATTACCCGCGAAGACAATGGGTTCAAATTGACTTCTTTCGCCAGTGCTCAGAAGGAATGCCCCACTCTTAAACCTCTATGGGAGAAAGCTATTAAAGGTGAAATTCTCCAAGTGAAAGGAAAGAAGCCTATCCAGTATATCGTAGAAGACTCACTTCTCTACCGTACTATCAGCGAGGAGGATAAGGAGAACAAGAAAGCACTGTGTGTACCTCAAGAATACACGCAAAGAATTTTGAATACCGCGCATGATGGAATATTAGCCGGACACTTTGGGCACAACAAAACGGCGCAGCAGATATTCCGACACTTTTATTGGCCCCAGGCCGCCAGGGAAATTGTGGCCTATTGCCGATCATGCGACGTGTGTCAGAAGGATCCCTCCAGAGGACGGGTATCTCCCGCTCCCTTACAAAAGGTGCCCGTTATTACCGAACCTTTCTTTCGAGTGGCAATTGATTTGGTGGGACCAATTCACCCCCCTTCAAGTGGAGGACACTCCTACATCCTCACCCTAGTGGATTGTGCCACCCGGTTCCCAGATGCCGTGGCCCTACGGAAGATTGACTCTATTTCCTGCGCGGAAGCATTAATTTCTATTTTGCACGAGTAGGCCTGCCTAAAGAAATTCTATCTGATAGAGGGCGCCAATTCACCTCAGAATTGATGGAGTATTTTAACAAACTTCTGTTAGTCAAGCCAATTTTTACGAGTCCATTTCATCCAGCCGCTAACTGAATCTGTGAGAAATTAAACGGGACTCTCAAAAATATATTGAAGAAGATTCTCGTGTTCCCGTTAGCCTGAAGACTACCTTGAAGACACTGGAGAGGACAATCTATAAGACATGATCACGACAAGCTCTCCACATTAGTTTCCACCCAAGTCCTGCTTCAATCAACGTACAAGCTCCACAGTTGAAACATGTGTTGAGGGCAGTTGAAACATGTGTTGAGGGCAGTTGTTAAAAAGACCAGGCCTTATATATGAGGACAGAGTGACCAACAGTCAACGGAACCATGCATGCCGCTGCCTTTGCCTCTTCTGTTCGACATCATATCATGATATCACCTTCTTGCTTGTGTTTTTGTATGTCTCTGAACACGTCCTGGAATGCGTCAGCAAGCCACATGTTGTCTGGGAGTTGATCATCTGGACTTGGCTGAAATTCCTCTCGTCAGAGAAGAACCCCAGCATATCTGGCCCCAAAAGCTGTTTTAAATTATTGATCAGATTTTTATGTGCTTGTGGTTGCTTTTTTTTCATTGCCTTGGACAGAAATTATCCCTTCCTAATCTCCTATTAAAAGAAGCGAATGTTATTATACACAAGCATCACGTTGAGGTTTTCATCCAGACTTGAGACCTTTTTGAAAAAGGTCTCTATTCAAGAAGTGCTACGAAAAATCTTTAACTTACCAAGAACAACCTTACAGATAGAATCCACTTTTGGAGGAAATATATAGTATGGACGGTTGCAGATTGGAGCAATGTGTTATTCTCGGATGAAGTTCCTTTTCGCTAATTTTGAGTTCTGGAAGATCTCTCGTTAGGAAAAGAATAGGAAAACCCTCTCACAAGTCCGGTATCGTGCCATGGGTGAGGCATTCGGACATTCTTCGTGATTGAGGCTGCCTCTCATCTAAGGGAACTGAAGCACCAACAATTTTGCACAAGAATACTGCCTTGAACTCAAAATAGTAGCAAAACGTGCTTCATACGAAACTTTTCCCAACAGTTTAAATCAAATGCCATGATGATAACTGTATTTTTGAGAATGATGGCGTACTTTGTTACAAAACAAAAAAATAACGAACTTCTTGGCTAAAAAATCCATCGAACCTTTGGTACCTGGACCCAGAATTAACCAGATTTGAAGCAAATAAAAATTTTGTATTCTATAATCATATGGACGGTTGATAAATACAAGCCATGAAATTGTAAGGATTTGTGGGTGCTTTTTTGACAAAAATGGAACATACTCGGTCAATATCTCATCAGAACATTATCTCCATCATGCTAAAGTGAATTGAAGCATTCCTGAAGTTTAAGGGACATTATTATAAATAAAGACTGTGCCATTAATTTATTCTACCAATTAATAAAATGGGGTTAGGCTTAATTTTTTTGTATATTTCACCTTCAAATTATAATACAAGCATACTAAAACAAAATTCAACATTTCGATATTTATATTAAATTTCATATGAATAAAATATAGTAGTCTAAAATATTTGGCGATGACTGTAGAGAAAGTGACTACCGGGTTGGTTTGACTGACTTTCATTTACTAGATATTAATTTTCCAAAACTTTGGATTTCACTGTTAAGCTTTTAAATGGTGTAATATTATATACTGATGAGAATAAAACGAAAAATAGTTTCTAAAGCATATAAATAAGTATATCGTGATTAATTTACTTTTGTCCTAAACATGTTAAAACTGTGACAGGACTACTATGGCGGTTCTACATGAATTTCTAAATTTTCAGTCCTCAAGAAATGTAAAAGGACTGAATGTAGAGAATGTACTGTAAGATTTATGTAAATTGCGACATGGAATAGATGTCGTAACAAGGACAAATATTTTGAGCTGCTCATTGCTTACATAGGTGTTATTCTTTTCATATAGTTTTTTAATAAAGTTATTTATGAGAAAATATAAAATATAAATATTGTGTTCTGCCATGGTCCAATATTTAATAGAAATGCTATTTTCTGCCATATGAAAAACGATCAACACTCAATATTTTCCACTTTTTCTATGTGACACATGGGATTTATTTTTGTTGTTTCCTTTGTTTGTTAGTAAAAAAGTTTGAGAAAATTTGTTACTTGCCAATACAGTCTATGTTTAAAATTATCTATATTGTTATGTCAATCTCATAAAAGAATATGCGAAAATACACTTTACTGAAGTGCGCCATTTTGATTCATCGCATCACTTAAGAAAAATACTTGCACCACTAAAAGTTAAGGGTTAAATGTAGGAATAACACAACTTTGTTCACACATCGTGGCTAGAAAGGAAATTGCATGTGTTTATTAGGAAATAGTGTTAAACGCAAGAGTGGCGCTAACTGTATATGCCATGATCAAGCAAAGAGAGAGGGAGAGAGAAAAAGGAATATCTTTTGTTTCGTTGTATTACATTTTCCCTAGCTCGTTTTCTGTTTCACCAGAAGCAACGCATTTTTCAACAGGTGACACGCCTAACTCAACAAATTCAGGGGCGAATAAAATCGGATTCTCTAGTAGGGACTTATTCCATTGCATTCTCAACCGACCGAATTCATATCATTCTCAGGCAGTGGAGACAAAAAAAATCGCCTATATCTAAAACACCTTACACCTCTATTCGAATTCAAGGTTAAGGTTGCACTCTTCTCATCGTCGTATTTATAGATAAAATTACTCCACTCACGAAGCACTGAATACCGACTGAACTGGAAGCCTACTTCTCCTTTACTTGACAATTTCCCCCCCCAAATTTCTCATATAAATTCACCGAACTCAAACAAGAATTAATCCCTCTCATTGCGTTATCAGTAACTTTAACATAAGGTGAAAAGTATAGATATCAATTTGTATTTAATAACTGTTTTTTCACAGTTCCTAAAGTGAAATGATAGAAAATTATTATTTCATATAATATATGTTACGATATTTTTCTCAAATTTGAATAATATCGTTTAATTAATCATTCCGTAGGGGGGCATCGATTTGCCCTTCTGGCCGCCGTGCTGACGGGCCCCAGCACCCCGTCCAGCCCCAGCTTAGCCTCTCTTCCTTCCTTCAAAACACTTGTTTCCTCGCTTTTCATACAAACTCTCCCACAACTTTCTCTGGTAAGCCTCTAATTTCACAGGGTAGATGCTAACCTTATTCTCAAGCCAACCGTCCCGGATAGGGGCTGAGGGGGGAGGGGACAACGTTCCCTAACCGCTGACCTCCGGTTTGGGAGGGGGGTTAAACAACCTGCGTAATCCCCACCCATACCTTCCTCACATCCCTTTTCCTCTCCTCTTCACAATCTATCCTCTTACGCCGTGATCAAGGTGGAGCCGCTATGCCGATGGACTGCCAGGCCACCAGGCGGGAGGGGTGGTCCAAAATGGCAGCGCCTGGCTCTGCCAGGCCTGTAAGCACCTCTTGCAGTGCGGGCAACTGTGAGAGGTGGTGAGATATTGCGTCCCGCAGAAAATTAAGGGCACGATTCCCAATGTTTTAGAAAAAAATCTGCCCCTCATTTCCACTTGAACATCGACGGAGCCACCCTCGGGCAGCTCCACCGAAAAAATGCAGGTTTCCTCCTTCTGTGCTTGCGCAGGGGACCCTCCATATTTCTTTAACCGGAGAGAGGGCTTACTCCTCTCCTAGGCCTACGCGTGAAGGGGACTCCCTCTCACCACCTTCTCTGAAGGTGATTTTGGGCACCTCCCTATTTCCAGCGGCAGTCCCTCCTTTTCTTTCTAAGGGGACTGCCAAGAACGCCAGCAGGTAGCTCATTGCCGTCCGCCCCTCGTGTAAGTGGCTGGGTAGGTAAAACCCACTTAGGGGGGAGAGGAAAGCAAGGTCCCTTCAGGCGCTCTCCTTAAAAGACCTGCTGGAAAGAATATTAAACCTTGCTGGGGTCAAAGCCTGTGCCTCCCCACAAAAGACTTATGACGCTGCCAAGGGGACCTGCGATGTCCTGGGAGGGGATGACCAACTGGAGGCCCCTCCTGTGATAGACATGGTCCTTGAGGAGACCCAGCCTCAGATGGTAGGGCCTTCGATGGGGGAAAATCCGGGCTCAGGGCCAAGCACCGAACCCGAATCCGCCCTTATGCAAGGTCCTCTTCAAACTGCTTGGGCCTCCGAGGCTGTACAAGCAGGGGAGGGATCTCCTCTGACTGGTGCCCTTGCGACCACCAGGAACTTTTCCATTTTGGAGAAGGACCTGGATAAGGCCGGTCCATCTGGCCTAGGGGTCTTCTGTCGTCGGAGATAAGAAGCGGGTTAATTCCCCGCACTCCTCTCCTAAAAAAAAAAGAAAAAAACAAGAAAGACTAAAAAGACTTAGGGCTCCTCTACATCTGCGGGGGCTACGGCGACGGATGGGTCTGCTGCCACTTTGGCAAGCGACCAATCCAAGATCGGCACATCCGGATCGTCTGCTTCACACGATCCCGAACCCCCGACTAAGACGAAAAGTGCACAGGGAGAAGCTTCGATGACATCAGGGCCCCTGATTGAGAGGTTACATGGCGTTTTCGAGCCCGCTGGCTTCAAACGCTTCCTCGTTATTCGCTCCACGGATGGCACCATGTTGGCCAAGGGCAACATGACCCACGAGATGAGAGGATTAGCTAACGCAAATGGTAGAGAGCCGAAGGTGACCCGTTTCTGGGACGGGAGCCTTCTGGCGAATGCGGCGAATCCCGCCGAGGCGGAAAAGATAAGTGCTCTTCGGACACTTCATGGCATCCCAGTGAGTGTGACGCCGCACTCTACCATGAACTTTCTTAAAGGAGTAGTTTACGCGAGGAAACTCGTTGACTACTACATTGAGGATATCATCTAGAGCTGGCCGACCATGGATGATAAAGGTCGAACGTGTGATGAGAAAACAGGGAGGAGCCTCGAGACCCACCTTTACACTCTTCGTCAGGTTCGACTGTGACAAGCTCTCTGATTCGGCACGTTCCGGTTGGTACCGCTACCGCGTGAAGGCATTCGTGCCACTGCCGTGGCGGTGCCTCTCACTGTTACCGCTTCTGCCATACGAATCGTTCTTGTAGACGTGCAATTCGGGGTCACCTAAAGTTTGTGTAAATTGCTCAAGGGCCGCACACGATATGTCCAAATTGTTTGTGGCCAAGTGTGTCAATTGCGCAGAGCCGCCCCCGCTTCTTCGAAGCAATGTGGTGCCTATCTCTTGAGAAAAAAATCCTGGTCGTTCAGGCCCAGGATCGACTCTCATTCCGTGAGGCTAAGGACTAGGTCCTAGCGCGCCCGGGTCTGCCTGGGACGTAATATGCCTCAATAGTTAGAAAGGCACCCTCTGCTCCTAGCAGAACCAGGCAAACGAGCACGGTTGTTTCCGTGCTTATTTAGAGACCTTCGGCGGTCTCTACTAAACCCGGGCGCTTCCCTGGTAAAGCTGGTGGCAAAAAGGGTTCACACCCAGCCCTGGCTAAACTCAGGACTCCCCCCTCTTTCCCCAGCGTGACCGTTTCCCATAAGGCGAAACGGCCACGCGTCTCCACTGAGTCGTTAGACTCACAGGAGGCAACGCCCCTGAAGATGGTCGCTAGGCCATCTTCGGGGGTTCCTAAAGCTGTCCCCCGAAAGGAGGGCAGCAACAAAGGAGCTTGAGCTCCTTCGCCCACGCTCCGAAGGGGAGCGAGTGGCTCGGAGACGGTGGTTCCTCGAAAAGAGAGCTCCCAGCCTCTGAAGCCCCAACGCCCTTCTAAGGTTTCGAGGCGTAGGGAGGAAGAGACACGCATGGCGAGCCCAACCTCCTCCAATAAGTCCTCGAGGGCAAAAACGCCTTCATCGCTTTGTCCGGCCAACAGCGCCCTGGGTTCGTCCCCAGGAAAGCGTACCGCCATTCCCGTGAGGGTCTTCTGTGCGAGGAGGGCCCCCGCGTCTCCTCCGAGCGAGGCCTTGTGGGCATATTGCTTTAGTGGAATTGCCGTGGACTCCGGGCCAACTGGGAGGAGCTGCGGAGGCTCGTCTTGTCCCGTTACCCGTTAGCGATCTTTTTGCAAGAGACCATGCTAACCGCGTGCCCCCTGCCCGCCCTTTCGGGGTATAAGGGTCTTACGACCCCACCACCTTGGGATCGCCGGGCTGGGGGATGCGCGGTTTACACCCGGCATGATGTCTCCGTTCTTCGTTTCTCTTTTGATACCTCCTTTCAGGCAGTGGCTGTGCAGCTGCACCTGGATAGGAGGTATACTATCATTCCTGCGTACATTCCACCGTCAGTTGACTTCGACGCTGAGGACTTCCACCGCGTCGTGGCATGATTCCAAGGCCCTATCTCTTGCTTGGAGATCTGAACAGCAGGCATGCTCTCTGATGAGATTACTCCATAAAGCCCAGGGGACAAGTCCTTGCCGATCTGATCGAAGAGCTTGAGATGTGTGTCCTGAACGTGGATGAGTTCACGCATCACTGTATGAGAACCAATTCATTTTCTTGCCTTGACCTATCTTTGTGCTCTTCGGATGCACAGCCGGATTTTGATTGGATGGTGGTTGATGACCTCCATGGTAGTGATCACTTTTCCATTGAAAAATTAATTTCAGGGCAACTGCCGCCTGAGAGCCCACCTCGGTGGCGCTTGGCGCGCGGGCGATGGCCTGCATTTCAGGAAATGACTGAATTCTCTATCTCAGTCGAGGAGTTTAGGTCGGTAGATGAGGCCGTTGAGTTCTTCTCCGGCAACCTCATCACCGTGGGCCTGACTACTATTCCTAGGACGTCTAGCCATTTTGCACGCCGACCACTCCCATGGTGGTCAGCAAAGTGTGAGATGGCCGTGAAACAGAAGCGTTATGTCTACATGCGCTATAAGCGCCGCCCGAACGAATTTCGTCCCTGAATTTCGTCGGGCTAGGGCGAGGTTCCGGTATAATTTGAAGCATGCCCGCCGCTCTTCTTAGGGGGCATACGTGTTTTCACTTAACGGGAAGACCCCTTTAGCTGAGGTGTAGAAACGAGTCAAAAGGATTCGGGGCAAGTTCTCGCAGGACCCCCCTCTCGTTCTCCAGGAGAATGGGACCGCAATCTCGAACCCCGCGTCCGTGGCGGAATCCTTTGCGACCGCTTTTTGCGCATTCTCAAGCCGGGATGCTGCTCCGCCAGCATATAAAGCACCTCGTGATGTCGCGGAGCCCGCTGGCTGAACTCTATCTCCAGATGCAGAGAACCCTTCAACCACAAGTTTACTGTGAGTGAGTTGCGCTTCACTCTCGATTCATGCGCGGACACCGCCCATGGACCGGTTGATGTCTGCTTACGCCATGCTTTGACACCTAGGTGAGCGAGGCATGGCGTTTCTGTTAGATTTGTTTAACAGGTTCTGGGTGGGGGATCTTCTCCCAGATTCCTGGCGAATCGCTACTGTGCTCGCCTTTCGCAAACCGGGGAGAGATCACTCTACTCCGACCGGTTTCAGCCCAATCTCTCTAACCTCTTGCGTGTGCAAGTTGATGAAGAAATTGGTAAATGTTAGATTAGCATTTTCCCTAAACAGCGGAGGCCATCTGTCTTCTGCACAGTGCGGCTTCCACAAATTCCACTCTACGTGGGATGCTCTGCTCCGACTGGAAAATGCCGTCTGCGAGGCTTTCCTTCGTAGACAGAAAAACGCCACGGTGTTTTCGATCTGGAGAAGGCCTATGATACCGCATGGCGATACGGTATCATAGAGACCCTCTACACGACAGAGGCGAGGGGACGCCTCCCAATGTCTATATCCGAATTTTTGCGAGATCGTCGATTCCGCGTACGGGTGGGGGGAGCCCTCTCTGGCCCAAAGGAGCAGGAAGAGGGTGTCCCGCAGGGAAGTGTCCTCAGTGTCACACTCTTTGCCCTGAGCATCAACGGCATCACCTTGGTGCTGCCGAAACATGTTCTCGCTACACTCTACGTGGACGACTTTTCGATCTTTTTTGGTGCGGCCCAGATGCCAACTCTAGAGCGTCGACTCCAACAGGCATTGAAGCACGTCTCTAGCTATGGCGAAGCGCACAGGTGTACGTTTGCTTTAGCCAAGACTAAGGGGGTGCACTTCTGCCGCCATCCACAGCTTCACTCCGACCCAGATTTGTTTCTTAATGCGGTGCGCCTAGATGTGGTGAAATCGCACCGTTTCTTCGGTCTTATATTCGACCGACGCCTCACCTGGGAGGCTCATATTCGCAGCCTTAGGATCTCTTGTACCCGCGCCATGGACATTCTTCGTTTCGTGACGTTCAGCGCTTGGGGGGCTAATAGGGCTACTGCATTACTTTTTTATCGAACCTTTGTTTGTTCGAAGCTCGACTACGGATGCGAGTTTTATGCATCCCTAGCCGAGCGTTTATTGCGGAAGGTGGATTCAATCCACCACACCAGCCTTCTCCTTGCGATCGGTGCTTTCCGCACTTCCTTCATTGAGAGCCTGTTGGTCGATGCTTGGGAGATGCCACTCACTCTAGGCCACGTGAAGTGAATCACTCGCCTGTACACGCCAACAGCTTTCACTGCATCCGCAGCTTATCTCTACGGTGCCTATGCCGCCGAGAGACCCCAGTCATACCCTAAGCCCTTAAGTTTAAGGCCAGGAAACTCCTTCGAGAGGTAGAAATAGCTCTCGGGCCGGTGGCGCTCCTGGTTCTGCCCAGGAAGCCACCCTGGAGGGTACCAAATTTGGCTATTTGTCGCCACGCCTCTGCTCCAAAAGCTTGTACGGTGCCGGGAGTATTGCGTTAGACCTTTTTAGAGCACACCTCGTGTCACGGTGAAACACTGCCAGTGTATACGGATGGCTCCAAGTCACAAGAGGGGATCGGCTTCCACGCCGTATCCTCTCTGTTTGAAGTCAGCGGGGCTTTGCCAGGCGCTGTGTCTGTCTTTACGGCCGAGCTGGTGGCAATACACTACTTGGTACGGAAGATTACGCGACGTGCCCGGTTCGGAGACCGGATTGTGATCTATAGCGACTCACAAAGCGCCCTGAGTGCTCTCGGTGCATTGGAATCTCCGCATCCCCTGGTCCGCGATATCCGTGTTGCCACGGTTTTGGCGAGCTGGGCGGATGTCGAGATTATCTTCTGCTGGGTTCCTGGACATGTAAGGAATTGCGGGGAATGAGCGCACAGATGAGGGTTCCAAAGAGTCCGCCAGGACTCTGCGACCGGACCAGCGATTCGCTCTCCCTCACACCGACTACATGGCAGGAATACGGGCAGCTTTTCGGACTGCTTCGCAAACAAGATGGGAGACGGTCGAAGGGAACTCAAAGTTGCGTTCTATTGCGCCGCGAATGTTACCATTGACCTATCCCCCAATGCCGCGAGGGCTTCAGGTCGCTTTCTGTCGTATCCAAATCGGACACACTCGTGTGACGCATCGCTATTTGATGGAGCGCTCACCTGCGCCCTATTGCGACGACTGCGTCGTCCTCCAGACTGTTCGGCACATTCTTGTCGAATGTCCCAGTCTGGGTGATCTTCGCGCACGTTAACTGTCCCAGTACCGGGAAGGAAGGGGTCGCTACCGCCTGTTCTTTATAATCGGGACGAGTGCGTGCACATTGACTGGTGGACTTGTTGACTATTTGGGGAAGGCCGCCCTTCTTCCTTTCATTTAACTAGGTTTAGTTGTTTTTGTTATTCTTATTTCTTTTTATTGTTGTTTCCAGTTCAAATTTTTTAAAGTAGCCTAGAAATAGGCTTTTTGTTTACGGCGACTTATGCCTAAGTGGGCAGTCACCAGATAGCCGCTTAAAAAAAAGAATAAATAAATTCTTTTTCTTGATGTATCTTCCTTTTAACGACGATGTAATGATTCCTTCCAAATTCTGATGACGTGATGACTTCTTGATGCTTCCTGTCGATTTTGATGGGATGAGATTAGTAAGCACTTGAAAGTCGTATTTCCTTGAATTATGTTTTCTTTGAGCGCGGTTTCCTCTTGAGTCGATTTCTCGGTTTTCTTCGAGAATTAGTTAGTCCTTGAAGCAGTCTCCGTTTTCTTTGAGAATTTTCTTCGTAAATATTTGTGGACTGTATTGGGATCGATCTTGGTTCTCAGTATCCCGAGGCAAGCACTCTACCGTTTTGACACGAATAACTCCGTCTTGACTTGGTAATTTAATCGTCTATTTATATTCTTGCTTTGGAAGGAATTTTTCTCTCTCTCTCATTCTGATACATCTTCGCACCCCTACACTACCCATATGATACATAAAGCAGGAGTAAAACGTACACCTTGTTGCCCTAACATATGATCGGTACAGTGTTACTTCACGTAAAACGAAAAACATATATTTTTGGATCGCATAATGGTGGGTGGTTGCTCTTTGAACTTAAAAAAACGATCTTATTCTTAGGACATTAATGAGAACAATACACGCTAATAATTAAGGATAGGCCGATTTTAACAGTTTTTTTAACAACTGATTTTTAAGCTTTTCGGAATGGGAACCAAAGTATGGGAAGGAAAAGAAGACCTTTAATTTATTAAACGTTTGCAATGGGGTTAGATAAAGTATTTTTTATTAGAAAAGAGGCTACTTTGTTTCTAAAAATGCGATTTGGGGTAGTCATTCGAGGCAAAAGAATTTTTAAATGAAGAGGTGAACAAGTTGCACATAAGTTATATGCTCCATGAAGGAGGGTATGGATAGCATTGATTTTAAAATTAAACTGACAGAAGCTAACAAAACATAATCTAAGATTTGAAAAAGTGGGTTTTCGGTATCATATTTTTTGGAGCTCACATAAAATTTAACATTTGGATGTTTCAAATTTAAATAATAAAAAGGTGTCATTTACATGACGCTTATATAGTAACATAAAAAATTTGCTAACGAATGACTAAGAAAAAGAGACCCATTCCAACCTCATCAACTTGTTCAGACAAAATGCCATTAGATAAAAAGAATGAATTACAAACAGCAAGTTAAGGGAGAGTTTTGAAAAAGGTCTTAGTTAAACCTATTACACAGGTGTAATTCTTGAAGAGGAAATCGACACAAATTTAAATCGATTCAGCAAGAATAAACTCTCAACGTCAAAGCTGGCCATAAACTATATGTCTGCTAAAGGAAAGTTCGTAATCTCTTTACCAAACAAATGAGAATTATTAAGAGTAAACTCATTAGAGGTTAGATGGCTTAAAACGGGGAGTGAAAAATTGCCTAGTACAAATAAAGGGTCTTACATGCTACAAAAATATGGTTTAAATTTATATCAGTTTTATAGGTCTTAGAAAGACCATAAAGAACTCCAGGTGAAGCTCTAGAAGAAAACAAAGTGATATAGACATCTTCTTCAGGGAGGGCGTTAGAATCTGTTAATTTACTAAGAAACCAATTAATTTTTTCCTCAATTTTAAGTGTGTAAGACTACAGTATTAGTAATATTTCTAAACTTCGTAGATTCTGAAATTATCTAAGAGATTTTGTTGAGAAACGAGTCCTTATCTAAAAGAAATACACTACGACCTTTGTCGGGTTTGCAAGTAACGAGGACATTGTAATGGGCAAGTTTTTTTAAGATGGACAAATCGTATTTGGAAATGACGGCAGAAAATATTTTAAATGGCTTAAAGTTGTAAAATTATTTAAAGGCTAAAGAGCGTATTTTTTCTTTTGAAACAGAGAAGTTGTGGTTAGGTGCAATTTGATGGGAAGCCAAAATATCAATAAGCCCCTCAAAACTAAGGTGGTAGTGAAACTATGAAATCTTAGAAAAGGGAAACGAAAATCTTTTCCGAAGGATAAGAGAAACATTTCACGCTTAGATAAACTGTCGAGAAATAATTGAATATAACTATCTGGGTTACACGGTTCAAGTAGGTTATAAAGATTAAGGTTCTCTAGTTTACATGCACTCGTATGAGTCTCTTTAATATTAGACTAAAATACATCAACAATTTTATCACACAAACGAGAAAATTTATTTTATTTTTTATTTTTATTTTTTTATAGAGAGGATCAGGCAACTGCCCACTTGGGCATAAGTCGCTGGAAACACGACAGCCTAGAACTAGGCTACTTTAAAATAAAAATATGAGAACATAAAGATGATAAAAATGTGATAAAGTTAACAATTAGGAAGCAATCTCCGTCATCATGGGATGTCCCCCTCACCCCGGTGCAGGAGCGTGCAACCTACAAAGAGAACAAATAAAACAAAATAAAAACTACTTGAATAAACGGGAGAAGCACATTCCCCTTAAAAGTCACAAGTCCACAAGTCAAAGTGCACGAACTCGTCCCGAGTCCAAGGGACAGGCGGTAGCGACCCCATCCATCCCGGTACCAGTGACAGGTATCGTTAGCGAAGATCACCCAGACTGGGAAATTCGACAAGAATGTGCCGAACAGTCTGAAAGACTACGCAGTCGTCGCAAAAGGGCGCTGGCGAGCGCTCCATCAGATAGCGATGCGTCACCACGAATGTGCCCGATTCGGAGACGACAGAAAGCGACCTGAAGCCGTCGCGGCATTGCGGGAAAGGTCCATGGGAACAGTCGCTGCGCAATGGCACACAACTTTAGTTCCCTTCGACAATCTCCCATCTTCTTTGCCAGGCCGTTCAAAGAGCTGCCCGTATTCCTGCCATTTAGTCGGTGTGAGGAAGAGCGAAACACTGGTCCGGGCGCAAAGTCCTCGCGGACTCTTTGGTGCCTTCATCGGTGCGTGCATTCCCCGCAATTCCTACATGTCCAGGAACCCAGCAGAAGATAATCTCGAGCTCCGTCTGGCTCGCCAAAACCGTGGCATCACGGATATCGCGAACCAGGAGATGCTAAGATTCCAATGCCCCGAGAGCAAACAGGGCACTTTGTGAGTCGCTATAAATCACAATCCGGTCTCCAAATGGTGTATTGCCACCAGTTCGGCCCTGAAGACAGCCCCGCTGATTTCAAACAGAGAGAATACGGCGTGGAAGCCGACCCCCTCTTGGGACTTGGAGCTATCCGTATACACTGGCACAGTTTCAGCTTGACACAAGGTGTGCTCGAAAAAGGTCGAACGCTAGACTCCCGGCGCTATACAAGCTTTGGGAGCAGAGGCGTGGCGAAAAATAGCCAAACGTGGTACCCTCCAGGGTGGCATCCTGAGAAGAACCAGGGGTGCCACCGGCCCGAGAGCTATATCTACCTCTCGAAAAAGTTTCCTGTCCTTAAACTCGAAGGGGTAAAGATATGACTGGTGTCTCTCGGTGGCATAGGCACCATCGAGATCAGCTGCGGATGCAGTGAAAGCTGTTGACGACTGAGGAAGGCGCCGTGCTCGCGCGTACAGGCGAGTGACGCACTGCACGCGGTGCAGAGCGAGTGGCATATCACCAGCATCGACCAACAGGCTCTTAAAGGGGGAAGTGCGAAAGGCACCGTTCGCAAGGCGAAGGCCGGTGTGGTGGATCAAATCTACCTTCCGCAATAAACGCTCGGTTGCGGATGCATAAAACTCTCATCTGTAGTCGAGCTTCGAGCGAACAAAGGATCGAAAAATCAGTAAGGCAGTAGCCCTATCAGCGCACAAAGCGCTGAACGTCACGGAACAAGTAATATCCATGAAGCGGATACAAGAGACCCGAAAGCTGCGAATATGAGACCCCCAAGTGAGGCGTCAGTCGCATACGAGACCAAGAAAACAATGTTATTCAACCTAATCCAGGCGCATCCCATTAAGACACAAATTTGGGTCGGGGTGGAGCAATGGATGGCGGCAGTTGTGCATCACCTTAATCTTGAAAAGAAAACCGATTTTTTTTTGAGGGGCCATCTGACGACTGCCCACTTGAACAAAAGTCGCCGTAAACAAGCAGCCTAGTTCTAGGCTACTTTGAAAAATTTGAACAGAAAACAACAAAAGAAATAACAATTAGGAAGCGATAACAATAACAATAACAAAAACAACAACCAAACTTAGTTAAATGAAAGGGAGAAGGCCGCCTCCCCCCAAAAGTCAACAAGTCCACCGCCAATGTGCACGCACTCGTCCCAAGTACCATGGATAGACGGTAGCGACCCCACCCATCCCAGTACCGGGACAGGTAACATGCACGAAGATCACCCAGACTGGGGCATTCGACAAGAATGTGCCGAACTGTCTGGGGGACGACGCAGTCGTCTCAATAGGGCGCAGGCGAGCTGTCCATCAAATAGCGATGCGTCCCACGAGTGTGTTCGATTCAGAAACGACAGAGAGCAAAATGACGCCGTCGCAGAATTGGAGGATAGGTCCATGGGAACAGTCACGGCACAATGGCAAGCAACTTTAAGTTCCCTTCGACCATCTCCCATCTTCGTTGCCAAGCAGTCCGAAGAGCTGCCAATATTTCTGATATGTAGTCAGTGTGAGAAAGAGCGAAAGGCTGGTCCGGTTGCATAGTCCTCGCCGACTCTTTGGCGGACTCTTTGGCGCCCTCATCGGCGCGCTAATTCCTTGAAATTCAAACATGTCCAGGAACCCAGCAGAAGATAATCTCGACATCCCACCGGCTCGCTAAAACCGTGGCGTCAAGGATATCGCGGACCAGGGAATGTGGAGATTCCAATGCTCCGTGAGCACTTAGGGCACTTTGTGAGTCGCTATAGATCACAATCCGGTTTCCGAACCGGAGACGTGGCTTACTCTCCCGTACCAATTGGTGTATTGCCACCAGCTCGGCCGTGAAGACGGACACAACACCTGGCAGAGTCCCGCTGACTTCAAACAGAGGGGATATGGCGTGGAAGCCGACCCCCTCTTGGGACTTGGAGCCATCCGTATACACTGGCACAGTTTCAGCGTGACCCGAGGTGTGCTCCAAAAAGGTCGACCGCAATACTCCCGGCACTGTACAAGCTTTGGGAGCAGAGGCGTGGCGACAAATAGCCAAATGTGGTGTTCTCCAGGGTGGCGTCCTGTGCAGAACCAGGAGGGACACCTGCCTGAGAACTATACATAAATCTCAAATGTGTTTCCTGGTCCTAAACCCAAAGGGCTTAGGGTATGACTGGCGTCGCTTGGCCGAATGACACCGTCGAGATCAGCGGCGGATGCAATGAGAGCTGTTAGCGAATGAGAGAGGCGCCGGGCTTGCGCATACAGGCGAGTGATGCACTGCACGCGGAGTAGAGCGAGTGGAATCTCCCGAGCATCAACCAACAGGCTCTCAATGGGGGAAGTGGGGAAGGCACCGGTCGCAAGGCGAAGGCACGTGTGGTGGATTGAATCCACCTTCCGAAATAAACGCTCGGCTGCGGATGCATAAAACTCGCTTCCGTATTTGAGTTTTGAACAAACAAAGGATCGATAAAAAAGTAGGGCAGTCGCCCTATCAGCGCCCCAAGTGCTAAACGTCACGTAACGGAGAATATCTAGGGCGTGGGTACAAGAGACCCTAAGGTTGCGAATATGAGCCTCCGAAATAAGGCGTCGGTCGAACTCAAGACAATGGAAACATTGCGATTAAACCACTTCCATTCGTACCCCATTAAGAAACAAATCTTGGTCTGGGTGGAGCCGTCGATGGCGGCAGAAGTGCACCACCTTAGTCTTGGGCAAAGAAAACCGAAACCTATGCGCTTTTGCATCGCGAGATGCGCTGTTCAATGCCTGTTGGCCTCGATGCTCCAGAACTGGCATCTGGGCGACGCCAAAAGAGATCAAAAGGTCGTCCACGTAGAGCGTACGAGAACATCTTCCAGCAGCACTGAAAGATATAAACATTGGGAGGCGTCCTCTCGTTCCCATCGTGTGGATAGTGTCTATGATACCATATCGCCATTCGGGAATCTTCGGCCTTCCCCAGATCGAAAAACACGTGGCGTAGTGCTGTCTACGAAGAAAGGCCTCGCAGACGGCATTTTCCAGTCGGAGCAGAGCATCCGACGTGGAGTGGAACTTGCGAAAGCCGCACTTTGCAGAAGACAGATGAACTCCGCTGTACAGAAAAAAGGCTAAGCTAACAAGTAATAATTTCTCCATCAACTTGCACACGCAACAGGTTAGAGAGATTGGGCGGGAACCGATCGGAGTAGAGTGATCCCTCCCAGGTGTAGGAAAGGCGAGCACAGTAGTGATTCGCCAGGAATTCAGGAAGAGACCCACCACCCAGATCGTGTTGAACCAATCTAAGAGAAAGGCCATGCTTCGCTCACCCAGGTTATGAAGCATGGCGCACGGGACATCGTCCGGACCATGGGCGGTGTCCTTGCACGAAGCAAGAGCGGAGCGCTACTCACTCACAGTAAACCTGTCGTTGAAGGATGCTCTACCTCTGAAGGGAAAGTCCAGCAACTGTACTTCCGCGACATCACGGCGTGCATTGAATGCTGGCGGAGCAGCATTCCTGTAAGAGAATGCGGAAAAAGCGGTCGCAAAGGATTCCACCACGGACGCGTGGTCCAAGATTGCGGTCAAAATAATTTGGAGAACGGGACGGGTTTCCTGCTAGAACTTGCCCCAAATCCTTTTGACTCGCCACCACACCTCTGCTGAAAGGGTCTTCCCGTTAAGTGAAAACACGTATGTCGCCTAAGAAGAGCGGCGGGCATGCTTCGAAATATAACGGAACCTAGACCTAGCTCGACGAAATTCAGCGACAGTGAAATAGTTCGGGCGGCGCTTATAGCTTATGTAGGCATAACGCTTCTGTTTGAGAGCCGCCTCACACTCGGCCGACCATCTTAGGAGTGGTCGGCGTGCAAAACGGTCAGACGTCCTAGGAATAGTAGTCAGGCACACGGCGATAAGTTTAAAAGGAAAAGAACTTAACGGCCTCATATACCGACTTAAGCTCTTCGACTGAGATAGAGAATTCAGTCATTTCCTAAAATGCAGGCCACCGCGCCCGTGCCAAGCACCCCAGTGGTGTGCTCTCAGGCGGCAGTTGCCCTGAAAATGATATTTGAATTAGAAAGTAATGACTACCGTTGAAATCATCGACCACCCCGCAATCAAAATCAGGCTGTGCATCCAAGGAGCACAAACATAGGTCAATGCAAGAAAATGAAGCAGTTCTCGGAAAAAGTTGCTTAAACTCATCCACGTTGAAAAACACCCATCTCAAACTCTTCGTTCAGATCGGCAAGGAGTTGTCCCCTTGGATTTATTGAGTAATTTCCCTAGAGACATGCCTGCCGTTCAGATCTCCAAGCAAGAGAAAGGGCCTTGGCAACCGTGCCCCGATGCTGCGGTAGTCCCCTGCGTCGATGTCAACTGGCGGTGGAATGTACGCAGAAATGATAGTATACCTCCTATCCAGGTGAAGCGGCACAGCCACTGCTTAAAAGGAGGTATCTAAAGAGAAAGAAAGAACGAAGACATCATGCCGGGTGTAAACCACGCATCCCCCAGCCCTGCCATGCCGTGGTGGTGGGGTCGCAAGACCCTTATACGTCCGGGGACAGTCATGGGGCACGCGCCTATCATGGTCTCCTGCAAAAAGATAGCTAATGGGAACGGGACGAGATGATACTCCGCAGCTCTTCCTAGTTGGCCCGGAGTCCACGGCAATTCCATTGAAGGAATATGCCCTCCAGGCATAGCTCGGAGGAAACGCGGGGGCCCTCTTCGAACAGAAGACCCTCACGGGAATAGCCGTAGGCTTCCCCGAGGCAGAACCCGGGCGCTGTTGGCCGGACAAAGCGCTGAAGACGCTGTCGCCTTTAATAACTTATTATGAGAGGTTAGGATCACCATGCGAGTCTTTTCCTCCGTCCGCCTCGAAACGTTAGGTGAGCGTTGCCGCTTCGGAGGCTGGGGAACCTCTTTTTGAGGAACCACCGTCTCCGAGCCACCCGCTCCACCACTAGGCATGGGCGAAGGATCCAAAGCTCCTTTCTTGCTGTCCTCTTTTCGGGGGACAGCTTTAGGAACCCCGGAAGATGACCTGCGTCCAACTTCAGGGCTGTTGCGCCCTGTGAGTCTAACGTCTCGGTTGAGGCGCGTGCCCGTTTTGCCTTACGGGTAAAGGGCATTTTGGGGAAGAGGGGAAACTCCTAGTTTTACCTGGGGCTGAGTATGAACCTTTTTCGGAGTAGCTTTACCAGGAGAGCGCCCATGTTAAGTAGAGCCCACAGAAAGGCTCCGAATAGGCGTGGAAACAACCGTGATCGTTAGCCTGGATGGGCCAAGAGCAGAGGGTGCCTTTCTAACTATTGAGAAATATAACGTCCCAGGCAGAGCTGGGCGCACCAGGACCAAATCCTTAGCCTCGCGGAATGAGATTCGATCCTGGGCCTGAAAGGCCAGGATTTCTTTCTCGAGGAGATATGCACCACATTGCTTCGATGAAGTGGGGTGCGGCTCTCCGTAATTTACACACTTGGCTACACACGATTTGGACTTATCGTGTGCGGCCTTACACAGACTTCGAGTGACCCCGACTTTGCACGTCTACATGATCGATTTGTATGGCCAAAGCGGTGAGAGTAATAGCACCGCCGTGGCAGTGGCACGAATGCCTTCACGCGGTAGCGGTACCAACCGGCACGCACCGACTCAGAGAGCTTGTCACAGTCAAACGTGACGAAGAGTGTAGGGGTGGGTCTCGAGGCCCCTTCCTGTTTTCTCATCACACGTTCGACCTTGACCGCCCCATGGTCGGCCAGCTCTAGGGTGATGTTCTCAATGGAGTAGTTAACGAGTTTCCTCGCATAAACTACTCCTTTCACAAAGTTCATGGTAGAGTGCGGCGTCACACTCACCGGGGGGACATCGAGTGTCCGAAACAGCACTTATCTTGGCTGCCTCGGCGGGATTCGCCGCATTCGCCAGAAGGCTCCCGTCCGAGAAACGGGTCACCTTCGGCTCTCTACCAATTGCACTAGCTAATCCTCTCCTCTGATGGATCATGTTGCCCTTGGACAACATGGTGCCATCACTGGAGCGAATAACGAGAAAGCGTTTGAAGCCAGTGGGCTCGAAAACGCCAGGTAACCTCTGAATGAGGGGCCCCGATGTCATCGAGGCTCCGCCCTGTGCCCTCTTGGTCTTAGTCAGGGGCTCCGCACACGGGGGGGTAGAGGGGCTGGATGTGCCGATCTTGGCTTGGTCGCCTACCAAAGTGGCAGCAGACCTATCCGTCCCCGCAGCCCCCGCGGATGGAGAGGAGCCCCGAGTCTTCTTTGTCTTTCTAGTCTTTTTCTTTTTTGGAGAGGAGAGCGGGGAATGAACTCGCTTCTCACCTCCGCCGGCAGAAGCTCCCATGCCAGATGGGCCAGCCTCAGTCAGGTCCCTCTCCGAAATGGAGAAGTTCCTGGTAGTCGTGGGGGCACCTGTCGGAGGAGATCCCTACCCTCCTTGTATTGCCTGGGAGCCCTCAGCCGTTTGAGGGGGACCTTGCATAGGGGCGGACTCGGGTGGTTCGGTGCTTGGCGCCGAGCCAGGATTCCCTCCCATGGAAGGCCCTGCCGTCTGAGGCTGGGTCTCCTCAAGGACCATGTCTATCACAGGAGGGGCCTCCAGTTGGTCATCCCCTCCCAGGAGATCGCATGTCCCCTTGGCAGCGTCAAGAGTCATTTGTGGGGAGGCATAAGCCTTAACCCCGGCAAGGTTTAATATCCTTGCCTGCAGTTCTTTTGGGGAAGCGAACGAAGGGGCCTGGCTTCCCTCTCCCCCCTAAGAGGGTTTGCCCTACCAAGCCGCTTACAAGAGGGGCGGTCGGCAATGGGCTGCCTGCTGGCTTTCTTGGCAGTCCCCTTAGAAAGAAAAGGAGGGACTGCCGCTGGAAATAGGGAGGTGCCCGAAAGCACCTCCAGAGAAGGAGCTGACGGAGAGTCCCCTGCACCCGTAGGCGAAGGAGAGGAGTAAGCCTCCTCTCCGGTTAAAGAAATATAGAGGGTCCCCTGTGCAAGCACAGGGGGGGGGGACCTCCATTTTTTTGCTGGAGCTGCCGAGGGCGGCTCCGTTGTTCTTGGGGAAGTTGGGGGTTAGGTATTTTTTGTTTGATCTTCATCATTGGGCATGGTGACCCTTTTTTTAACACGGGATGCAATAGCGCACACCTCTTGCAGTAGCCCCTACTGCGAGAGGTGCTTACAAGCCCGGCAGAGCCAGGCGCCACTATTTGGGACAACCCCTCCCGCCTGGTGGCCTGGCAGTCCATCGACATGGCGGCTCCACCTTGAACACGGCGTAAAATATATAGATTGTGAAGAGGAGAGGAAAAGGGATGTGAGGAAGGTATGGGTGGGGATGAAGCAGGTTGTTAAAAACCAGCCACCCCAGACCGGAGCTCAGGGGTTAGGGAACATTGTTCCCTACCCCCTCAGCCCCGATGCGGGACGGTTGGCTGAAAGAAAGTTCAGCATCTACCCTGTGAAATTAGAGGCTGACCAGAGAAAGTTGTGGGAGAGGTTGTGTGAAAAGAGAGGAAACAAGTGTTTTGAGGGAAGGAAGAGAGGCTAAGCTGGAGCCGGACATGGTGCTAAGTCCCGTCAGCACGGCGGCCAGGATGGCAAATCGCCGCGCCCCTTACGGGGCGTTGGAAAAAGGGGAGGTGCCCGAAAGCACCTCCAGAGAAGGGGTTGAAAGGGAGTCCCTTGCACCCGTAGGCGAAGGAGAGGAGTAAGCCTCCTCTCTGGTTAGAGAAATATTGATGGTACCCTGCCCAAGCAAAGGGGGAGGGGGGGGTCCTCCGCTTTTTTTTTATTCATCATTGGGCATGGTGACCCTATTTTTACCACCTGACGCAATAGCTCATCACCTCTCGCAGTTGCCCGCACTGCAAGAGGTGCTTACAGCCCTGGCAGAGCCAGGCGCCGCCATTTGGGACCACCTCTCCCGCCTGGTGGCCTGGTAGTCAATCGGCATGGCGGTTATACTTTGGACACGGCGTAAAACTGAGTGTGAAGAGGAGATGAAAATGAATGTGAGGAAGGTATGGGTGAGGATATAGCAGGTTGTTAAAAAATCACAATTCCGAACGGGAGCTGAAGGGTTAGGAAACGTTGTCCCTTCCCCCCTCAGCCCCGATCCGGGATGGTTAGCTTGAGAAGAAGTTCAGAATCTTCCCTATGAAATTAGATGCTGACTAGAGAAAGTTGTGGGAGAGGTTGTATGAAAAGCGACGAATTAGGGGAGAAATACAGGCTCTCTGAAGAAAGGGGAGAAATACAGGCTCTCTGAAGAAAGGGAGGCTAAGCTGGGAACACAAACGAGAAACACTACAAAAATAAATAAGTGATAGACGTAAGCGATGTTCATTTGAAGCAATTGAAATGGATTTGTTAAAAACAGATTCATGTTGGCGCTTTAAACGAATTTCGTTATTAACAAGCTTTATTTGTTAGATTTATAGAGGTAGGTATTCTGCAGGCAATGTTTGTATAATTTAAAACGAAGAAACTTCGGAAATACTCTCTCAGTCTTGCATAAGATGAAAAAGTCAACATTATGTTTCAACTTGACCAATCCTTTACAGCAGTTTTCATAGTATCTATACTTCATCAATGTTTCCTGATCGTAATGGCTTCTCATTTAACGGCGAAGGAATTGATAGACACAGTCCTCGTCACAAAAATACATTTAGAAGGATATTGTTAATCACCGAAAGCTAACGCCTCCAGAAAAATGTCAGTTGCCTGTTATTATATATCCTAGTATTTCAGTTTTCTTTTGTCAATTTCTCTTAGTTTACAGGAAAAGATGGTATGGAAAGCTACATATCGATACTGGTACTGTTCTATTAAAATTTATACTCCCAAATGGTGGTTTCTATGTACATTGTAATTACTTGTTATTGAGTAAAACAGTGCTTATATATATATAAAGGCAAATTCACATGACACATAATATACAATGGCTGTATGCGATTAGCGTCATGGTTCTAATAGCAAAGACGGCCTGACGAAACTCGTTCGAATCCAACTCTTTTTTTCATTTTCATAGTGGGGTTAAAATAATCACTCCATTTGTTACCTTTTCTGTTATTTGTTATCTTGATGCAAATCTAAAATGTCTCATAATTTCATTAATTGATCCCTTTGCTGGAGTTCTTTGACATCTCTTGATAATAACTTTGATAAAATGCAGAAAGGAAGTTATAAGTACCTACACCATTATAAGAAAGTAATACGTTTATAGTATTATTAAATAATGATATTTTCTTAAATTAGCTCGAATATAACTCAACATCTAATAAAATCGATACTAAAATAAAATATAATTCAAAATCTCAATCAAAACCAACAATGATAGAGTATAAGATTATTATTATCTAATTTTCCTGAGATCTCAAAAATAAATTAGCGAAAAAAAAACTGTAAAAAATGCAATTGGAATAAAATTTTAAATTACTAATTACGATCTATTTTAAAACAATAATTTCTATGCAAATTAACGATAATCCGAAAACTAATTTCATATTAGTTTAAATTGTTTGAGCATATAATCAGTTTTGAAGACCGTGGTCATCCTATTAAAGAAAGTATTAAAGTATAAAAGCTAAAATGGGGGTAAATATTTTAAGCAATGCAATGGACAGAATCTTGCAAAAGTAATTAATGGAAGAACATGGAATTAATGAGTGAAAGTTAGGGAGGTCGTGTAAACCTTAACAAAGCAAGGGACAGAATCTTGCTAAAAATAAGTGAGGGAAGAACACGGAATTAATGAATGAAAGTTAAGTAGGTAGTGAAGAGCCTTACTAAAGTAAGGGCCAGAACCTTTCTAAAATAGGTGATGGAAGGCATCATTGCAATGAAAGAACGATAGTTAAGTAGGTAGTAAAGAGCATTATCAAAGCAGAGGACAGAATCTTGCTTAAATAAGTGATAGAAGAACTCATTGTAATTAAAGAATAAAAGTTAAGGAGGTAGGTATGAACTTTACCAAAGCAAGGGACATAATCTTGGTAGAATAAGTGATGGAAGAACTCATTGTAATTAAAGAATGAAAGTTAAGAATGTAGGGATGAACTTAACCAAAGCAAGGGACATAACCTTGCTAAAATTAGTTATGGAATACATCATTGAAATTAAAGAACCATATTTAAGAAGGTAGTAAAAAGCAATACCAAAGCAATAGACACAATCTTGTTAAAATAAGTGATGGAAAAACTCATTGTAATTACAGAATGAAAGTTAAGAAGGTAGGAAATAGCCATACCAAAGCAAAGGACAGAATCTTGCTAAGATAAGTGATGGAAGAACTCAGTGTAATTGAAATATGAAAGTTAAGGAGGTAGGAAAGAGCCTTACTAATGCAAGGGACAGAACCTGTCAAAAAAAAGTGATGGAAGAACTCTTTAGAATTAAAGAATGAAAGCTAAGAAGGTATGGAAGAGACTTACCAAAGCAAGAGACAGAACCTTCCTAAAATAAGTGAGGGAATACATCATTGGAATTAAGGAACAATAGTTAAGAAGATAGTAAAGAGCATTACAAAAGCAAAGGAGAGAATCTTGTTGAAATAAGTGATGGAAGAACTCATTGTAATTAAAGAATGAAAGCTAAGAAGGTAAGGAAGAGCCTTAAAAAAGCAAGGGACAGAATCATGCTAAAATAAGTGAGGGAAGAGCTCATTGTATTTAAATAATAAAGGCTGAGATTTTTTTTTAAAGGGGTTATCTGGCGACTACCCACTTGGGCATAAGTCACCGCAAACAAACAGCCTAGTTGTAGGCTACCTTAAAATAAATTTTTTTACACAAACAATAATAAAAAAATAAAAAGGGATAACAATCAGGGAGCAAGCTCCGGCGTCAGGGGGAGGTCCTACTTTCCCCGGCGCAGGAGCCGGCGACCTACAAAAAAACAAAAAACAAACAACAATTACAAAAAAACAACAAGTTAAATACAAGGGAGAAGGCTGGCCTCCCCCCAAAAGTCTATCAGTCTACCAGTCATGGTGCAAGCACTCGTCCCGAGTACACGGGAAGGCGGTAGCGACCCCGCCCATCTCGGTACCGGGACAGGTAACGTGCGCGAAGATCACCCAGACTGGAACATTCGACAAGAATGTGCCGAACAGTCTGGGGGACGACACCGTCGCGGAATTGAGGGATAGGTCCATGGGAAAAGTCGCGGCGCAATGGCATGCAACTTTAAGTTATCTTCGACCGTCTCCCATCTTCTTTGCCAAGCAGTCCGAAAAGCTGCGCGTATTCCTGCCAATGTAGTTGGTGTGAGGAAGAGCGAAACGCTGGTCCGGTCGCAGAGTCCTTGCGGACTCTTTGGTGCCCTCATCGGCACGCTCATTCCCCGCAATTCCTCCATGTCCAGGAACCCAGCAGACGATAATCTCGACATCTGCCTGGCTCGCCAAAACCGTGGCGTCACAGATATCGTGGACCAGGGAATGCGGAGATTCCAATGCTCCGAGAGCACTCCCGGCGCTTTGTGAGTCGCAATAGATCACAATCCGGTCTCCGAATCGGGCAAGTGGCGTAATCTCCCGTACCGAGTGGTGTATTGCCACCAGCTTGGCCGTGAAGACAGACGCAGTGCCTCGTAGAGCCCCGCTGACTTCAAACATAGTGGATACGGCGTGGAAGCCGACCCCATGAAGGTTAAGAAGGTAAGGAGGGGACTTACTAAAGCAAGTTTCAGAACCTGTCTAAAATAAGTTATGGAAGAACTCATTAGAATTAAAAATGAAAGTTAAGAAGGTTAGTGAAGAGCCTTACCAAAGCAAAAGGACAGAACCTTGCTAAAATAAGTGATGGAATACATCATTGGAATCAAAGAACGATAGTTAAGAAGGTAGTAAAGAGCATTAACAAAGCAAAGGACAGATTCGTGCTCAAATAAGTGATGGAAGAACTAATTGTAATTAAAGAATAAAAGTTAAGAAGGTAGGGATGAACTTTACCAAAACAAGGGACAGAATCTTGGTAAAATAAGCGATGGAAGAACTCATTTGAATTAAAGAATGAAAGTTAAGAAGGTATTGAAAAACCTTTTGAAAGTGAGGGAAAGATTCGTGTTAAACTCACAAATGGAAAGGATCATCCGAATTTTATTTAGTAAAAAAAAAAAACACCCCAAAATTATTTGTGTAAAACATGGTGGAAAAATAAAGTTCTGACCAAACAATTTGACATTCCTCACTCTAATCTGAAATTGATAACCAATACTTTAACGATAAGTAAATAATTATTGTTTTCTTATAGAAATCTGATTTAATAATCCCAACTCTATTTTCTAAGTAGCCATGTATAAACCCTATTACTTCATTAATCTCTCTAATATTTTAGGTATTTATATTTTTCAAAGATTCTGGAACTTATGTGGCCGACGCCTCTCCATATGGCAATACTTCTATCCTAAATTTATTTGAGTCCCTGACCTCTTTGACAAGGTATTGCACGTAATGTGATCTTCAGGTGTGCTAAACTATTAGCTGCTGAACTCTTTTTTGAGAATGGGAAATGCTAAGTGTCTCATTGAGGCTTAATATACTACGATAGTGAAAGAAATGGCTAAAGGAACTCCTCCAAAAGTTATAGCCAACTCCATCGGCCGACCCATCTCCGAGGAAGCCGCGGGTGGACTCTGGCGTCCTGAAGACCGTATCCATCCTGGACCTTCGTAATGTGAAGAGGCAGCTGTTGAAGAAGCCAAGACAAACATCGAAAGCAATTTTTGCTGAACCAGATCTGCCAGAAGTGTCAAAATAAATCAGATGTCGGTTGCTGAGAGACATGGGGAAAAGCAGTACGCCTGAAAAACGAACTCCTCTGGCGCCAGACACAAGGACTTGTGCATTGAATGGGCGCAAAAGCACATGAAGACAGACAGGATGATGGTAATATTCACTGATAAAATCAGAGCAACTCTGGAAGGAACTGACTGATGCGGGAAAAGTTGGGTTGCAAAAGGCTAAGAACGTCACATCAGTTTATGTCGCCAACAGGATGGAGGAATTGTAAGTTTTACAGAAGAAAGGATCTTATGTAAAGTATTAAGTATTTATGTAAGGTTTTTATTTTGTGATATGAATACTTTTGAGCATAAATAAACATTGTATAATCATATTCTATTATTATAAACCTCTCACTATACTAAATTCTGGTCGGCATTTTGTTTTTCTATAAGAAGCTAATACCATGGCACGCTGGAAAAGTGGTTAAAATGTTTAACGTTGTTGAAGTGAAAGTCACATTACAAAATCGGCTGAAAATGTAGGACACGGTTTTATCATTATGTACGAATTTAAGCTAATAGCGTGGCACGGGGTTTAGATTTTATTCAAGTGCAAGCATTAACTCACAATTACCCACATGGAACTTCTTCCTCGGACCCGGTAAGCAATGCCCCATGTAGATTGGTACACCTGGTATTTGAAGGAGTGGCACGCACCCTCCTCTTTCAACCCCTTAACACACTAGTCTCACTCCCTCTAGACATTACAATTTTATCCGTTTTCACTACTTTTTTTACAAGCCTCTTAGTAAAAGTTTTCTTTGCCGGCGGCGAATTTTGAAGCCTAGTCGCTTGCCATATTTCTTCCACTAATCCCTGGTCGAGCCAGGGGGAATGTAGAGTTCACCTTTCCAACTTGCCTATGTTTTGGGGGTAATGGTCTCAAACAAACCTTTTTTCTCCTAATCCATCTTATCTTTCCACTGTACCGATTCTTTATTTTCCTTAACTATCCTTTTACGGACCACAACCAGAGGTCAGACGTAGCACAGACAACATTTTGGGTGCTCCGCCCTCGTTGGTATCGGCATTATGCCCTTAGTGGCAGTCGCCAGATGGGGTTATAAGAAAAATTTCCTCATTGGTATTTTGCTTTAAATTAGAGGAAATTTAATTCCATCTTTCGGTTCATTCCATAAACTCTCTCTAATTCGCATTATAATTTTATATATCTTCTATAACTATATTTTAGCAACGTGATATTTCCCCCCTTTCAAAATATCACGTTGCTAAAATATAGACTTATAAAAGCTATATAAAAATAAATTTTATGAACTTCACCATTTGTAATTCTTTGGGTTTAAAAGAATTCACAAAATTTCGATACTTATATTTATTTCTGAACTTCACTATTTTGTTTTTTGATATTATGAAAGAATGACTAGAAATAACTTTGATAAAAAAACATTTCATAACCAAACTAAGATGAAATTATTATTCAAATACTCCCCAAAATCCCTTTCTTAAATTATAGAGTTAGTGATGATGATGATGATGATGATATATATATATAAAACGAGAGTCAGAAAACAGATTTTTAAGTTTATTCATAACAGCCATATCAATGTGTTCATGAACCGCTTTAGGCAACTTTGATGACACTAGTTTAAAATAATTGTTAATTCATGCAAGGAAAACAAAGCCTGGTAATCAAAATGATTAAAATGAAACAACGTCGGAAAGAGCAACAAATAATTTTGAATTTGTGTTGACTTTTGAGGTTATAATTTTCAATTCGGAAGATTATTTCTCTTACCTCCTTAAATCTCTGTACTAACGCACGTTTCTTAATACAGGAATGTTCAAATTCATCGGACCTTGATAAGCCCAACAGGATAACGAGGCATTGAAATAACATCTTTAGCTTTTATTTATATATCCTCTTTTTTACAACTGTAAAGGGGTTGAATTTAATAAAATTAGTGATCCAGAGATGAAAATATTTCTACCAGTGCTTTTCATATCATAATCCACTGTCATCAACAGTTGGTCTGAAACACGCCCTTAAAATGTGTAAAAAAAAATTAAGGAAAAAAACTTTTCGCCTTTTTCATATATTTCTGTTTTACTAGTTTCATCTGTCTCTCCTTTCCGCAGTATTTCATCCTTTATCCCTCCCTTTTCTTTTCTCTTATCGTTCACATTCCTCCCCTCTGACCAAGCAATAAAGAGGACCCAGGGCGAGACAAGAGTTCTTTGTGGCTCCCGTTGCTAGCGGAATTATGAACAATATCCGGTTCGAGGCAATTCGCTTGTCTCGTTTATCACAAAGAATTTCTGTGGATTCTGAAAGCAAAGGTCTATCTTGCACTCATCGCTAAACCATTTCCGCCTCGAATCCCATCTACAGTACAGTTACATTTCTATAAAGCTACGAGAGGTTATCAAACAAATGGTCGCGTGTAGTGTAGTATTTTCATACTTTATATGGATGACAGGAGTTCTATGCATGCACACATGTGTATATTGTATATTTCGGTCAAAATAGCATATTTAGAAATATGAAAACAATTATATTGATAAATAAGTATCTAGAGGAAGGAACCTTCTCTCGTGGGTAAAGAAGGGTCGTTTTAAGGGAGCTGCGTCCCCTCTTGATTCTTAGAGACTCAAATATCCTTTTTCATAGCGAATCCGGATATGAGCTTTTCTCAACTTTTTAATCCACCTAATTTAATTGTTTACCAAAACCGCAAAGGTGGATACAGATTCCCTCGTTAGTTTTCCATGTCTTAATTTAAATGCGTAATTAATAACCTTAGGAAAGTGAGTTATTAAAGATTATTTATTATTTATATATTTTATTTTGCATCTGATAGTTTAAATCGAAGGTTACCAGCTACCTTTAGCTTATGACCCCTTAAGAATCTTGTTCTTTTCCCTATGTCTCCCATAAGCATTATTTTCGTAAGGTCCTATGCAGATTTACTCAATTTTACACAATAGACATTCAAGATGTATTTGTTGACAGCTAAAATCAAATTCTATTTTAAAATATTTATAAAAAGGATATGGATTAATATTTAAAAAAAATATTAATTCAACTACATAAATTAAAATTGTAGGTTGGCCTAGCTATAATATTTGGCTTCATTAGGTCGAATCCTTTGGTTCCTTTAAATTTTAAGATTTTTTCGTGGTCCCTTTTAAATGCGCCCTGGCCTTCGGTTGGAAAACACTGCTTTAAATCTCTTTTTACCCCATCAACAATACAAAATAATAGTGAAGAGCAAAAAGAAAACAATGGTGAGTCCAAGTAACCAGAAAGAGAGGTGAATATTTCGGTTTTACTACGGATAGTAGTGAAGAAGCATCGGGAAAAAAATAATGGATTTTTTTAAAGATTATCCTGAATTTATGTGAAATTATTCAGAAAATAAATAACACGAAAATATTTGGTTGACAAGAAATGAATATAGCCTCTGGAATAGTTCCAAATGCTTCCTATATTGTTTTAAATCGTTCTAATTTTTTGGCTGTTTAAATATAACTGTATTAACACATAGGGATTTTATAGGCTGCTTAGGCCTTTTTTAAGTACCAAAGTTTTGTTTATTTTCGCCCTTAGTTTTAAAAAACACTACTAACAATCCTAAACTACTACGTTTAGAACGTGTGGATTTTATTTCATCTTTAACCTAACCTAAATTTTCAACAATTGCAACTTTTAAATTATGCTCTTGGGCATAATCGTCCTGCGATTTTTAACCGAAATGGTTGTCCTTATCCTCTATAAAAATCATGCCCTCCAGTTTCATTGAATGCTAGTTTCCCAACGAAATTTTGCAACAAGGTACTGATGCATCTTTGAGAAATTATTTCCTTTCATCTTCATGTCTATTAATTCTCCAATGAGATAAAATTCCCTCAATCGTTACACTACTTTCTTTTCTCGAGATTCATAAGTAGAGATGATCCTATCATAGTAGGTAGGCTTCACTCGATACTCTTCGATTTTGTGGAAAAGCATATGATTATACAAATTCATCTGTGGCATAAAATAATCAACTTGTTAAAGATTCATAATAACGTATTATTTTTAGGTCATCGTAATAACAAAACAGTATACAGACAAACAAGCAAAATATATATATGATAAAAAAAAACTAAACACTTTGCCAATTCTAACATTTTAAAAATATGCATCAACAGCACTGCTTAATTCTGGCGAGAAAATAGCCAAAATATAATTAAAAAGAACTAAATTCAAGCCGAAGGCAACGCTTTTTCTCATAACCGAACAAAAGTGTGATGAGAAGGAATACGAAATAAGTATAGTAATGGTGTATGAGAGAAAGGATCATAGTAAAAAAATAATATATTAATTCTTCGCTCCAAAAAGCGTGACCGCATAATCAGATTAAGTAAGGAAGATTAAAAATAAAATGATACAATAAAAGGCAGAATTGTGAGTGAAGGGTAAATAAAAAAAAGTATAAAGAGGGATGAAATGAATCCTAGACGTCCAAATTAGCCTCCATCGGTCCTTGAAAGCAATTGAGGATACTGAAAGAGCTTCATCGAAAATATGCGCGGTTTGAGAGGTTTCTATGACGTCAGAGAGAACAATGGCGGCTTTTAAGTCGGGCCTCCTCCGCCAGATAAGGCCCTCGTATTCCACTTCATTTACCTCTGACTCATTATTCCTTGATTACCGTTACTATTCTAGTCTTATTTTCAAACTTGGAGATTAATAGTTTGGAAATGATGCAAGCGTACTAAACAGAAATTCGGGAAAATAAAATATAACAAGGAATATAACGTGTTTTAGTAAAGAAGGACCTATATTCAAAATTAACTTAGCATTTTGGCCTAAAAGCATTAAGGATATTGCCATTATTTGTATAAAGTAAGTCATCAAAATATAAGATTATATCATTCAAGAAATTTTCCGAACATTCCCACCACGTTTTTTTTTGTCATAAAATGTATTTATATGACGTTTGCAAGAATGAAGAACGGGATATGATTATTATTACTTCCGCAGTTAACATTTTTCTTGATAAATGCTATTATTTCACTTTTATTTCATTATATTCAATACGCTTCACGATGTTTGTCAACCCCAGTGAAAGCATTGAAATTCGACATCAAAATGTATCCTATGTAAGATGATTATATTTTAAAAGGGGAGTGCTTTGCCTCATTTATATCCCCTTTAATAGTATGGGTTCTACCTCCCCCCCGAAATTTCTTTTAATCAATTCGTAGGATAGACATACCATCAGTCCTAGTATTCAGTTGATAAATTAATACTAAGCATTCTATTTACATATCTTACAAGTTAATTAAAATAAGTCCTCGATTAGAATATAATTAACTTAGAATACGTTTAGAAGTCGTTTAACACATGTTGGTAAAATTCAGGGAGTCGTTACCTTTATTTTCGCAATGTATGATTCTTATTTTTAAATGGGCACATACAAGTAGTGTTTTCTTTCACTCGGTGAAATTCAGCGAATAATCATTTCTATTGGGTCAAATTCAGTGTGTTATTCTTTATAGGCTCACCTTCATGTTTAAAATTACCCCGTTGAATTCATGGAGTGTTTAACTATAAATAATTAATCAAAATCAGAGAGTGCTTAACTTTATCATTCACAGAATGTTCATCTTTATGTGGTTTAAAACTTGAAAATCTTTAAAACTAGCGAAGTAAGTTTAGAAAGAGTTACATGGCCAAATGTATGGAGTTTTTATTTTACTTGCTAAAATTTAGGAAGTTTTTATATTTACTTGATCAATTTTAGCAAGTGATTACAATGGTCTGCAACATTTTTGCCGTCAAGGTTTTTTCAACTGATTCTTATATATTTCAATTCGCTGAATTCAAATCTGGAATTGTTTTTCTTTTAAATCAGGTAAAATCTTTTGCAATGGTCTTTTTTTCAAAAAATCTAGAACTTATACCTGTTTTTTTGCTATTTTCTGAAATATATTGATTAGAATTACAGTAGTTTCAAGGGCACCTGATATTATTTATATACCATACAAAAATCATGCTGCATTGCATGACGTTAATGCATCATATTTAGTAAGTCCAGAATTTTCGGGATGTAGTGTGACGTCACTAATATGTTTGTATGGAAAGAGCGCATCTCTCTGTGAGAAACAAAGCAGTATTTAACTCATTAGCATTAACTATAATAATTAGATACCTAATTGCCATTGATATGGTTGCTATCAATTGTTTTTATCATAAGGCTTGTGATTGGTGATAACTGTGCAAAATGTTATACTGTGGTGTTTTCTATACAGATTTTCTTTTAGCAAAACCTATCCCTAGACGTAATAAAAAATATATATTCAAAACAATTGTTAATAGAGTTAAAAAATATAAGTTAAATGTAAAAAAAACAATAGTGGTTTTCGTCTATTTTAGTGCAAATAGTTTCAATGATTAGTTTTGTAAAAATCTACACTTGTCTATTCTAAATTGATTTTATTTTAAATACTCTTTTTACCGACAATTACATTCTGAATTATAAAAGTTCAAATGTTTTTCTATTTATTTCAAAAGAATTTAACAATAAATAGTAAAATGCAAAAATGACCTTCAATATATTTTATATTATCTGCGGGCAAGTGACGTTGGCTGTACATTAGGGTGACCCTTATTTCATGTGGCTTCGAGAGTGGGGTATCGACCACGCGTCCAGATTCCTCGAGGACGTTGTAGGTAACCTTGATGTTACCTGGCGCACACGAGTTTCCCGCATGGCGCGTCGCATGTTCCAAGAGGGCCCGAGTTCTTCGAGCTCCTCGTCAACAACGACCGCGCCCTAGCAGGATCTGCCAGTGCTCCACCTACCAGAACCCCCCCCTCCCTATCTCCCCCATCCATCTCAGAAATCAAAAAATACGCATCCAGGATCTCCCTCATCTTCCTCCTATATCTCCTATTGAAGCAAAAAATATCGGAGGAAACTGACATGGCACAGGACGATTTCCGAATGCTACACGTTGGACAGAATCCAATGACTAACTTCTTCGAGGAAGCCGCAGAACAACTGGGCGCCCTGCATGTTTACGAGAAACCAGACATAATATCACACATCTTCCTACCTGGCCTCACAGTCCCGACAGTGCTAGAGGTACCAGAACCCAGCGAAGACACGACATCGGTGTCTTCCAACCCTTCGGATCCTGGGAACGTGATCCTTGAGCCGATCAGCACTTTCCCTGATATCATGAACGGAGATAGGGAACAAGGGAACGAAGAATCGGAGCAAGAAAATGACAACGGGGAGGAGGAAGTTAAAAACGACGATGGTCGCAACAACAACGAGGGACAGAGAGGCGACGAAAACAACCGCAGGGACCAAGACTGGGTATCCCCAGGAATGGACCCATTAGAGCAGAGTCCGCCTAGATCTTTTGATTCAGAGGCACGACTCGACATCGAGTCACCAGGCATTCTCCAGTCTCTACCTCCTACGAACCACATCTTCATGGCCGCGCAAAGAGGAGGTGTAAAGGTGTTCATTAATCGAAACTATCACAGCTAGGTGAGCTCATCACCAAGGGCTGTCCCATGCTCGAACAATTGTTAGAGAAAGGTGTAATAGAGGAAAGCAGGCACATTACTAGGTGCCATAGAGTGTTTCCTGCACAAAAACCCAATGTTCCGTCCGCATAGTCTACGATATGCACTAATTGGATAAGTATTACACTCCTTCTTCATTCAGACTCTTGTCAGTTCAGAATACGGTAGTGAGAAAAGCGGGTCCCGAAGACTTCGCAGTTTCACTTGATTTAAAGGACGGTTTTTACCACACTCCCCTCACCGAGAAGTGCAGACACTGGTTCGGCATACGTTGCAACGGCAGGTCTTTTCGCTTCAAAAGGCTCCCCATGGGATTCACAGGGGGCACTGTTCATAATGCAAGCTACCATAGGACCGGCAATTAAGGCAGTAGTGGAAAGAATAGGCTGCCAAAGCTTCACGTATCTTGACAAAATCCTGATAGTTGGACCGCGTAGAAATAGAAAAGTGCGACAATGCGTTAGAGAACTTATGAATAGTTCATTAAACATTAACTTGGCGAAGAATGTAGTGGCGCCCACAAAGGTTATCACTTACTTAGGAGTAAAGGTGGATCTTAAACGTAGAAAGGTCGCGTTAGTACCATTCATGTCAAAAGATTAAGGAGGCTCTTCATTTCGCCGCTAGCAACACGGTGTCATACAGAGGATGGACCAGGTTCGCAGGCCTGATGAACTTTATCACCCCCATAATTCGCCTTCCCTTCATGTGGGTACATTTGATGATGGACAAGCCATCACACTAAAGTTCAGATAAACTCCTTACATTGGCAGCTTTAATTAATACAAAGTGGACATCCTGGAAGGATCCAAGAACACACTGAGAACCGGTATATGCGGACGCATATGAATCAGGCATCGGCATCGGGCATCGGCATCTCATAGGGCCCTGACTCATTGGGCATCCCTCTTCCGGTGGAACAGCTTGGCTCGATATTCCTCTCGGAGACAGTAGCCTACTGGACCACGAGACTTCTCTTCCAGTTCAGACCTATCCTGGGAGATAACTTACCAGTGGTCTAAAACAGTAGACGAGGCAAACTACCTATATCCATCATAAGATCTCTTTATACAAAATACTTGGAAAGCATCTCTGATATTTTTCGGTTTGCTTCCAACAACTTGAGGTGGGTGAGAACTTCGAAGAACTTGGCTGATGGCGCTTCTAGACTTTACGAGAATTTTAATTTAGCATGGTTGGGAGGCTGCCTCTAGATGACTATATAAGAGGCGCCTCCACCAGGAGAGCTCCATGGTCGTTTTAAACTCCGAAAAGCAAGCATCTCCAGACCAACTCCCGACTCCACCCCGTCTCCTACCTTTTTATTAGGCTTCCCAGACAAGGAAGCACCGTTTGTATCATCCTTTTTCTTCTCATATTTTCCTTTCCTTGGCCGACCAAGGGTCGCCGGGATTTTCCAGATTTGCTTTGTGTAAAATTTTTGATTTATATAGTTTGGTACTTTAGCAATTTTTTACTAAAAAAAAAAAAGAAAAAAAAAGTAGGCCACGTGTACAGACCATTAGGGTCACGGCCAAAAGTGCTCATGCTCCAAGATATGGCAGTTGGTTCAACCCCGGAGTGGTTTAAGAGGCAGAAGTGCATCCAGAGCGGGGTATCGACCACGCGGCCTGATTCCTCGAGAACGTCGTAGGTAACCTTGATGTTACCTGGCGCACACGAGTTTCCCGCATGGCGCATTGCATGTTCCAAGAGGGCCCGAGTTCCTCGAGCTCCTCGTCAACAACGACCGTGCCTCAGCAGGATGTGCCAGTGCTTCACCTACCAAAACCCCCCCATCTCCCCCATCCATCCCATCCATCCAGAAATACGCATCCACGATGTCCCTCATCTTCCTCCTATATCTCCCATTAAGCAGAAATATCGGAAGTAATTGACGTGGCACAGGACGATTTCCGAATACTACACGTTGGACAGAATCAAATGACTAACTTCTTCGAGGAAGCCGCAGAACAACTGGGCGCCCTGCATGTTTACGAGGGCCCATACATAATAGTACACACCCCCCTACGTGGCCTCGCAGTCCCCACAGTGCTAGAGGTATCAGGACCCAGCGAAGACAAGACATCGGTGTCTTCCAACCCTTCGGATCATGGGGACGTGATCCTTGAGCCGATCAGCGCTCCCCCTGATATCATGAACAGAGATAGGGAACAAGGGAACGAAGAATCGGAGCAAGAAGATGACACAAGGGAAGAAGGAAGTAGAACACGACGAAGGTCAGACAACAACGAGGGACAGAGAGGAGACAAAAACAACCGCAGGGACCAAGAGTGGGTATCCACAGGAATGGACCCATTGAGGCCGTGTCCGCCTAGATCTTTTGATCCAAAGGCACGACTCGACATCGAGTCACCAGGCAGTCTACAGTCTCTTCCTCCTACGAACTACATCGTCATGGCCGCCCAAAGAGAAGGTGTAAAGGTGTTCATTAATTGACACTATCACAGCTAGGTGAGCTCATTCACAAGTGCTGTCCCTTGCTCGAACAATTGTTAGAGAAGGGTGTAATAGAGCAAAGCAGGCACATTACTAGGTGCCACAGAGTGTTCCCTGTACAAAAACCCAATGTTCCGTCCGCATATTCTACGATATGCCCAGATTAGATGAGTATTACACTCCTTCTTCCAGACTCTCCTCAGTTCAGAAACTACTAAGAAAATCGGATCCAGAAGACTTTGCGGTTAAACTTGATCTAAAGGATGGTTTTTACCACACTCCCCTGACCGAAAAAGTCAGAGACTGGTTCGGATAACGTTGCAACGGCAGGTCATTCCGCTTCAAACGGCTCCCCATCGGCTTCGCAGGGGCACCGTTCATAATACAAGCTACCATAGGTCGGGCAATTTAGGCAGTAGTGGAAAGAAGAGGCTGCCTTAATTGCCGGTCCTATGTCTGGGCCCTCGTAAACATGCAGGGCGCCCAGTTGTTCTTCGGCATTCTCGAAGAAGTTAGTTATTTGATTCTGTCCAACGTGTAGTATTCGGAAATCATCCTGTGCCACGTCAATTACCTCCGATATTTCTGCTTCAAGGGGAGATATAGGAGGAAGATGAGGGAGGTCGTGGATGCGTATTTCTGGATGGATCGGGGAGATGGGAAGTTCTGTTAGGTGGATCACTGGCAGATCCTTCTGAGGCGCGGTCGTTGTTGACGAGGAGCTTGAGGAACTCGAGCCTTCTTGGAACATGCGACGCGCCATGCGGGAAACTCGTGTGCGCCAGGTAACATCAAGGTTACCTACGACGTTCTCGAGGAATCTAGCCGGCTGGGCGATACCCCGCTCTGGGTGCGCTTCTGCCTTTCTAAGCCACTCCGAGGTTGAAACAACTGCCATATCTTGGAGGAGGAGCAGTTTTAATGTTCTATTTGCTCCGAAAACAATGTATGCAAAGTTATTTTTAAAAATATTAATATTTAGGAGTAGCTCAACGAGTTCGAAGTTTCTTATTTTTTGTAAGAGCCTTGACATTTTCTTTGTCCAGTTCTGGGTGGTTTAGAAAACTGTTTCACACTAACAATTTGAAGGTCACCTTATTTGATGCCATACACATAGTTGTCGATACATTTCATTTCACTGCACTGATTTATAGGTCACCCTATTTTCGAGTATTATACCCTCAAGGAGGGGGGTCTCATGGGCGCCCATTTCCCACTCATTGTTGACTAGTTTAGAGTCACTGTGGAAGCCTTGCATCAGGGTGATGCCCAGATCAGCAAGGTCGTTCACAGTGTACAGTTCCTTGACGCACGAGGCGGCGAGGGACTATCCATGATGGTCAGGCCACTCAGTTGGGTCAAGTGCCAGGAAACTTGTATCCGACCGGAGGATCTCAAAGAAGGATGGCGTGGCAGACGTCACAAAACTTGCAACAGTTTTCTCCTCAAGTAGAGTAGATGTTAGCTCTTCCTTCTGCAAAGCATTCGAAAATCTCCCCCTTTATCTCATTTGCCAGGTCATTATCAAAAAACGCAAGGGCAACAAGCCTCTCACTCAAGTACAAGAGATGGCGCCCAAAGATTGCAGCTGTCGCCTTGGCCACTGCCTTGTCGGGGTAGGACACCAGCATCTTAAGCAGTTAAAGGTCTTGTGTCGGGGCTGCAGCTAGAGATGTCGCGCGAAACCAAGGCACAATGTACGTCGAGATGATGAAAGTGACGAATCGTTTAACTCCAGATTTTTCGCTTGCAGTGAGGTGGAATTGCTCTGAATGTCGAAACAGGAAGATCTAGATGGCGTAGATGATTTTTGCCATCCAGCGGGCACGGTGGAGGGTACTAGGACGCAAAATTCTGATCTCATGCTTCATCTGTAAAACCAAGACGATTATAGATAGCTCTAGTAGCTCCCTGTATTCGTCACGTAGCGTGTTTTCTTCTAGTAGTCGGTTGAACTCAATCATGAGGTCACCGCAACGCTCAAGGAGGTGTGGCGGTATGTCTTTCTCTGCGAATAGCTGAGGAAGAGATTTGTTAAAGTCCTTCCATTTTATCTGAAATCGCTTGAAGAGAGCATTATCAGGCCCAGAAGAAGGACCGATGTATGCTGTAAATGCCTTCTCACACACCAGTTACAAGATGTGGTGACAAGAAGCGAGGTGAAGAACTCTTCGATTAAGCCGTTGCTCGATTATCGTACATGCTCCTTACGAAATCCCTGTGTTCAAAGCTGTGGTGTCAAAGGATAGAGTAGAAATGCGATCTGTTACTCCAGACTCTTTGAGAGCAGCCAGTGCCATTGGGATGGACTAGGACTCCCAATATCTTTGAAACGCCATATCCTAAAGCCAGAACAGAAACTCGGTTGACTATAGCTGCGGCACCACCTGCCGATGTCTGCACCATTTTGCTATCTCAGTGCACAACCAGCGGCACCAAAGGACTAAACGAGTTTTTAACTTACTTGGTGGCTTCTGCACGACACTTACTCCGGTCTTGCTGGGCGGACTTGCGGTTTAACACCAGCTTTTGGGAAGGAGGACTAAGGCTTTTTGCAGCTGCTGCAAGTATATGAACTCCTGCACGACCGGATATCTTGACCCTATCCATCGTGACTGAGAGTTGTGGATTAATGATTTTCTTCGAGCTCCTGGTAGGCTTTATTGGGGGTATGATGACTGAAGATAGCCCTGAAACACAGACGTCAGCATCATTTCTGCACCAAGACACTAAAAAGGGGAATGAGTGGGACTAGAACTACTGAAACTTGATGTAGAGCTGGGTAATACTTCAGATTCGGGGTGCACGGTAGATGGCGCTGTTAGTCGGCTACAATTTTGGGCTACAGCATATCTCTTATGACGTCAGGCGGTGGCGTCAGATGTGACCATCACTGCGTTATATTTTTTTTGTTGTTTTGGGGATTTGTAACTTTTAGTCTATTATTTACTAAATATCTGCGCTCTGCTCGTTTATAGTTTTTTCTAAGTTAGGTAAGGATTCTTGATGTCTTTTATTGTTTTTTGTTTTGTTTTCGTATTTTTTGTTTACTGCGAACGATAACAGCTTCTTACTTGCAACATCGTAGCTTATAAATAGGACCCGTTTTGCAAATGTTTTTCTCTCGTTATTGTGTTTTCGTGCTCTCCATGTGCTTCTTCGTTATTCGAAATCAGCTTTACATTGTATAATTGCGAAAAACTTTTAGATTATCTAGAGGCGATAGACTAATCAAGAAACCTATAAAAGTAAGAATTGTTTGTTATTAGGTTAGGTTTTTCTGCCAGTAAAAAGCTGTTGGGGAGAACCCCCCCCCCCCCAGTAAATTCAAGGGGACTGCTCGTGGGGGAGATATCACTGCAGGAGGACCACCCTGCGATGATCCTGAGTTTCAATCATTAGGGGGGGTCTGGGGGGCGCAGACCCCCAGTATATACTCGTATACAACAAAATATTACGCCGATATTGTTCACATCTTACGCTACCGTCTGATGTCATAAGAGTTGCTGTAGCCCAAAATTGTAGCCGACTAACAGCGCCATCTACCGTGCGCCCCGAATCTAAGGTGTTACCTAGAACTGAATGCAAGTTCAGAGATTTATTCCAGTTTATGCTTTACAGCTTGAGAGCGCTTCATACGCTGTTCTTTTTTCTCTGCATCCCCCTGCTGTTGTTCTCCCCGACGTGCAAGAGACATGTCCCGTGTTGTTGACATTGTGCGTCGGTGCACCTTCTCCCTCTTGGTTCGTAGAAACTCCATGTCCTCGGCGATTGTAATCATTGACATCACATTTTCATGTGCGATTTTTTTTTTGTTTTTTTGATTAAGGGGCTATCTGACGACTACCGACTTAGGCATAAGTTGCCGTAAACAAACAGCCTAGTTCGAGGCTACTTCAAAATAATTCAACGGGAAACAACAATAAAAAGAAATAACAATAACAAAGCAATAACAAAAACGATAACAAAAACAACAACAACAATAAAACCGGGTTGAATGAAAGGGAGAAGGCCGGCCTCCCCCCAAAAGTCAATAAGTCCACCAGTCATGGTGCACGCACTCGTCCCGAGTACAAGGGACAGGCGGTAGCGACCCCGCCCATCCCGGACCGAGACAGGTATCGTGCGCGAAGATCACCCAGACTGGGACATTCGACAAGAATGTGCAGAACAGTCTGGGGGACGACGCAGTCGTTGCAATAGGGCGCAGGCGAGCGCTCCATCAAGTAGCGATGCGTCACACGAGTGTGTCCGATTCGAAGACGACAGAAAGCAACCTGAAGCCGCCGCGGCATTGGGGGATAGATCCATGGGAACAGCTGCGGCGCAATGGCACGCAACTTTAAGTTTCCTTCGACCATCTCCCATCTTCTTTGCCAAGCAGTCCGAAGAGCTGCACGTATTCCTGCCATGTAGTCGGTGTGAGGAAGAGCAAAAGGCTGGTCCGGGCGCAGAGTCCTCGCGGACTCTTTGGCGCCCTCATCGGCGTGCTCATTCCCCGCAATTCCTACATGTCCAGGAACCCAGCAGAAGATAATCTCGAGCTCCGTCTGGCTCGCCAAAACCGTGGCATCACGGATATCGCGAACCAGGGGATGCGGAGATTCCAATGCCCCGAAAGCACTCAGGGCGCTTTGTGAGTCGCTATAGATCACAATCCGGTCTCCGAACCGGGCACGTCGCGTAATCTCCCGTACCGAGTGGTGTATTGCCACCAGCTCGGCCGTGAAGACAGACGCAGCGCCTGGTAGAGCCCCGCAAACTTCAAACAGAGGGGATACGGCGTGGAAGCCGACCCCCTCTTGGGAATTGGAGCCATCCGTATACACTGGCACGGTTCCAGCGTGACACGATGTGTGCTCCAAAAAGGTCGAACGCAATACTCCCGGCGCAGTACAAGCTTTGGGAGCAGAGGCGTGGCGACAAATAGCCAAATGTGGTACCCTCCAGGGTGGCGTCCTGGGCAAAACCAGGGGCGCCACCGGCCCGAGAGCGATATCTACCTCTCGAAGGAGTTTCCTGGCCCTAAACCCAAAAGGCTTAGGGTATGACTGGCGCCCCTCGACGGCATAGGCACCATCGAGATCAGCTGCGGATGCAGTGAGAGCTTTTGGCGACTGAGGGAGGCGCCGTGCTCGCGCTTACAGTCGAGTAATACACTGCACGCAGCGCAGAGAGAGTGGCATCTCCCCAGCATCGACCAACAGGCTCTCAATGGGGAAAGTGCGGAAGGCACCGGTCGCAAGGCGAAGGCCGGTGTGGTGGATCGAATCCACCTTCCGCAATAAACGCTCGGCTGCGGATGCATAAAATTCGCATCCGAAGTCGAGCTTCGAACGAACAAAGGATCGATAAATAAGTAAGGCAGTAGCCCTATCAGCGCCCCAAGCGCTGAACGTCACACAACGGAGAATGTCCATGGCGCGGGTACAAGAGACCCTAAGGCTGCGAATATGAGCCTCCCAGGTGAGGCGTCGGTCGAATACAAGACCAAGGAAACGGTGCGACTCAACCACATCCAGGCGCACCCCATTAAGAAACAAATCTGGGTCGGCGTGAAGCCGTGGATGGCGGCAGAAGTGCACCACCTTAGTCTTGGCCAAAGAAAAGCGAAACCTGTGCGCTTTGGCATAGCGAGAGACGCGGTTCAATGCCTGTTGGAGTCGACGCCCCAGAGTTGGCATCTGGGCCGCGCCAAAAGAGATCGAAAGGTCGTCCACGTAGAGCGTAGCGAGAACATCTTCTGGCAGCACCGAGGTGATGCCGTTGATGCTCAGGGCAAAGAGTGCGACACTGAGGACACTTCCCTGCGGGACACCCTCTTCCTACTCCTTTGGGCCGGAGAGGGCTCCCCCCACCCGTACGCGGAATCGACGATCTCACAAAAATTCAGATATAAAAATTGGAGGGCGTCCCCTCGCCCCCATCGTGTGAGGAGTCTCCATGATAACGTATCGCCATGCGGTATCATAGGCCTTCTCCAGATCGAAAAAGACCGTGGCGTAGTGCTGTCTACGAAGGAAAGCCTCGCAGACGGCATTTTCCAGTCGGAGCAGAGCATCCGACGTGGAGTGGAACTTGCGGAAGCCGCACTGTGTGGAAGACAGATGGCCTCCGCTGTCCAGGAAAAAGGCTAATCTAACATTTACCAATTTCTCCATCAACTTGCACACGCAAGAGGTTAGAGAGATTGGGCGGAAACCGGTCGGAGTAGAGTGATCTCTCTTCGGTTTGCGAAAGGCAAGCACAGTAGCGATTCGCCAGGAGTCTGGGAGAAGACCTTCCACCCAGATCCTGTTGAACAAATCTAACAGAAAGGCCATGCCTTGCTCACCTAGATGTCGAAGCATGGCGTACGGGACATCGTCCGGACCATTGGCGGTGTCCGCGCACGAAGCGAGAGCGGAACGCAACTCGCTTACAGTAAACTTGTCGTTGAAGGGTTCTCCGCCTCTGGAGGTAAAGTCCAGCCGGCGGCCTTCCGCGACATCACGACGTGCATTGAATGCTGGCGGAGCAGCATCACGGCTAGAGAATGCAGAAAAAGCGGTCGCGAAGGATTCCGCCACGGACGCGGGGTCCGAGATTGCGGTCCCATTCTCCTAGGGAACGGGAGGGGGGTCCTGCGAGAACTTGCCCCGAAACCTTTTGACTCGCTTCCACACCTCAGCTAAAGGGGTCTTCCCGTTAAGTGAAGACACGTATGCCCGCCAAGAAGAGCGGCGGGCGTGCTTCGAAATATACCGGAACCTAGCCCTAGCCCGACGAAATTCAGCGACAGTGCAATCGTTCGGGCGGCCCTTATAGCGCATGTAGGCATAACGCTTCTGTTTGAGGGCCGTCTCACACTTGGCCGACCACCATGGAAGTAGTCGGCGTGCAAAACGGCCAGACATCCTAGGAATAGTAGTCAGGCCCACGGCGATGAGGTTGCCGGAGAAGAACTCAACGGCCTCATCTACCGACCTAAACTCATCGACTGAGATAGAGAATTCTTTCATTTCCTGAAATGCAGGCCACCGCGCCCGCGCCAAGCACCACCGAGGTGGTCTCTCAGGCAGCAGTTGCCCTGAAAATGATATTTGAATGGTAAAGTGATCACTACCATGGAGGTCATCGACCACCCCCCAATCAAAATCAGGCTGTGCATCCGAAGAGCACAATGATAGGTCAATGCAAGAAAATGAAGCGGTTCTCAGACAGTGATGCGTAAACTCATCCACGTTTAGGACACCCATCTCAAGCTCTTCGATCAGATTGACAAGGACTTGTCCCCTGGGATTTATGGAGTAATCTCACCAGAGAGGATACCTGCCGTTCAGATCTCCAAGCAAGAGATAGGGCCTCTGTAACCGTGCCACGACGCGGCGGAAGTCCCCCGCATCGAAGTCAGCTGACGGTGGAATGTACGCAGAAATGATAGTTTACCTCCTATCCAGGTGCAGCTGCACAGCCACTGCCTGAAAGGAGGTATCTAAAGAGTAAGGAAGAACGGAGACATCATGCCGGGTGTAAACCGCGCATCCCCCAGCTCGGCCATATCGCGGTGGTGGGGTCGCAAGACCCTTGTACCCCGGGAGGGCGGGCAGGGGTCACGCGCCTAGCATGGTTTCCTGCGAAAAGATAGCTAACGGGGAGCAGGATGAGGCAAGCCTCCGCAGCTCCTCCCAGTTGGCCCGGAGTCTACGGCAATTCCATTGAAGGAATATGCCCTCCAGGCCTAGCTGGGAGGAGACGCGGGGGCCCTCCTCAAACTGAAGACCCTCACGGGAATGGCCGTACGCTTCCCGGGGGCAGAACCCCGGGCGCTGTTGGCCAGACAAAGCGCTGAAGACGCTGTCGCCTTCGAGGAGTTATTGGGGGAGGTTGGGCTTACCATGCGAGTCCTTTCCTCCCTCCGCCTCGAAACCTTAGGCGGGCGCTGCGGCTTCAGAGGCGGGGGGCCCTCTTTTCGAGGAACCACCGTCTCCGAGCCACTCGCTCCACCTCGGGGCGTGGGCGGAGGAGCAAAAGCTCCTTTGTTTTGTCCTCCTTTCGGGGGACAGATTCGGGAACCTTCGAAGATGGCCTAGCGACCATCTTCAGGGGTGTTGCCTCCTGTGAGTCTAACGACTCGGTGAAGGCGCGTGGCCGTTTCGCCTTGCGGGAAACGGTCACGCTGGAGGAAGAGGGGGAAGTCCTGGTTTTACCCAGAGCTGGGTATGAACCCTTTTTGCCGCCAGCTTTACCAGGGGAGCGCCAGGGTTTAGTAGAGCCCGCAGAAGGGCTCCGAATGGGCGCGGAAACAACCGTGCTCGTTGGCTTGGATGGGCCAGGAGCAGAGGGTTCCTTTCTTGCTACTGAGGCATATGACGTCCCAGGCAGAGCTGGGCGCGCCAGGACCAAGTCCTTAGCCTCGCGGAATGAGAGTCTATCCTGGGCCTGAACGGCCAAGATTTCTTTCTCCAGGAGATATGCACCACATTGCTTCGAAGAAGCAGGGTGCAGGTCTCCGCAATTGACACACTTGGCCACACACGATTTGGACTTGTCGTGTGCGACCTTGGAGGAATTTACACATACTGCGTGTGACCCCAACTTTGCACATCTACATGAGCGATTCGTATGGCCGAAGCGGTGACAGTAATAGCACCGCCGCGGAAGTGGCACGAATGCCTTCACGCGGTAGCGGTACCAACCGGCACGCACCGACTCAGGGAGCTTGTCACAGTCGAACGTGACGAAGAGTGTAGGGGTGGGTCTCGAGGCCCCTCCCTGTTTTCTCACACACGTTTGACTTTGACCGCCCCATGGTCGGCCAGCTCTAGGGTGATGTCCTCAATGGAGTAGTCAACGAGTTCCCTCGCATAAACTACTCCTTTTACAAAGTTCATGGTAGAGTGCGGCGTCACACTCACCGGGGTGCCATGAAGTGTCCGAAGAGCACTTATCTTGGCCACCTCGGCGGGATTCGCCGCATTCGCCAGAAGGCTCCCGTCCGAGAAACGGGTCACCTTCGGCTCTCTACCAATTGCACTGGCTAATCCTCTTCTCTGATGGATCATGTTAACCCTTGGATAACATGGTGCCATCAGTGGAGCGAATAACGAGAAAGCGGTGAAGCCAGTGGGCTCGAAAACGCCAGGTAACCTCTGAATGAGGGGCCCCGATGTCATCGAGGCTTCGCCCTGTGCTCTCTTGGTCTTAGTCAGGGGCTCCGCACACGGGGGGGCAGAGGGGCTGGATGTGCCGATCTTGGCTTGGTCGCCTACCAAAGTGGCAGCAGACCTATCCGTCCCCGCAGCCCCCGCGGATGGAGAGGAGCCCCGAGTCTTCTTTGTCTTTCTAGTCTTTTTCTTTTTTGGAGAGGAGGGCGGGGAATGAACCAGCTTCTCCCCTCCTTGTATTGCCTCGAAGCCCTCAGCCGTTTGACGGGGACCTTGCATAGGGGCGGACTCGGGTTCGGATTCCCCTCCATGGAAGGCCCTACCGTCTGAGGCTGGGTCTCCTCAAGGACCATGTCTATCACAGAAGGGGCCTCCAGTTGGCCATCCCCTCCCAGGACATCGCAGGTCCCCTTGGCAGCGTCAAGAGTCATTTGTGGGGAGGCACAAGCCTTAACCCCGGCAAGGTTTAATATCCTTGCCAGCATGTCTTTTGAGGGAAGCGACCGAAGGGGCCTGGCTTCCCTCTTCCCCCTAAGGGGGTTTGCCCTACCAAGCCGCTTACAAGAGGGGCGGTCGGCAATGGGCTGCCTGCTGGCTTTCTTGGCAGTCCCCTTAGAAAGAAAAGGAGGGACTGCCGCTGGAAATAGGGAGGTGCCCGAAAGCACCTCCAGAGAAGGGAGTGAGGGGAAGTCCCCTACACCCATAGGCGTAGGAGAGGAGTAAGCCTCCTCTCCGGTTAAAGAAGTATGGAGGGTCCCCTGCGCAAGCACAAGGGGGGGGGACCTCCATTTTTTTGGTGGAGCTGCCCGAGGGCGGCTCCGTCGTTCTTGGGGAAGTTGGGGGTTGGGTTTTTTTTTTATTCTCATCCTTGGGCATGGTGACCCTCTTATTTACACGGGACGCAACAGCTCACCACCTCTCACAGTTGCCCGCACTGCAAGAGGTGCTTGCAGGCCCGGCAGAGCCAGGCGCCGCCATTTGGGACCACCCCTCCCGCCTGGTGGCCTGGCAGTCCATCGGCATGGCGGCTCCACCTTAGACACGGCGTAAAAATGATAGATTTTGAAGACGAGAGGAAAAGGGATGTGAGGAAGGTATGGGTGGGGATGAAGCAGGTAGTTAAAAACCAGCCACCCCAGACCGGAGCTCAGGGGTTAGGGAACATTGTCCCCCACCCCCTCAGCCCCGATGCAGGACGGTTGGCTGAAAGGAAGGTCAACATCTACCCTGTGAAATTAGAGGCTGACCAGAGAAAGTTGTGGGAGAGGTTGTGTGAAAAGAGAGGAAACAAGTGTTTTGAAGGAAGGAAGAGAGGCTAAGCTGGGGCCGGCGGAGTGCTGAGTCCTGTCAGCACGGCGGCCAGGATGGCAAATCGCCGCGCCCCTTACGGGTTTTTCATGTGCGATGTCAAAGGGGCGATCAAGGGACAGAAGGAAATCATTCTTGATCTTGTGTTGTTTTTCTGTTTGCCGGTTTTTGTTCTTCTTTAGACTATTCAGATTATTATGTATTCGTATAACTTTAACTCTTGCTCGCTGCACTTTCTACATTGGAATACATGCACGATCCCAGAAGGTACTCACTAGTTTCACCGTTTCCGCCGCTGCTTCCTTTGTTTTCATCTACTGGCTAAGATGGAGGTAGAGATATTAGGTTGAGGAATAAGTTCTTGCGTTTTTTTTAATGTTACATTGATTTAAGTTTTGTTGACGTTATTTGTGCACATATTAAGAAACAATAATAAATAATGAGATCAAAATTTGCAAAGGTTAGGCTGCGTCTCTTAACAGCGTAGACTTTTAAGCTTTTCCTTAGGCTACGTCTTGAAGTTAAGTAATAAGTCATTCTGGTTGTGTTAATTTAATTTTTGTTCTGTACCCTCAAAATGGAATGTCAAGTTGAAAGAAAAGCGCATTTTCGACACTTGTTATTCATTTTCAATCGAGACGGGAACAATGCAAACGCAGCCAAAGCTCGTCGCAAATTTGTGCTGTGTAAAGAGAAAATGCTTTATCAGAAAGGACAGCTCAATGGTGGTTTTCACCTTTCAAAAACGGTCATTTCAATCTTAATAACGAAGAACGTTCTGGTCGCCCCATTAAGTTGTTTGAAGATCGATTGAACGACCTACTTCATTAAAATCCTCGTTATCGACTAGAGAATTGGCTGTACAATTATGGTGTGATCAGAAACTTTAGTAAATCACTTCATTCGATGACGAAAATTCAAAAGCTTGTTGCATGGGTTCCGCATGCTTTGAGCAAAAGCAACAAACTTCAACGCTCCACGATTGCCGCAGGTTTGCTTGCTCGTCACAAGGCTACTCGTGGATATAGGGACAGATAACTTCACCGCATTATCACTGGCGACGAAAAGTGGTGTGTTTATGTCAACATGAAACATCGAAAACAATGGCTTAGCCCTAATAAAAAACCACTTCCGCGATTAAAGCAAGGACTTCATTCACGAAAGACGATGTGTGTGGGGTGGGATTGTGAAGGCATCATTCTTTATTGAGCTCCTTGCGACCAACGAGATTGTCAATGCAGAACTCTACGTTCAACAAATGTATCGACTCGCCGAAGCTATTGGTGAAAAGCGACTTCATCGACGTTATGGAGTCCTTCTGCAACACGATAATGCTCGTCCTCACATTGTCAATATGACAAAAGACGCCATCCGCACACTTAATTTGGAAATCCTGCTGCATCCTCCATATTCGTCAGACTTGGCTGCATCGGATTTCTATCTTTTCCGATTGTTCTCCAACAATTTGCGTGGTGTTTCGTTCAATACTGATGTGGAATTAAGAACTTGGTTGGACGAATTCTTCGAGTCAAAATCCAGAGATTTTTATTGTAGAGGCATCTAAAAACTAGTTGAACGTTGTGAAGAAGTCGTAAATAACAACGGAGAATACATTATTGATTAAATTGCATATTGTTATCAATTAAAAATGAAGTTTTTCTAAAATTGTTAATGGTAATGAATAAATTTGATAAAACTGCAAGAACTTATTTCTCAACCCATTAGTATTGAAGCACTTGTTGGCTTGATAGTAGCATGTTCCCAATGATGGTAGGCTCGACTGACTCAAGTAGGTAGACCCTTTTCATAGCTCTAGTTACAGACCCCATGGTAACTGTAAAAATAGAAAAAAGGAAAGAAAATGTCCTTTATTGTCTAGGCGGTACCGTACAACTGCGTGTAGTAGAGAGGGAAACAACTCAGTGCATCCGTCTCTCACAGCATCATCTAAGCAACTAGACACCACGCCATAGAAGAAGATTTAGTGGGTCAGTGTTGTGCATTTGCTATATTCTGCCAGATGTTTATGACACTAATGAATCCTTGTTAATGCTGCGTCTTATTTTAAAGATATTAGTAGTGATGAAAGGAATGAATTTTAAAACAGAGTGCACTTTGCAGCATGAAAGAAATTTTAATGATTTGCAACTACGTGGAAGAGGAACAAAGTTTCTCACAACGTGAAATATTTGACGATAAATGTATATACCACGAGAAAACAATGAAACTAACGTTCATGTTTCCTGGATCGTCGATTAATTACCGTTAATAAGCAAACACACAACACTAAAATATCTATACTCAAGCGACGGGAAATAAAAAGTGTGATGAGATTACTAAAGAAAAAGAAGGGCTTAAGGAGGCAACGCTGTTCCTTTCCTCTCCGTGTGTAAGAGGAGCGTCATGAATACATATATAAGGATCTATAGGGCTCTCTCTCTCCGCTCTCTAATTTTGAAAAGAAAATATAACGTCTAAGGAAAGCCCCCACTTCATCAGATGAACAAGAACCAAGATCGTGGGAGCACCTCTCGTAATCCCCATGTTTGGAAATATGCAGGTATGCCCTTACTTACCCCTAACTCCAAGTCAGAATAGGAGGTTGTAAACTAATCTCACTAACGCCACAATGGTCCTATGTCAGGCCGTCACAACTGGAGCCAAACACTCCCAAAGAAATGAGCGACCCGGCCAACGGACAAAGAAATGCAGATAGACGAAGATTGGTCATTTAGACGAAAAGAGTTTAGATACACATAACAGGGCGAGAGAGACATCCAGTGGCCGAAAATCTTTTCCTCTACACTTGGTCATATTTAGGGGATGATTATATTTACTCTGTAGAATTTAAGTGTTTATCTTTACTCGGTAAATTTAATAGTGTTTATCTTTATTAGTCTTATTTACTGAGCGATTAATTTTGTTTTGTTTTATTTTCCGATGGCTTATCTTTAAATCATGAAATTCAGGGTGTGATTATTTTTACGGATTAAAATTTATGGTCTGTTTATTTTTATTTGGTAAAATTAAAAGTGTTTGTTATATTAAAGGGGTGATTATCTTTTTTAGTCATATTAAAAAATTGTATCTGTACCTGACCAAATTTGGAGAATTCTTATCATTCTTTGTTAACTTCTGGTAGCGATCATCTTTAGTGGTCTAATGTTTGGAATTCTTAATTTTTACTTGGTCAAATCTACGAAGTGTTTATCATTACTTGGAAAAGAACAGGAGGTTATCATTATTCGGTGAAAAATTTTTAATGTTTATTTAACATAAGCAAAACTAAGGAGTGCTTGTCGTTAGATAGTGAAATTTAGCAAATGCTTGTGTATATTTAGTCAAATTTAGAGAGCTCTTTCTTTGCCCAGTTAATTCAATGAGTGCTTATCTTTAGAGTTTCAAAAATGGGGGTTGCTTATCTCTGCTTGGTTAAATTTTTCTTCTAAAAACCCGTAAAGGCTTATCTTTACTTGATTACATTTATGGAGTGATTATAGTTGTTTGGTTAAATTTTGGTGATTCTTATTTAATTAGGATAAATTCAGAGTAAGTTTATCTATAATTAAAAGAAAATAAGTATCATTTAGTGGTCAGATTTAGGCCTAGTATAACTTTAGTTGGTAAATTAATGAATAGTTTACCTAGTTAAATTTCTATGTTTATATTTAATAGTTCAAAGCTCATTGCTTATCTTGACTTGGTTAATTTAGGGAAAGATTATGTTTACTTGTTTAATTTCATGGCTTATCTTGAATTAGTTAATTTCGGAATGATTATGTTTACTTGTTCAAATTGCATTCCTTATATTTAATTGGTTAATTCAATTGGTTGATTTTCAATTTGCCTAACCTTAACACCATCTTTATTGGGCTTTGTCATGAAACTTTTAAATGTTTCAGTCGTGTCCTGATTAATTTTTAGATAAGAAAATAAATCTCTTAATGTTTACTATGCATCGATGAATTTCATGGCGTTGCATCGGAAGTAGGTCAATAATTTCAAGTAAATTTGAACTCTTCCAAATGCAAATTTGATAGCTAATTTAAGATAAATTTTCTTTACAATTTATTCTCGTAATCAGATTCGAGGCATTGTAAAGATCAGTAGGCACGGACTCGCCCTCTAAAGTTGAGCAGACACAAAATTAAGTTAGCACGTATAAGGTATTCCGAGAGGAGTCTACTTGTAGAAAATAAACATTATTATTAAATATTGCATATATTTAAACAAATAATAACACAAACAGAGACATAAGAATGGGATAACTTTAAAAAATTCAATATATTAAAAAATTCGATTTGTTATTAAGGCGCAATTGTATCGCAGATGAAAGAAAAGTGAAGTCTTGGTTATTTCATTCTTACACCTAAACTATTTTAATTTTCATTTTTAATAGAGATGAGAGAGAGAGATGAAGAGAAAGACAGACAGATATGGACAAAATAAAAGAAACCAAAATAGAACAAGCAAAGATGGAAAAACAAAAAAAGGAAGTGTTAATTAATGGTATAATCAGAGAGTGTCGTACCTACCTCTTAAAGAGAGGCTGGAGACAAGTGGCAGGAAAAATAGCTGTGAAGGGAATGAAGGACTTATTAACACTGTATATCCTTGAGATCACTATATTTACGTCTTGTGGGAGTTGCATCAATGGTAGAGGGGAGGTAGCATGCACTAATAATATTCAGTAGAGCAATGCCCCAAATAATACCTGTAAAATAGAGCGTGTATAGCTAACTTACTTCAGAGTTTGAGAGAGTTCAAGTTTTAAGTGAGAAGAGTGTTGTTGGTGAGACGATAGATCTTTTGTTCAACTCTACCAAGGAGAGAAGTGAAAGATGAAGTACTCCAGACATCGGAGCAACATTCCACACAAGGTCGAGTAGGTTCTACAAGAAACTAGAGAAACTGCTCAGAAGAGGAGTACTGCGACATCTGAAAAGTATACCCAGCGTTTTACAAGCAGAATTAGCCAAACCCATAATATTATCCTTCCAAGACGTTCTACTTCTAATTTCTTAACCTAAAATAGAATTAATGAGTTGAATGATATTATTATCAAATAATACTAGAAAATCTTAGGGAGTATTAGATAGAGAGATGGAAATTTTGTATTTGAAGCTTTGAAACGCACTAGTTCTGTCTCCCTAAGTCAGAGATACGATCCAGATCCACATTAGACAAGCTTTCCGAGAAAAAGAGCGTACAAAAAAGAGAACACGAAGGCATAAACAATTATTTATAAAGATTAGAATCATCACCATACACATAAAGTGGTCAAGAGGTTATGGATAAAGAGGAGGAAAGGGGAAAGGAAGAAGGCGATGGAACCCCGAGGAACACAAACTAGAAATATGTAAAGATGGTGACATAACACCACTCTCTATAACAGAAACTAAACAACCAGACAAGAAAATCGAGATAAAGTCGCATAGAGAGGGAATATAACCAAATGGAGTAATTTTGAACAAGAGATTTGTGCCAGACTTTGTAAAAAGACTTAGAAATGTAAAATCTATCGACCTGGGATTCTTCTAAGTACTTAAGAGAGGCTGAGCAAATGTGAGTGAGATATGCTAGGAGATGACGAGTAGAGTAAGCCTTTCGTTACTCGTACTGAGGATCAGAGACAAGAGCATCAGATTTTAAGTGCTTAATGATGTGATCATTAAGTAAAGTCTCGAAGACTTTAAGGATAAGAGAATTAAGAGCAATAGGGCGATAGTTGGAGGGGTAAGATCGGTCACCCATCTTGTGGACATGCTGAATAATGATATATTTGCAAGGGGATTGGAAGATCCCAGTGTTCAGGAACAAGCAAAAAAAGTGAATAAACACAAGTTGGAATTCCTTGGCATGGCAAGTTCTTTGAGGTACCAGGATAAATGAAATCAGGGCCGAATATCTCCCAGCTTTTAGAGAACTATTTTAGTACCCTGTGGACTTTGCGTAGTGAAATTATAAGAGGATGTATTATTAGGTTTGAGAAAGGCTGAATGATGTGAGCAGTGGCATTGGAATCACGTTCAGAAGAGTAAGAACAATACCAAAAAGAGAGGCTTTATCAGAGGGACAGACAACGACTGTAACATCACTTTTATATAATGGAGGTAAGTTAGATCTCAAACGTTTTTTGAGAAAGATTTAGCTAGAGAGAGACGTAATTTAGAATTGAAGCGATTCTTAGCAGCTACGAAAGCAATAAGGTGGACAACAGAGAGATATTTTAAAATATGAATGTAGATATGCCCCAGCACAATCCTGAACAGCACGATAACAATGCCTGATTCAGATTTAAAAGACAACCAACCCTAAAGGTAAGCTAGGAAAGATGAGTTGCCCTTAATTACTCTGCAGCTATAGATTTTTACAAGGTCAAAAAATGACAATCCTCTTAATTGTTCCTTCATTGTAGTTTCGTTGGTATAATTTCTTATGTTAACTTAATGAAGGATTTTTATGAAGGATTTTTTTTAATATACTTTGAATTTCCTACAGTAAGCATCCATTACCTATTTTTCAACTGGGTCTCATGCTTAATTTCCTTTATTCTTTAATCTGAGCTTTACTCGTTCTTGAGGCTCTTTTTCCCTTCTATTGTACTTTTCTTTTGTTTTCCTTTCTTTACAACACCTACTTTTCAACCATGATAAGGACTGCTTTGGATTACAAGTTGCATTTTTTTCTTTTTTAATAATTTTTCCATAATATTAATTCCTTTAATTGTTTCCTTATGGCAAACTCTTGATTTAGTTGCGTAGTGGATATTCCCTCAATTATGAATTCAATTAACTTTTTTTCTTTCTATTATACTTTGATTTCCACGATGCGGAAACATTGTAAATCCAAGAAGTAAATATGTTCACAGGGTTAGAACGGTTAAAATATAAAGGGTGAATAAGAGGCTCCGTTACTCCCCAACCATCTTTATTTAAAGAGAAACGAATACAGGAGAAGCGCCTTTGCATATCTACATTCACGGTTGGACCAACTTCTAGCAAAGGGGTTTATTTCTTTAATTTAATACTAATCAGATTTAAGGTATGAATTATTCTGCCAAATTAAGCCCAAAAGTTGTTCGCTCATTGTAATTTGAAGTTAAAAAGAAACTACTGAAGTTCATCATACCTACTGCGAGAGTTAGTACTAATCATTACTTGTTTGCTATATTTTCCTTTATATTCCTCGTGTTTTTCTTGAGATAAACCCCCTAAAATGAGCGGAAATTTAGAGAAAGGGCTATTTAATCCATCATAAAAACTTGCGCTGCTTAAAAAACGGATCTCAATGATTTTTATTAATCTGGATTTCTTACCTGCAAAATGGACACAAGTTCGCCTTTTTGAGTTTGTTGTCTTTTCCGAAGAAGTTCATAATACCTGTAACTAAGCGATTTAAAGTCAAAAAGGTTCATTAGTATACTCATATATATATTTTTATAATGAGAGACCCTACTGTCTCCAGTGAGTTTTGGACCTCTGCAAGTTGGTGTCAGGTCTAGTATGAGCTTGCTGGAGCGTGCATCTGGAATATCGGGCACCACCACCGATGTCTGTACGAGTATTGTGGCTATCTTCACCACCCTGTTTACAGATCTATCAGAGAGATGTCCTCGTTGGTGTTTTTGCTAAATAATAAAATTAATTATATTATGGCTCTTTTTTCCTAATATTGTACTTTTGGGGGTTTTTATCTCCTTCCAACATTTACTTTTCAACCATGATGAGCACTGCTTTGGATTAAAGTTGTATTATTTCTTTTTTAATAAATTTTTCCATAATATTGTTTTTCACTTTACACCGAATTATAGTGGACACGAATTGCTACATCAACCTCTCATAACGAAAAAAAGAACAAAACCCTAGATTTATTAAAAAGTAGAAACACAAAGACATCTATCGGAAAGTTTTCAGATAGAGGATGGCAAAAGTGTTGTAGTAATAGAATTTAAAACAGAAATATCCCGAGAAAAGCTAAGACTACTAGTATTAATCGTCACTCAGAACGCGCAAATCTCCGGAACCTTGTAAATATACAACGAAAGCACACATCCTAGCACAGGTGAAGAATAATTGTATAAAAGAATAAAACGTTATGACAGGATACTGAATATTTACTGCAAAAAAAAGGGTTCAAATTGTTCTTTTATGGACCTGTGTTTGTTTTTTTGTTTGTCGATCTCTGTGTATCAAAGCTGACCGTCAGGGGGCGCAACCCCATGGCTGTGTCCTGCCCATGTTGGTTGGTGGGTGCTTGAGCCGGGGTGGCGCTCTTGGGGATCTTTCTGTCCAAACCGGTAAATTTACGAGGCTCGCCGGCTATTTTTAAAACGATGGTCGGGTCAGAGGTCGACTGGTCTACTCTGCTGGTAGGGTCGGCGCTCCGAGTTGTTGTCACGACTGTAGACATTGACTGCACTGTGTGAGTTCGCGCGCCTGTCAATAAGTCCTTTTTTTCGCATTTGTTAGATCCCTTAACAAAAGCGATAGATCCTGATTTGGATCATCCTCGTTTTCTGGTGCTGAATTCCAGTCCAGGTCTCCGCTTTCTAAATTGGACGTGTTTGATTTGAACGAGGAATTTGAGTCCCACTTTGGTGCGTTCCGCCGTATGTGGGTGCGTGGTAGTGGCGATTTAGTGGTTTAGGTATCTTCGCGAGAGCAGTGTGGAGCCGTACGGGATTTTCCCTCCCTTTCTGAGGTCCCTGTTTCTGTTGTGCTCCACCTTCGCTGTAATTTTTTTTAAGGAAGTGATTCACTTCAACAAATTGCTGCACTTTTTTTTTTTTTAATTAAGGGGCTATCTGGCGACTGCCGACTTAGGAATTAGTCGCCGTAAACAAACAGCCTAGTTATAGGCTACTTCAAAATTAAACAGGAAACAATAAAAAGAGAACAATAACAATAAAAAAGCAATAACAAAAACAATAACAAAAACAACAACAACAATTAAACTGGGTTAAATGAAAGGGAGAAAGCCAGCCTCCCCCCAAAAGTCAATAGGTCCACTAGTCATGGTGCACGCACTCGTCCCGAGTACAAGGGACAGGCAGTAGCGACCCCGCCCATCCCGGGACCGGGACAGGTATCGTGCGCGAAGATCACCCAGACTGGGACATTCGACAAGAATGTGCTGAACAGTCTGGGGGACGACGCAGTCGTTGCAATAGGGCGCAGGCGAGCGCTCCATCAAGTAGCGATGCGTCACACGAGTGTGTCCAATTCGAAGACGACAGAAAGCAACCTGAAGCCACCGCGGCATTGGGGGATAGGTCCATGGGAACAGTCGCGGCGCAATGGCACGCAACTTTAAGTTCCCCTCGACCGTCTCCCATCTTCTTTGCCAAGCAGTCCGAAGAGCTGCCCGTATTCCTGCCATGTAGTTAGTGTGAGGAAGAGCGAAACGCTGGTCCGGTCGAAGAGTCCTCGCGGACTCTTTGGCGCCCTCATCGGCGCGCTCATTCCCCGCAATTCCTACATGTCCAGGAACCCAGCAGAAGATAATCTCGACATCTGCCCGGCTCGCCAAAACCGTGGCGTCACGGATTTCGCGAACCAGGGGATGCGGAGATTCCAATGCCACGAGAGCACTCAGGGCGCTTTGTGAGTCGCTATAGATCACAATCCGGTCTCCAAACCGGGCACGTCGCGTAATCTCCCGTACCGAGTGGTGTATTGCCACCAGCTCGGCCGTGAAGACAGACGCAGCGCCTGGTAGAGCCCCGCTGACTTCAAACAGAGGGGATACGGCGTGGAAGCGGACCCCCTCTTGGGACTTGGAGCCATCCGTATACACTGGCACGGTACCAGCGTGACACGATGTGTGCTCCAAAAAGGTCGAACGCAATACTCCAAGCGCAGTACAAGCTTTGGGAGCAGAGGCGTGGCGACAAATAGCCAAATGTGGTACCCTCCAGGGTGGCGTCCTGGGCAGAACCAGGGGCGCCACCGGCCCGAGAGCTATATCTACTTTTCGAAGGAGTTTCCTGGCCCTAAACCCAAAGGGCTTAGGGTACGACTGGCGTCTCTCGCCGGCATAGGCACCATCGAGATCAGCTGCTGATGCAGTGAGAGCTGTTGGCGACTGAGGGAGGCGCCGGGTTCGCGCGTACAGGCGAGTGATGCACTGCACGCGGCGCAGAGCGAGTGGCATCTCCCAGGCATCGACCAACAGGCTCTCAATCGGGGAAGTGCGGAAGGCACCGGTCGCAAGGCGAAGGCCGGTATGGTGGATCGAATCCACCTTCCGCAATAAACGCTCGGCTGCGGATGCATAAAACTCGCATCCGTAGTCGAGCTTCGAGCGAAAAAGGATCGATAAAAAAGTGAGGCGGTAGCCCTATCAGCGCCTCAAGCGCTGAACGTCACGGAACGGAGAATGTCCATGGCGCTGGTACAAGAGACCCTAAGGCTGCGAATATGAGCCTCCCAGGTGAGGCGTCGGTCGAATACAAGACCAAGGAAACGGTTCGACTGAACCACATCCAGGCGCACCCCATTAAGAAACAAATCTGGGTCGGGGTGAAGCCGTGGATGGCGGCAGAAGTGCACCACCTTAGTCTTGGCCAAAGAAAAGCGAAACCTGTGCGCTTCGGCATAGCGAGAGACGCGGTTCAATGCCTGTTGGAGTCGACGCTCCAGAGTTGGCATCTGGGCCGCGCCAAAAGAGATCGAAAGGTCGTCCACGTAGAGCGTAGCGAGAACATCTTTCGGCGTCACCGAGGTGATGCCGTTGATGCTCAGGGCAAAGAGTGTGACACTGAGGACCCTTTCCTGCGGGACACCCTCTTCCTGCTCCTTTGGGCCGGAGAGGGCTCCCCCCACCCGTACGAGGAATCGACGATCTCGCAAAAATTCATATATAAACATTGGGAGGCATCCCCTCGCCCCCATCGTATGGAGAGTCTCCATGATACCGTATCGCCATGCGGTATCATAGGCCTTCTCCAGATCAAAAAACACCGTGGCGTAGTGCTGTCTACGAAGGAAAGCCTCGCAGACGGCACTTTCCAGTCGAAGCAGAGCATCCGAAGTGGAGTGGAACTTACGGAAGCCGCACTGTGCAGAAGACAGATGGCCTCCGCTGTCCAGGAAATAGGCTAATCTAACATTTACCAATTTCTCCATCAACTTGCACACGCAAGAGGTTAGAGAGATTGGGCGGAAACCGGTCGGAGTAGAGTGATCTCTCCCCGGCTTGCGAAAGGCGAGCACAGTAGCGATTCGCCAGGATTCTGGGAGAAGACCTTCCACCCAGATCCTGTTGAACAAATCTAACAGAAAGGCCATGCCTCGCTCACCCAGGTGTCGAAGCATGGCGTACGGGACATCGTCCGGACCATTGGCGGTGTCCGCGCACGAAGCGAGAGCGGAACGCAACTCACTCACAGTAAACTTGTCGTTGAAGGGTTCTTCGCCTCTGGAGGTAAAGTCCAGCCGGCGGCCTTCCGCGACATCACGACGTGCATTGAATGCTGGCGGAGCAGCATCACGGCTAGAGAATGCTGAAAAAGCGGTCGCTTAGGATTCCGCCACGGACGCGGGGTCCGAGATTGCGGTCCCATTCTCCTAGGGAACGGGAGGGGGGTCCTGCGAGAACTTGCCCCGAATCCTTTTGACTCGCTTCCACACCTCAGCTAAAGGGGTCTTTCCGTTAAGTGAAGACACGTATGCCCGCCAAGAAGAGCGGCGGGCATGCTTCGAAATATAACGGAACCTAGCCCTAGCCCGACGAAATTCAGCGACAGTGAAATCGTTCGGGCGGCGCTTATAGCGCATGTAGGCATAACGCTTCTGTTTGAGGGCCGTCTCACACTCGGCCGACCACCATGGGAGTGTTCGGCGTGCAAAACGGGCAGACGTCCTAGGAATAGTAGTCAGGCCCACGGCGATGAGGTTGCCGGAGAAGAACTCAACGGCCTCATCTACCGACCTAAACTCCTCAACTGAGATAGAGAATTCAGTCATTTCCTGAAATGCAGGCCACCGCGCCCGCGCCAATCACCACCGAGGTGGTCTCTCAGGCGGGAGTTGCCCTGAAAATGATATTTGAATTGGAAAGTGATCACTACCATGGAGGTCATCGACCAGCCCCCAATCAAAATCAGGCTGTGCATCCGAAGAGCACAAAGATAGGTCAAGGCAAGAAAATGAAGCGGTTCTCGGACAGTGATGCGTAAACTCATCCACGTTTAGGACACCCATCTCAAGCTCTTCGATCAGATTGGCAAGGACTTGTCCCCTGGGATTTATGGAGTAATCTCCCCAGAGAGGATGCCTGCCGTTCAGATCTCCAAGCAAGAGATAGGGCCTTGGCAACCGTGCCACGACGCGGCGAAAGTCCCCCGCGTCGAAGTCAGCTGACGGTGGAATGTACGCAGAAATGATAGTATACCTCCTATCCAGGTGCAGCTGCACAGCCACTGCCTGAAAGGAGGTATCTAAAGAGAAAGGAAGAACGGAGACATCATGCCGGGTGTAAACCGCACATCCTCCAGCCTGGCCATCCCGCAGTGGTGGGGTCGCAAGACCCTTATACCCCGGGAGGGCGGGCAGGGGGCACGCGCCTAGCATGGTCTCCTGCAAAAAAAATAGCTAACAGGGAACGGGACGAGGCGAGCCTCCGCAGCTCCTCCCAGTTGGCCCGGAGTCCACGGCAATTCCATTGAAGGAATATGCCCTCCAGGCCTAGCTCGGAGGAGACGCGGGGGCCCTCCTCGAATTGAAGACCCTCACGGGAATGGCCGTACGCTTCCCGGGGGCAGAACCCCGGGCATTGTTGGCCGGACAAAGCGCTGGAGGCGCTGTCGCCTTCGAGCACTTATTGGGGGAGGTTGGGCTTGCCATGCCAGTCTTTTCCTCCCTCCGCCTCGAAACCTTAGGCGGGCGCTGCGGCTTCGGAGGCGGGGGGGGGGCCTCTTTTCGAGGAACCACCGTCTCCGAGCCACTCGCTCTACCTCGGGGCGTGGGCGAAGGAGCCGAAGCTCCTTTGTTGCTGTCCTCCTTTCGGGGGACAGCTTTAGGAACCCCTGAGGATGGCCTAGCGACCATCTTCAGGGGTGTTGCCTCCTGTGAGTCTAACGACTCGGTGGAGGCGCGTGGCCGTTTCGCCTTGCGGGAAACGGTCACGCTGGGGGAAGAGGGGGGATCCCTGATTTTGGCCGGGGCTGGGTATGAACCCTTTTTACCGCTAGCTTAACCAGGGGAGCACCCGGGTTATGTAGAGCCCGCAGAAGGGCTCCGAATGGGCGCGGAAACAACCGTGCTCGTTGGCCTGGATGGGCCAGGAGCAGAGGGTGCCTTTCGAACTACTGAGGCATATGACGTCCCAGGCAGAGCTGGGCGCGCCAGGACCAAGTCCTTAGCCTCGCGGAATTAGAGTCTAACCTGGGCCTGAACGGCCAGGATTTCTTTCTCCAGGAGATATGCACCACATTGCTTTGAAGAAGCAGGGTACGGCTCTCCGCAATTGATACACTTGGCCACACACGATTTGGACTTATCGTGTGCGACCTTGGAGCAATTTACACAGACTTCGGGTGACCCCGACTTTGCGCGTCTACATGAGCGATTCGTATGGCCGAAGCGGTGACAGTAATAGCACCGCCGCGGCAGTGGCACGAATGCCTTCACGCGGTAGCGGTACCAACCGGCACGCACCGACTCAGGGAGCTTGTCACTGTCAAACGTGACGAAGAGTGTAGGGGTGGGTCTCGAGGCCCCTCCCTGTTTTCTCATCACACGTTCGACCTTGACCGCCCCATGGTCGGCCAGCTCTAGGGTGATGTCCTCAATGGAGTAGTAAACGAGTTCCCTCGCATAAACTACTCATTTCACAAAGTTCATGGTAGAGTGCGGCGTCAAACTCACCGGGGTGCCATGAAGTGTCCGAAGAGCACTTATTTTGGCCGCCTCGGCGGGATTCCCCGCATTCGCCAGAAGGCTGCCGTCCGAGAAACGGGTCACCTTCGGCTCTCTACCAATTGCACTAGCTAATCCTCTCCTCTGATGGATCATGTTGCCCTTGGACAACATGGTGCCATCAGTGGAGCGAATAACGAGGAAGCGTTTGAAGCCAGCGGGCTCGAAAACGCCAGGTAACCTCTGAATGAGGGGCCCCGATGTCATCGAGGCTCCGCCCTGTGCACTTTTGGTCTTAGTCAGGGGCTCCGCACACGAGGGGGTAGAGGGGCCGGATGTGCCGATCTTGGCTTGGTCGCCTACCAAAGTGGTAGCAGACCCATCCGTCCCCGCAGCCCCCGCGGATGGAGAGGAGCCCCGAGTCTTTTTGGTCTTTTTAGTCTTCTTTGTCTTCTTTGTCTTTTTCTTTTTTGGAGAGGAGGGCGGGGAATGAACCCGCTTTTCACCTCCGCCGGCAGAAGCCCCCAGGCCAGATGGAACCACCCTCCAGGTCCCTCTGTGAAATGGAGAAGGTCCTGGTTGTCGTAGGGGCACCTGTCGGAGGAGATCCCTCCCCTCCTTTTACTGCCTCGGAGCCCTCAGCCATTTGAGGAGGACCTTGCATAGGGGCGGATTCGGGTTCGGTGCTTGGCGCCGAGCCCGAAATCCCCCCCATGGAAGGCCCTACCGTCTGAGGCTGGGTCTCCTCAATGACCATGTTTATCACAGGAGGGGCCTCCAGTTGGCCATCCCCTCCCAGGACATCACAGGTCCCCTTGGCAGTGTGGCCAGTCTTGTGTTGGGAGGCACAGGCCTTGACCCCAGCAAGGTTTAAAATTCTTGCCAGCAGGTCTTTTGAGGGAAGCGACCGAAGGGGCCTGGCTTCCCTCTCCTTCCTAAGGGGGTTTGCCCTACCGAGCCGCTTGGATGCGGAGCGGCTGGCTAAGGGCTGCCTGCTGGCTTTCTTGTCAGTCCCCTTGGAAAGAAAAGAGGGGACTGTCGCTGGGAAAAGGGAGGTGCCCGAAAGCACCTCCAGAGAAGGGTGTGAGGGGGAGTCCCCTGCACCCGTAGGCGAAGGAAAGGAGTAAGCCTCCTCTCCGGTTAGAGAAATATGGAGAGTTCCCTGTGCAAGCACAGGGAGGGGGACCTCCATTTTTTTGCTGGAGCTGCCCGAGGGCGGCTCCGTCGATGAGCAAGTGGGAGTTAAAGGGGTTTGGTGTTTTGAAAATTCATCCATGGTCATGGTGACCCTATTTTTGCCACGGGACGCAATAGCTCATCACCTCTTGAAGTTGCCCGCACTGCAAGAGGTGCTTACAAGCCCGGCAGAGCCAGGCGCCTCCATTTGGGACCACCCCTCCCGCCTGGTGGCCTGGCAGTCCATCGGCATGGCGGCTCCACCTTAGACACGGCGTATAAATGATAGATTTTGAAGACGAGAGGACAAGGGATGTGAGGAAGGGATGTGAGGAAGGTATGGGTGGGGATGAAGCAGGTAGTTAAAAACCAGCCACCCCAGACCGGAGCTCAGGGGTTAGGGAACATTTTCTCCCACCCCCTCAGCGGGATGGTTGGCTGAAAGGAAGGTCAGCATCTACCCTGTGAAATTAGAGGCTGACCAGAGAAAGTTGTGGGAGAGGTTGTGTGAAAAGAGAGGAAACAAGTGTTTTGAAGGAAGGAAGAGAGGCTAAGCTGGGGCCGGCGGAGTGCTGAGTCCCGTCAGACGGCGGCCAGGATAGCAAATCACCGCGCCCCTTACGGGGACAAATTGCTGCAGTATGATTTCTCGAGACTAAAGGATAAACTTTCCTCCCAGAGGGTTACGGACGTTTATAGGGTGTATAAGTTTGTTATTCCCGTTAAGGTTACTACGAGTACGCTTATCGTCATCTTTGAGCGTCAAGATCTGCCCCAGTTTGTTCGTGCTGGTTATCTTCGTGCTCCTGTGCCCGGATATGTCGAGCTTCCCAGACGTTGTTTCAATTGCCACCAGTTTGTCTATATGAGTAGCAATTGTAGTTAGGCTCGTCATTGTGTAGCCAGTGTGTTGGCGTACAATGGCTCCTCTTGTGAGAATCATAAATGTTGTACCAATTGTAGAAGTTTCCATAGCGCGGCTTCGCGTTCTTGTCCCATATTTCTTTTTGAGAAATAGGTCTTGGATCTTCGGTACTGCCTCAGGCTGGAATTCAGTGAGGCTCGTCATAGGGTACGGGGGCAGCTCTCCTACTCCGGCCATCTCTTATCTGACGTTCTCCTGGAGACGAGTTGTCACCGTCCTTCTCCCGATCGTCCTACTCCTTTTTTGTCTTCGCCTTTCAATCCCTCTGTTGCTCCCTCTCATTTGCCTTCGATCTTTTTTCCCGTAGTTCCTCTGTTTTGCCCTCTTCTTTGCCTTTCTTCTTTTCTTATGTTCTTTCTACTGTTGCGGACCATGAGACCGACTGAGTTGAGACGCTTGACGATATCCGGCAGTTCCGCCTCCTGTTCCATCTTCTTCGCATCTTAGTTCTTGTCCGTCTCTGCTCGATCTTCCTTTCCCTCTGGGACATGAGCCATCCAAGTTGGGAGTTCGGTCTGGCTCTCAACTCTCGCCTCCCGCCGTTCACGCTGCTAAGTTCGTGCCGCGTGCCTCCCCGGCTAACCGCGATTTGTCTCTTGTTCTCTCTGGGTATTTTAGTCGTCGGGAACCATCGATTGTTTCCGTCAATAGAATCCTGACGTTGGTGTCAAGAGGACAGTAATGTCTATCATCCTACAGTGGAATTAGCAAGTGGGAGGAACTTCAACTCTTGCTTTCTAGCGTTCTGTCCTTGTTGGTCTGTTTGCAAGAAAATAAACTTGGGACTCGCCTTTTCCCTGTGCTTTGGCACTTCCGGGTGTTTAATTCCATTTTCTCTTCCCCGCCAGGGTGTCTCATGGTGGCGCTTCTCTTTTTATTTCCTCTTCGCTATTTTCTGCGCCACTTCCCATCCATACTACCTTGCAGGCTGTTTTTTCGAGGGTTTGATTTCCAAGCTTTTAACTTTTTTTTTCTGTGTACATCCCGCCGGATTATAATCTGAGTCGGTCTGACCTTTTGGTGATTTTAATGCTCGCCATCCGTCTTGGAATGATACTGCCCGTAATTTCCGGGGTGGAGGGGCTGAGTCCCTCTTATTATCTCACTCCCATCGTCTTTTAAATTCCAGCGATTTTACTTCTTACCACGATCAAATGGATTATTTAGTGCTATTGACTTGTCCTTATGTTCGCCTGACTGTTTCCTCAATTTCCTGTTGTCGATTTGGGACGGCCTTTCCGGGAGTGATCACTTCCCGATGATCCTATCAGCCTCCACTCCTGGCCAGTGCCTTTCCCTCCCTTCTCGTTTAAATTTGTGGCGAGCAAATTGGGTTGGATTCCGGGAGGCTTCCTTTACGGATGCCGCTCTGAATTCCTTCGATATCATTCATTCACCGAGGTTCACTTCTGTCGAGTAGTCGGTTGGTGAGCTAAGCTCTCGCTGACCATTTTGCTTCGGTGAGTAGCGCTGGTAGTTATCCTTGACGGTTTTTCGATCATAAGGCCACTATAGAGTTGCAAAGTTAGATTTTACCATGTGCGCCACCTACTCTTGTAATTTTCTCTTTTCCGTCTATACGCTGAAGGATGCTTTGTCTCACTGTAGTTCCACCTCTCCCAGTGATTATTACATCCAGTGAGACTTTGTCCGTCGTCTCCATCCACACTCCGAGGTATTTTTGGTTGAACTTTACAACCTGCTTTGGGTCAAAGGGATTTATCTATCCGTCCTCCTGGCGGGTAGGAATTGTTCTACCTTTTCTTAAGCCAGGTAGGGATGGTTTGGACTCCAGTTACTATCGTCCGATTGCTCTTACGAGCTGCCTCAGTAAGTTATTAGAGAGGATAGGTCAAGTTCGCCTTACTTGGTTTTTGGAGTCCAACTCGCTCTTCTCTCCATGTGAGTGCGGTTTTCGCTGCGGCGGTAGTACACTTGACCACATCATTTGTTTGGAAGACTCCGTTTTAAAGCTTTTTCCCGCAGGCATTAGGCATTGGCGGTATTCTTTGACATTTAGAAGGCCTACGATTCCACCTGAAGATATGCTGTTTTATCGTTCCGTAATTTTAAGGTCCGTATTGGGGATGCGTTTTTGGTCTTGTGGCATGTTTCGCCGTCCATTAATAGTCTGGTGTCCATCTTTTACAGAGGGTTTCTGCTTATCTATTCGTGGGTGACTTGGCGTTGTTTCGTTCATCTCCCCGCTTGCCTTCTGCTGCCCGTCGATTACAGCTGGCAATTGATGCCGTGTCGGGTCGTGCTGTGCTGTCTACAAGGGTTTCCGTTTTGGGTCCACCAAATAGAAGGCCTTCATTTTTATAAGGGTCGTGGGGTCCTTGGTGCCCCTCTCCTCTTCTTGCTATACACAATGGTTGAGTATGTCCCCGTTTTTAAGTTAATGGGTTTAACGCTTGATAGCAAACTCACTTGGGTTCCCCATTTGCGTTGTTTGGGGGCTTCCTGATTGAAGGCTATGGATTTGATTGGGGGCTTATGACATACCCCTTAGGGTAGTGATAGGCACGCCTTATGGTATCTATATTCGGCGCTGATTAAATCCCGCCTGGACTACGGTTGCCAGGTGTAGTCTTCAGCGTCTACTTTGGCTTTGAGGCTACTTGACTCTGTTCATTCGTTTGGGGCCCGTCTTAGTAGTGGAGCATTTCGCACCTCGCCTATCCCTAGCCTCTTTTTGGAAGTTGGCGTGTTTCCCTTGCGATATCACCGGCTGCAGGTGTTCCTACGATCCATCTTTCATGTTTAGCAGGATCATTCATTCCCAGTCCTTGAGTGCCTTTATGCCCCGTCCTCTTCTGCCTCTTTTGATCGTTAGCCATCTCTACCCCGGAATTTGGGGCTCCGGGTTGGGGACTATCTCGCCTCTTTGGGTGTTCCTGAGTTTTGGCCCTGTCATTCCCGCCGTCTCCCTCTTGGAGCGTTCACCTTTCTGAGGTCTGTACTGCTTTTTGGCATTTCGAGAAAGGGTCTACTGTCCCCAGTCTATTACAGTGCCTGCTCCTTGAACATGCGTGTTCTCATGCGGACCACCTTTCCATCTATACTGACGGCTCGACTTCGGATCTCGGTGTTAGGGCCATCGCGTTGTGATCTACGTAGTCCCTTCGGTCCGCTCTCCCTTTTGTCGCATCAGTTTTTACCGCAGAGTTGACGGCCCTTCTTCTGGCTTTTAATTTGATCTTATCCCTCAATTCTTCATATTTTATTATTTTGAGCGATTCGTTCCCTTAAGTCCACCCACCCTTTGGTTTTATGGATTCGTTACCGGCTGGTCAGAAATTCCTACTGTTATAGGGTGGCATTCTATTGGGCTCCATTTCATGTTAGGGTCCCGGGCAATGAGGAGGCCCATCGTCTTGCCCGTTCGGCCACCCTTCGAGGACCCGGATACCGCCCCTCTGGCCTTTAGGGACTCAAACTCCGTAATCAGGGCGTATATCTTTCGTTTGTGAGAGAGTGAGATTCGTCCCCAGTGCTGCCAATGAGAATCCATTAGGATTGGGCAGCTGCCACCTTTTTTTCCTTAAGAAGACACCACATTCATTTTATCAATTTTATAGTGCGTTAGATTATCATAGATGAGATTAAAACTCATCAAAAGCCCTTTTATTCTGGCAAAATTCTTAATAACATACGGGACCGTTTCTGAGATACACGGGGTTGTTTCAGACCTTCCCCCTTTGAAACCTGATATCATAAATGGCTATATAGAATTCCTAAAATTAAGCATTCGAACTCAATTCAAGAGCAAAATATGCACATATGATTTATTTATCATGTGAAATCGGTTTTCTTTAGTTCCATTAAAAGGTATGTTGATGATGGAGTCAAATATATATATTTTCGGACAAGGTCAACTATAGGCTTTGTTCTCATTTGAAAAGGTGTGTGTTAGATGGATAGTAGTGGTGTTCCGAATGCCTTGCAATTTAATTCAATCTATATTCGAATGATGCTAAAAATATAAACTAGTTCCTAGGCGCTTTTTAAAGCAAATATTTAAAATTCCATGGTATAGTTTTGCATTTTGTTCACAAACAACTTTCTAAATCTACGGAGAATTTCCACGAATATATAAAATTTTGCATTATCATAATTTTCACTATATTCTATTCATTTTGCTAAAGAAAAATATATACTATAAAAAGATGCATGAAATTTGCAATAAAATTATTGAAAAATCAATGGTATATTTTTTTCACAAATTAACTTTAAATATCTAAGAAAATTTTCCACGGATGTTTACAATTTTGCATTATCTTAGTTTTCACTATGTTCTACTCATGTTGCTAAAAAATAATTATACCATAAAAAATGCATAAAGTTTGCAATGAAATGATATACTTAACCAAAAATTGCAATTTTGAATGAAGGAATTTGAGAGGTGACTAATGAAAATATGTGGTATCCTCTTAAATAAAATAAATCTGTTTATAGCTGAGCGATTTGGTATTGATAAAGTAAAAAAAAGTAAAAGACAACGAAGGTATTCCAGAATGATATTGATGAGAGTTTTTTCCAGACAGTAGTTGAATTTGGTTAGAGATGTGTGGATGATCTAAATCCAAAGGTACTAATTTGGTGGTTTTTGGTGAAGCAACTCTCCTATACTTGTTTCCGTACTGCATCGAGAGCAAATGCTCTTGTGGATGGGTGTTTAAATTAATGATGTAACGAATCTAACCAAATTTAAACGACATCATCTGATATTTATTTTTCTTTTTTACATCTTAGTTCTCTCATCTACTTCACATTTTCTCTGAGGTATAGCTTGACTGATGTTTAAGATATTTTCTAATATAGAACTAACAATGTTATTGGGAGAAGAAATTAGAGAACTTTAGTTTACTCCCACAATTTTGAACCAAGGAAATAATTTTTTCGCAACCTAATCCCGTATAATGAACTTAGTAATTCGTCAAGCTATGTATATGGAACTGGTTAAAATATATTTAGTTTGTGTATGTGAGGCGCGACGTATTCACACAAACATAGAACCTACACTCTACTATTTATTTCATTATTTTATAAGCACTTTATATAAATTGGTGAATTTATGGAAAGTAAATATATTTTAAAGGAACACACGTGGCAGCTACAGATTCTTCATAATTCGATTCAGCAATGAAATATCAGTGGGTGTAGACGAGCAATGACGATTTCTCTCATGCCTAGTTAATAATATGTGAGGCAGCCTATGTTATTATTCCTATCTTAATTGATTAGTTTTTTCGGTAAAAAAATACTGAAAGGAGTGTTGGTAACATTTTTTTTTTTAGTGGTTAAACTCGCTTCGAATTTGCTAAAACCTGATCATAAAATGCTTGTTTAAGGAAGAAACCATTCATTCAACCATGCATTAAAAATAGTCAGTCAGTAATTTTTACCAGACTTTGGTTGTCCATGTATTTTTCATATTAATGAGAAAAAATGGTTGGAAAAAGAAAGTGCTGTAATCAACGAGGGCATCTTTACTCAGTGAATATGAAAAAATAGAGGGGAGGTTAGAAGGTTTGTTTCTTCCAGCATCTCCGACCTCATAGACCCCTTAAAGGACCTATCCTTTTATTTTTGATAGCTCTGAGGTTCCAGACTCCTTTACATCTACCTTTAGTAAGCATACAAAGGTCAGATGTTTATTTTACTGCTAAATAACGGGCGAAAATCTATAAAGATTCAACTTCTGTTCTAGGGATCCATCAGATGATGGCCTCTTTTTTTCTTTCACTTTAGTCTCTGAATTAAAGTGTCTAAAGGGAATCCAACCAACAGAAAACATTGTACTATTACTTCCCTGGTGGTATTTAAATAAAATGTGTGACGAGAAATAAACATCGAGATGGCTTCCCTCGGATTTTTATTGACTCCAGGCCGAGGAGTGAGGTAAATACCTGCACTCCTCTATAATATAAAAAGCAATACATGATTTACTATTTCAGGAGAGATTCGGACTACAGACAATATTTTGAAACGATAGGTTGTATCTCACTATTCCCTCCAGGATATTACGGCAAAGGTTTTGAACCTTTAGGAAACTATATTTTTTGAGCGTGGCATTTTTGTTGGTCGCGTAGAAGGAAGACTTTAGCAGAAACACTCCTGGCGCAGCTAAACGCCGCCCACTGTCTGGTCAAACTTCAAATACCTCAGATCCAAAAGTAAAAATCAGAAATGACGCTGCCTTCGGAGTAGCATTCTTTATTATGTCCTACCATTTGTTAACAGGACGGCCATCACCACTAAATTTGTCATTTGAAGATCAACCTACCCTCACTGAGGCAAGATCCAAAGCTCTTAGTTGCAGTCCGTATGTTAAAAGGCTTTGCATATAGATGTTCTAAAACTTATATTTTGATCCGCTATGCAGTAGTTAAGCATGTCCTTAATAGTAAATGAGGAAAGCGTCAGAATTTTGAAAATGTGAGTTAAAGGGGATGGAAGGCATTATTCTCTCTGGTCACTAGGTCTAGTAGTAACATCGACATAATCACCTAAGCCTTACTTGCAAACGGTAGAGCTCAGTGAGCCTTGTCCCACCTGAAAACCCCTTATGAGAATGAGAGGGTTTGGTTTATAGGAGATTGGGAGTCAGATAATCTTTAATTTTAAATTAAAAGTCGCATCCTATAATGGCCTGTTGCCTTAAACAATTTATAAACGTGTCTAATACGTTCCTGACTCTTTTAACCGAAATATTTGGCCCTGATTTCATTTATCCTGGTACCTCAAAGAACTTGCCATGCCAAGGAATTCCAACTTGTGTTTATTCACCTTTTTTGCTTGTTCCTGAACACTGGGATCTTCCAATCCTTCAGGCTGGTTTAATTTATATAATTATCTGTTTTCCATAGTTTTCTCGCATTTTCCTCATTGAGCTTCATAGTATAAAATAATGGTCTTCAAGGAAACTTAACTTTCTATATCACTCTTTTCTGGTTAATTTGTATACAGAGAATTAATGGTATATTTTATATAAACAAACTATAAATGTTTATTATTTCGTATCATGTGAAAGTTCCATCACAATTAATATGGTCAGACATTATATTCGGAACAGAGTCAATAATTTTTCCATAATAATTCAGTAATTTCTAAGAATGATTCGCATATAAGATGCATTTTGGCAAACAGGAGATTCCGCTTTCTTCATCACATGTGTACGGAAAAGAGTATATTTTATTTTGATTGGGAAATTTATAAGGTCTGGTGAAGATGGAGAATAAAACAAATTTTCCTTTCTCTTTGAAAAGCAAGAGTGACACTTAAATAAGCCAATCAAAACATGGTGTTTTGGTTATCTGAGAGAACGCCTATTTTAAGTGTTACCTTCTCGTGTATGTGAGAAGAGTTCCTTTCGATGGCTTTGAAGGTTGACTGTGGCTGCCAATTATTGGGTATAAACGACGTTTCGAGCTGTCCGCTCATCTTTGGGTTCTATAATATAAAAAGCAATACATGATTTACAATTTACTATAATATTATAAAATTTGCCTAGGAATTAGAGTGTTAAAAGTTTGGACTAAAAAGACTTTTTTTCCTCCTATAATACATAACCTAAGAAAATACATAATTTATAATGAGTTAAAATATTAAAAAATCCGGGAAGAATATAAGAGAGACCCACCAAAACACACTATTGTTGGTTGGACTCCAGAGAGAAGTAGGGAGGGGGGATTGAAGTAGACATAAGTAAGATTGTATTGGTAGTAGAGTTATGCCATAAATAGGGGAGCAGCGGATAAGTCACAATTAAGCCTAGGGGCCTGGGATTTAATATAAAGGGATTCTAGTATTTTTAATCTTTGCTCATTGTTATCTTGATGAGTTATTGTAAAATTATCTATAGTTATATCTGCGTTTTTCAGTACGCGCGCTGATGCTCATGTGTGAGGAGAACCTTTGCTCTCAGGAAGCGAATCGTGCTGCCTATCTATCTTTCTTGAAGTCACCGAGGAAAAGTAAATTCGCAAACAACACGACGGCGCATTCCTAGTAGAGGTTTGGCCTTTTGACTCAACAAACTACAATATTGAGTTTGTTAACAAATACTCTTTCGAAATTTGTATGGTCAAAATAGCGTTTAAATAATTTAGGAAAACTTTCTTCTGAATTCTCTATTAAGGGAACCCATTTCGGGAAGAATAAAATATTTTGAGTCTTTAGGAACATCAAAGGAAGGATAGGGATAAATATTGGGAATTTAAAAATGTGCAAATGAGGGTATTTACTACTGACATGGAATAGCAATTATTCTTTAAATAGGAACTTATGAGTTGAAATTCTTCATGTATTAGAGAGAATGAGGATGACAGGTGGAAGCCACGACAGATGAGTGCCCTGATGGAGCTCAGTTTGCATGATAAGTCGCAAAAGTTATAGAAATTTGTAGCTATATTATTGAACGTAAGTTTTCTATATATGGATGTTGTTAAGCCTTGATTTGATTTTTTAATTAAAATGTGTAAAAAAGGGAGACAATTTTCTTTCAGTTTCTATAGTGTATTTAATGTTAGGATGAATGAAATTGAGATAATTAAAAAAACTGGTACAGCTAGTCCTGGCTATCAAATACTGCACAGCAGTCATCTACAAATCTTCTGTAGAATAAAGGATTGAGTGACCAAGGGCAAGCTTGAAATAGCGTCTTCTCAAAATCTTTCATTAAGATATCTGCAGCAATGGGTGAACTCATTGCTACACCATCTATCTGTTGATAAATTTTCCCATCGAACGAAAATATACCTTCTTTAAACACTATTTGTAAACATTGTTTGAATTTGTCTCTTGTAAAGTTGTGGAAAGTGTTGTAATTCTAAAATGCATATTCTAAAATAATATCTATGGTTTGGTTAACTACTAATATATATATATATATATATATATATATATATATATATATATATATACACACACATATACATATACATATATGTATATATATATATATATATATATATATATATATGGATTCGGATTCCGGCCATTCCATGACCCTGCAGTTGCAATCTTGCAAAAGGGCAGGGCTTCGACTAAAAATGATATACATACATTTCAAACGAGAGTTTTAAAAAATTAATTCCAGCCTAACTAACTTACATTGCATAGTATGTTTTAATAAAACTTTTGATTCAAGTCAAATGTCATTTTCTAAATACTTTTCTTCATCTCCTAGATGAATAATTCAGCTTCTATTAAGTCATTTGCAAATTCAATTTGTAGTTTTTTTCTAGCTCTTAGCACCTGTCTAATGAATGTGTATATACATATATATATATATATATATATATATATATATATATATATATATATATATATATATATATATATATATGATGCAATCTCCCCCTACACCATGTAAAACAATTTAAGCTAGATTTCTTTCACTATTTCCAAAAAATACGAATTCGTTCCTAAAAATATATATTGTAGTTCTACATTTGACCGCCTCGCTTTGGCTAAACGATGGATAAGCCAGGCTTGTTTTCAGTCTTTCAGATTTTCAGACATCTATGTCTGTCACTCAGTCGCAATCATGATGTTAGCAAAAGAAAACTGCGCTCTAAATAAAGTTTGCCTTATTAACAAAGGTTGGAAAAGTGGAAGTTTAATCTAAGTTCCCAAGGAAAGCTTGGAAAGGAACTATACTAGAAGTTGTAGGAATCCCATTTTTAAATTCCTAATATTTATCCCTATCCTTCCTTCGATGTTCCTAAAGACTCAAAATATAAAAGGTGTAGTAAAATTGCAAAACATAATGCCATTTAAAAGGATTCGTGCTTCGAGGAAAAACGAAAATGTGTAGTTTTTGATAAATTTACATTTACGGTGTCAAGAAGATAATTTTCACAGATGAAAAGGAGTTTACGTAGAAATTCTACGAAATCCTCAAAATAACGTATTCTACGGACATGGTCGTTATGCAACTTCACCCCAAAAGTGATTATATCTGCTGACGAATATTGAAACTTTAAAATTAGGCTTCATTTCCGTGATACTGCCGTCTCTTAGCAGAAAATTATTTATGGTTTAAACAAGATGGAGTATCGTCAGATACAAGCAATCCAGAAGGACAAGACGCCCTAATTTATTATTTCCTTTGTTAAGGGCAGGGTTAAGTCCCAAAACACTAAAGAAGATTAATAAGAACTTCGTTATGAATACGAGATTCGAGAACGCTAATTATAGGCTAAGCTGGACTCTATGCCAGTCTTAAGAAACCCAAATGTGTACCGACATTTAAGTAATGATGATAAATTTACATAAATTGGTTAAATCAGAGATAAACTTATAGCACATCCTAGTATTGGTAAGGAAAAACAAAGAAAATATAGAAAATAATATATTAAGGTTATAAATGAATATATGAAATCATGAATATCATATTTAAAGTTTATACAATGAATAAAATCTTAATAGTACTTATCACACGTGAGAGAGAGGTCTGGGTACATAGGCGCCAAACTTAACAACTATAAGGGACTTACGTAACAGTAGTAGTGCACTGAATAATAACACAAAACAATAGAGCACATTAATTGAACAGTTACACAAAATCTAGAGCAAATTAATTCCAGTAGGAGTGGGTTAAGTGGTTAGGGGTGAACTGCCTACAATGGGGAACTTTAAACTTAAATAAGTATCGGTGGCAAGTTAGTTGGTTGTGTGGGAGGAGGTTAGTCGGTTGCATGGGAGGAGCTTAGTTGGTTGTGCTATGGGCAATTAATTAAGGAGTTGGAGATTGTTGCTCCGATATTACACAAATATACATTACAAATAAATATATTAAACGTTACAAATATAGATTACAAATATACGTTACAAATACATTACAAATATATACAAAATTACATAATTTTACATAACTAGTAGTATACATAACACCATGAATAAACGGCCGCGTCAAATCACCGACTGTAACCCACTTGATTTGCGAGTCGGCGAAAATCAAAGTTTATCGTGGAAAATGCTAATAAATACTGTCTGAATTAAAGGAAAAATAGTGCAATAATTGAAAAGAAATTAACACTAATGTGAAAAGGATGTTGTTCCAATCGATAATTTAATTGGTTAAATAAATTAAATATTGAAAATATCTGTTTATACCAAATTTATTTTTGTAAATTATTAAAAAAGCATAAATGGTTTCGCAATTCATTTCGAGTGACAAGGAACCTTGCTGTATATTTGTTTGATATATTTTCTATAAGTTTTGGGGTTACTTAAAAATGATTATTTTAAAATTTTCATTTTGCGAGGGAAGGGCACTAATATTTTGTAAAGATTTACATAGTTTAATGTGGGATCTAAGGTAGTGGTGGCACAAATACATACAGTGTCTTCGGCGATATATCTTCTGTACAAGTTCATTTCCTCAATCGTTACCATAAATACATGTGGGCGTCTCATTGTCAACCATAACCGGGCTCCTCCATTAATTACCTATACTCAGCGTGGCTTAATGTCCTCGATTAGATCTTAGATGTTTGTCCACTTAGTCAGATCCTAACACGTCATTTGTAAAATAAATATCTCAATTTTGATCCACATTATAAGTGTAGAGAATATGAATCGTCATAAAGTTGTGAAACCTATAGGTATGATCCTAAATGACAAACTCATATTAATTAGCGAAGTGCCAAACATGTCATTTTTACTCAGTTGCTTCACTAAAAGGAACTAGTCGTTTAAGTGTACCGGGTTCCGCTCACGAAAAATTGGTTACTTTTTCCAAACGTGTTTCAGGGAAATTGTTTGTTAATTAAGTGACCGCGGGTCATTTTCAACCTTCACAACATTGGTAATATATAAAAGTTTTATTGTTAGCACCCATCTGATGACTGCCTACAAAGGCACAAGTCACCGTAATTATCTTACAGCCTAAGGCTAGGCAAGATTAAAACTAAAATAAGCAAAAACAACCAGAAAACAAAAACAAAAACGCAGAACCAGAAAACAAGAAGCAATAAGCAAGATTAAGGGAACCTGCTGCGGCGTCAGGTGGAGGGCCGCCTCTTCTTGGATTTTCTAGGAAAACGAGAACTAAAAGGATTCCTTTAACACCACTAGGAGGTATTAAAACCTATATCTCTTCAGTTCTTTTAGTTGAATGTGGTAGATTACTTTGGGATTTGAGAATTCCATTGGGAATATATGAATATTATTTTGAATTATGGGTAGTCGAGTGGAAATCTCTCTTAATATTGCATCAAATTAAAGACACATCGGTTATGGCAAGTTGCCGAATGGAGTGGCTTTCACGATCTCTGCCATCTCGTAAACTTTAGATGCTTGGAGTTCGGAAAGAAAAACAGTATTTCAACCTTCGAGCCCTTTTTAGATGTCTCTTAATTCGTAACTTCCTTTCAAGATCAGTCACATATATTTGTCTTACTTACAAACATTTACTTTAGCCAATCATTGATTTCCCTACTCAATTTACAAGCTATCACCTCTTAAACGAACAGCCTTTTGGGGGGAATGGTTGTCTGCGCAAGAGCTCTGTGTAACCTTCCACTCCTTCCATACAATCAATCTTCTATATGGGTCACGCAAAATATGCAGTAGGCATCTTATCACGCAGAACTTTACCATTTTCTTGCGAACTAATTAAATAAAATAAATCTATTATTTTCCAATTAAAAAAATTCCCTAATTGACTCAATTAAGTAAAGGGGATTTAATTGTTTCTTATATCCCTTGTCATCCTTTTGTACGAACGGAAAGATCGTGTCGAGAATGAGAATGTATTTGGAAAACTCTTGGGAAAGGTTGGACCTGCGCTAATTTAGACCTGTTAGGTCAGGGATGATTGGCAAAATATGGTTAATAATATTGTTTTAGAGTCAAGACCAATTCAGAGCCAAATTACAAACAATCAATTAGTATGCAGGAGGATACAATTCGGCACAATTCAATAGTCTCTTAATTTACACGATTGAATTTAAGAATGAGAAGAGAGGATTAAAAACGGCCCCACAAGATTTCTTTAATGATGTCAGAAATTACGTAAAAATGTGTTTTCAATAAAAAAATGCAAATATAAATATATTTGAATTAATTTCTAAATACGAGAGGAATATTTTGGAATTTCTTTCATTTAAATATATGCACCACAATGATTCCACGTAGATTCTCAGAAATTGGGGGCAAAAGCTAACCTGATATTTTTTTTTACGTGGTTGGAAAATAAGATCTTATTGATAGTATGATGAAGTTTATGGAGACTCTGCTTCCAAGAATACTATACATTATGAAAGAATGAATTTCTTTGAAAATGAATTAGAGAAACTTATACATAGATGGCAACCGATGTGATAGATCTTCAACTGTTATCAATGAAGGAAACCTCTATCGTGTTAGAGATATATTTAGTTGTATACAATTTTTAATATAATATGAAAAATTGCACAGCCTGACGAATCACATCATAAAATTTAAATAAAGCAAGTAATTTGTACAAGTAGAACTGTGTGCTGTAAGAGGTTCTAACATTTTGAGCAAAAACTGGCAACATGGGTTGCCTTTTAAAGCGTTAATTCGAGTATTTTACTTTATTTTCTTATTTACATATATTTGTTCCATTATTTATAAGCAAAGTATGTAATCATGTATATATATTTTGATAAAATTATTATTATTTATTCATCAGATCATTTAAATTAGATCTTTGCAATTACCTTCAAATATTGTAAAGCTTTTAAGTCAATTTAGTTGTAATTTAAAGTTAGTTTTTAGCGGATTCATTTTACTTTGGCTTTTTATTAAAGTCCCAAACCAATCAATCTATTTTTACATCATTTCACTTCGCTATACTTAAATTCTGCCTTTTCCCCCCCAAATTCAAAGACCCCAAAAAGATGAAGAAACAATACAACGCAGAATACTTTATTCCTGCTCTCCTAAATAGGCTGTCCAAGATCTTTGTGTATATATATATATATATATATATATATATATATATATATATATATATATATATATATATATAATCGAAAATCACATGACACCGTAAAATATAATTCATGTATTTAAAGGCCCAAAAATGTGAAAACTGGTAACACAACCCGGAAAAACGCTAAGGAAATTAATTACGCCGACCATTAAAGCTTAAGAAAGAAAATGGGAGATATAGAAACGGATAAGAGGGCAAACTATTTTACCTGTTATATGAAAATGAATAAAAAAGTTGGATTTGAACCTATGTCATCAAGAGCTCTTCGCTAAAATGACCACGACGATCATCGCCAGAGCTACCATCCTCAACCCACAAAAAGGTTGATTGGAGAAGCCTTTTTAATAACAAAGTGTAGGTTTTTATCCAGTGAGAGACAAGAGAAGTGTTTTTCTAGTAGAAGAGGCATGGTCTTTATGGTTTAAAATCATCGAAAATCACATGACACCGTGATATATAATAGATGTATTTAACGCCGAAAGAAATTAAACCTGGCAACACAACTGGGAAAAACGCTAAGGAAATTAATTACGTGGACCATTCCTTTTCCTATAACGGTTAAAATAGTTTGCCCTATTATCCGATAATAAATCTCATATTTTCTTTCTTAAGCTTTAATGGTCCACGCAATTAATTTCCTTAGCGTTTTCAGGTTGTGTTAGTAAAGTTTTAGTAAAGTCTTAGTTTTGAAATTCGATAGTATAAGTTAGTTGTTTCCTGAGTCTTAGGCTATCCTTCTTTGTTGTTAAATGGTATGTTATATTTGTTGTACTGTTATTAGGCGTTCAAACATTTGTTGTTGATGTTCTCTCGACTACTGGTAAAGTATTCTCATAACTCTTTTTTGTTGTTGTTTCTTCTAAGTTTTCTTCATCTGATAAAACAGTAATTTATTTGAAACTTACTCTCTCATACTTTTCGATGTTATTTGGTGAAAATTGCTTTTTCTTCTTAGTCGATCCTTGATGTATATGTGGGGAAAAGGGGATGTGATCCGCTTTGTTCTCATTAGGTTATTAAATCCGTGATTTCCTCTTCTATTTCCTGATGCGTCGTCTCAATTTGTTTCTTGGCTCTTCTCTTTATTATCTTGTTCAGTGGTGTTATCTTGACTTCTTTATGTAAATCTCATTGTCTTCTTCTGTCTCCTCTTCTTGTATTTGGGATAACTGATACTGCCTTGTTTTGAATACTCTGAATTTTACTGTTTGAAATGATGTACATAAGAATGCTGGATATATAATTGCTGAACGGATGATTGCTTGATAAATTTTTCCTTTGTTTCTTCGGTTAACGGATTTGAGCATGTACAGTAGTCCCAATCCTCTTCTTCCTTTTTCTACTTCTTCTCCTACGTGCTTGGTTTATTATGTATTGGTAATTGACTAATTGTTATTTTTAGTACTCTAGTTTCATTGATGTAGTCCTATTCTCTCCTTCGACATGTATGTCTCCAAGTTTTCTCCTGTAGACCAGTACGATATTAAACATATTTCTATTTCCAATTATTTTCCATTATCTTTCGTATACATTTATCCTTCTTATTTTCTCTGCTGTTAGTCTTGCCTGTATATCGGAATTCCTGTATAGACAAACGACGATTTTTGTGTGGTCTTCTGAGGATGTCTGAGGTATATTTACGCATTATTATCTTAACTTAAGAATATTAGTTTGCACCAATATGATGAGAAAAAATTTATAAAGATTGAATAATGTTTAGATCGATGACCTATAATTAAATACAAAAATTTAAATGGGTAGGGAAACCCCTTTACTTACTTAGTAAAGAACTGCGAGCAACGCCTCTAATTGATAATTAGCGGGAGAGCGAAACTGGAGTTCATCAGCATTTAAATTAGAGAAAAATCATAAATTTTTAAAAAGATAGTAAAAAAAACAAATGAAAACTTGAAACTCCCTATTTCTCCAGCCCATGTACCAACTTGAGACTAGCCTAAACTATCTGCCGTACATTAATTCCATCCTTCCTATTCCCATCACTTGTTACAGACATAAAGTGCACATGCAGAAATTATTTTTGAGGAATAGCCCACAGCGAAATCATGGGTCAGAAATCATTCCGGTATGGGAGTTAACTGCAACCTTGGGGTGGAGGAGTAATCCTGACACCAGAGGCTCAGACCAATACCAGAGGGAGAAGTAGCCCCCATCTCTGTGTACGTTCGAAGTAGTTATGATATAAGAAACCCGAGAAGCGGTGGCACTAATGCAGTGGCATTTGATTTGGCTACTGCTTTCATAATGTCCACCATGATTTATCACTCTAGAGGATCCCGAACTGATTTACCCATCCATCATCTTCCTCTATCCCGGCAGTATTTGAAAGGTGTTTCAATTGGGTAATGAGGGGGGGGTCTCAAACCAATTAAAAATCCAGTCATAACAAAATAATTTCTTCACATATACCCATTTTACGCTTCACAGACAACATATAATAGTTGCACAATTAATTACCCAGCAAGAAAGAAGAAGGCCTATTAAGGAACGAAATAACCCGCAAACAACATGTAGAACCCTCCCTATGAGAGATCTTTTGGGAGAACAGCAACCTAACTGAAGTCCCTTCCCTACCTTCAATGCACCTGCTTCCACTTCTTTCCTCTCTCCTTGATCAGAAAAAACGCTATCAACCCTTTCCTGACAAGAGCTAGCATGAGTATGCTGTTCCCCCTTATATATCTGTGTCTCTTTTGGTCCCTCGCACTTCCACCTAAGAAGAGCCGACTTTGCGAGGTGCTATTCTCTGAACTGAAAGTATCACTCGTATACCATAGATGTGAACAAGCTCCTGTCTGAAGAATCACAAGAAATACTAGTACCTCAAAGGACATTGCTGACGATACCAAGGATGTACTATTTTGATAAAGCCCTAACATACCTTATGAGAAAAAGTATAGCAATAATGAAGACTCTCCCACCCGCCTTTGTGGGAACAAACCGGGGAAAATGATACCTGATTATGCTGTGAAAAAGGAAACAATCAGGAATTTTAATAGAAAAGCTGAAACATATCTAACTTATTTCTATACTCTACTCGATACCATTTTCTATACAAATCCATGGATTATATTACCTAGTCTAGATTAGAAATTTTCTATAGACGAACTATTTACCACCTCGACTGGACGATTCTTCCTGTTGCATGTACCGACCGCATATCTTTAACGAAAAGTATTTCCCTGAGTCTGGAATGGGGGCAGATCTAGCTTGTATCCATGGTTACGGATCGGATTTGTGTTCAACGTGAATATCCTTTTGTCTGTAGTCCACGTTTTTGACAGCCCTAAATACTTTGAAGGCCTCTATTAGCTGGCCTCGTAATCGACCGGTCTCCTAGACCCGTTCTATTTGATATATGTATTTATGCAGTGTAGGGGACCAGAATTAAACGGCCTACTTAAGAACATGTCTGACTAGAAAGATGTACAAGTTGAGGACAATCTCTTGATTTCGAAAGCGAAATTGCCCCTCTATGCCTACTAATAGTCTTTGTCTTTTTTTATACATCGGCATACTGCCTGGAAAACGTTAGTTCGCTGGTGTTTTGCACACCTATGTCCTTTTCTAAGTCAGGTACCTCCAGAATTCTACCTAACAATTATTAGTCTTCTTGAGGATTTACATGGTCGATGTGCATTAAATGGCAATTGTTAAGGTTGAATGGCATCTGCCAAGTCTCAGGTCATTCTCCTAACCTGCGCATGCTGTATTGTAGGCTTTGCACTCCTTCTCCTGACCTCACGCCTACTCTTAATTTTTTAGCGTTCACTAACTTGAATATCAAGCAGGCAATCTATCGTCTATATCATTGAAATAGATGATGAACAAGAGAGGAACAAGCCAAGAATTTAGGGGGGACACACTAATCACGGCAGCCCATCTCGAGGCTACCTTGTTCATTTTCTCTCCTTGTCGCCAGCATAACAACTAGTTCACAATCCAGTCGGCCACTTTACTGGTGGCCGACACGTGCGGTGTGGTACCTTATTAAATACCTATTGAAAGTCCAAGTATATGATGTTGACATCCAGACTAACACAATTGAATTTTGAAAAGGCACCAGCCAACATCATCGGAGGAATGATAAGAAATTTGAATGCATGTCTAAATACCAGATACCTCTCACATCATTTCAAGACCACTAAGATGATCTTTTTAACAAAGCACCGAAAGGATACAACGCCTGAAGGAAAGCTACCTACTAATTTCACCCTTGGAGTTTGGCGTAGGTTCTTCGAGAAAATCCTCAATAGAATACTGGACTCTCATTTGGAAAAGCGAAGTAAGGAGAAGGCGATAAATATCATCACTGAAAAGCTTGCCTAAGCCAAATGGGAGGATAGTTACGTAAATATTGTATGTTGAGATGTATCAAAATCATTTAAAGGTTTGGCAAAGTGGAATGCAATTCAGGATCCTGCGACTGGAACTAAGTGAAAACATAGAAAGAACACTCTGTGATTATGTCATGGAGAGAGCGGCGTATCTCATTTTGTGGAGCATGGAAGGAGACTACTATCCAAAATAAGGGTAAGGGATAGGCGCTATCCGTTCCACGCGGTTTGCAATGTACTTTTAATCAAGATTACCTCATCCAGATACAGAAAAACACATCATTAAAGGGATTTCGAAACCCTGGGCCGCAGTGAGAACTCAAATCTGGTTTACAAGGGACCAGACTACCCAACATTTCCCACTGATCGAGCATCTACTACACCTGATATCACCTACACAAACCCCAATTTCTACCTAAATATCTATACAGAACCAGGACCGGCAACACTATCCGACCACATAAGCATGGTTGCTACCATATCCACCTCCCTCATCTAAATCAAGGTCCCACAGAGAAAGGAAATTAGCAAAATAGACTTAAACAAATATAAAAAACACCTAAACACGATAGAAATCAGATCACTAAATAATCAAGGTTTAAATGAAATAGAAACACAATTGGAACTAATAACCGTAAAAATAACATAGGTCGACAGACTGTACTCCCTAAAATTCTAATATAAAACCTTACCTGTAACACGATGGAATGACGAGATCAAAGAGAAAATAATAGTTTTCTAAAATCTAACCAAGGAAATTATGGAATTAGGGAATACAATTGAAAGGTATCACAGGCTAAGAAATATCAGAATGCAAGTAATAATACTACTAAAAGAAAAAAAATCAGATCTAGTAATTAAACCGAATCCAAGGAAATTCTGGAACAGAATGCAATCCTCAATGCTGCATTTTGGATGACATTTTATTTGATTATTGTAATTGAGAGGCTGAGCCTGATACAGTACATCCATATTGTATTTTACTAAGGATATATATTTTGTGGATTGTAATTAGAAAGTGCCGTGTAGAAACATTGTTGAAATTTAATAGAGTTTGCCTTCTTATAATGCTGAATCAAAGGCACTCTCCAGATCGATGAATAGGGCACGAGTGATACCTTTGTCTCTCTAAGGGACTTGTATAAGATGTTCTAATTGGTGGATGACTTCTAGGGTGCTCCTGCCTCACCGAAAACCACACTGTTCTCCTTACAGTAGTTCTTTTGATTCCATCTACCATTGAAGTCGGGTAGTTACTAGACGTCAAAAGAGCTTAGCCTGTCAAGGTAGAAGAGCGATGGGACGGTAACCAGCATGGGTAGTTAGGTCCTTGCCAGGCTTGGGGATAGGAAGAATGAGTGATTATTTCCAGGTCTTAGGGAAAATGTTAGTTCACCAGCTTTGGTTGTATAGTTGTAGCAGTAATTCTGTTGACTTTTGTGGGAGATGGGTCAAGAATTCGTACGGGATGTTTGCTGAGTCTGCAGTTTTCTTGGGACCAGGATCGAAATGGCTAGGGACAATTCGTTTGGTGTAAAGAAGACCGATAGACCATGTATGGAGGATTCTTCTATGGCTCGTTGTATGGGAAAGATTTCAGATGAGGTGACATTTTGAAAAAGAGTATACACTACCCCTACTGTAGTACATCATTCAGCCTGATTGCAAGGGCTTCTAGGACAACATATTCTAATGAAAACATATCCTCTGACCTGAAAATTCAGTTTTGGCTGTAACCATATCTCACAAGCCTTTTTACATGCTGGTTTTAATTCGCTGATAAAGATCTGAAATTATTGTTTTTTCTAACCAATGAACGGGAATTCTAGAATAAAAAATAGAAGGAATTGGACTGTTTATTTATTAAGATCTTGATAGAGCTAGTAGTCTAGGTATTAGTTGCTCACAAAAATCCCTAAGGGGAACACCTTAGGTAAATGGATGAAGATCATTTATGACAAGGTGGCTAAGTCATTAGGCAAACATTGAGGTTGCTGTAGGAGGAAAAAGGATACGATTATGAAGTCATTTAGGGGTTTTCCGTGGTGCTCTGTGGTTATTTTCGTCATCCTTATCATTTCCATGTTGTCTGTGGGGTTCCACTATAATTTCTTGCGAGGTCCAATCTACGTTTGGGTGAAATGGTTTTGAGTGTGCAGGTCTGCGTTGTGGAAGAAGGCAAGGAACCCATGGAATGTGTCTTACTATCACTACATAAGAAGTTGGATGAATGGATACTGACATCGGTTTTATTCTTTAATTTTCTTGTATTTCCTCATGCTTAATGGAATCTTATGGATGCAGTAGATGAAATGCATCGGACAATGGATGGATTGGATCGGTTGATTGTGAGTGGAGGGGGTGTTGTATTTTGTATAATATTCGGTTGACTATTAGGTACTCGGGTGTTGGGAGTTATATTGGATTGTGGGTCCTTTGTCATGTGAATTGTCTTTTTTTGACAGAAAAGTGTTGGAAGAGCCATCAATTGGCTATTTATATCCAGGACAGGAATTTTAAAGGTACGAGTAATACCTTTTCTATGGATATTTGAAGCCTCAAGATTCATGGGGCATATATGTGAGACAGGTATGTGGTAATCTTGGCATAGATAACAATAAGGGGATTTGTAGCATTTTTCTCTCTGTTCATCTCTAAAGGAATGATGACCACTACACATGGTGCATCTGTTGTTATTTCTACTCGTGGCAAAACCATGAGCAAATTGTGAACATGAAAAATAGTGTAAAACTTGAAAATGATATGTTGACACTGAATAACATGCTTTTGCTTTTTACTCTAATTGGCAATGGGCCCCGAAATCTAATATATCTAGATTTGATTGGTTGATTAGGCTTGGGGTAGGAATTCCTCTTTTTCATATTCTAAGTACAGTGGACCTACAAAACCAAATGCATAATGTTAGTTATCTGTTTTGCCAACTTTACGGCATTTCACTGTCCAGGTCCAAGAGTTTCTAGATTTTGCTTGGGTTATTTGAGTTTTGGTGTCTCACATTTCATAATTTTAATGACCAGTGTTTTCTCAGGTCTTTAACCTTATGAAAATATTTGGCGAAGGGGCTTTGCACTATTGCTTGTCTCGTTTTGGGGGTTATTGAATACCCTAGCCACAGATTTTTCTTGAATGTAGGAAGCTGACCTGCAGAGGTGGAGGCGATTCGAAAAAATTGAACTCCGATTAGCGATTACCGATTTGCCAGCTCGTCAAGTCCGATTCGATTATCCAATTCGGGTGCCAAAACTCTAAGTCCAATTAGCGATTATCCGATTCGATTAAATTTTTTAAATGCGATTCGATATTTTTCAAAGTGATTTAATGTTTTACCCTAAATAAGCCATTTCTAACTAATGCAACTTACTGCCGTTGAGGTCCACAATAGCAGGAAAATGAAAACAGAAGGATTACTTTGAAGCTTTCACAAGTGGTGAACGCTTGCTCTCATGATGACTGGCTCTAAACTAGTGCGGCACGTCACTTAACCGATATGAGACGAGTACGAAAAACCAAACTAAACACGTATGAGTATTATACCTACTTTATACTTGTAAAATATAACCTTTTTATTATATATGATTTAATAATTAACCATGAAATTTTACGCATTATATTCTTGAGCAAATACGAAAGTGTGAATAGAATAGAATAAAACGAAAAATATTTACTTGAGTAAAATATATAAAAATTTATTAAGAAAATGCTATTGCGAAAAAACAAAGACGAAGTCTCCCTGCATTAATCGCAAATCGCTTTAAATTTTCGGCAGTCCGATTGCGATTATGCGATTCGTTTGGCAGAAGTTAGTCCGATTCGATTATTCGATTCGAAAATGCAAGTCGGATTAATCGGATAATCGGACTTCCGAATCGGACCGTCCACCTCTGCGGACCTGTTGTCTGGAGAGGGGCGGCCCCAGCCTGTGTTCTTTTTATTCTGGTCTGTTATGGAATAACTTCCAACGTGTCTTTTCCTTTACGAGACGGTGATCGTATTCACTTTGCCGAGAATGTTTCGAGATGCATTAACTTATCTTCCTCTAGGATTCCGTCCTGGCCGATCCTAGGTCAAGCATATCTCCCAAACCAGCCGGTTTGAAAGTTATGCTATAGGGTTCGGTGGTTAAATTTTCTTTCTGCTTTATTAATTAACAAAATTTGTCCTCATTCAGTAAACTTGAAACAAGATGAAATAATGAATCCATCAAGTTTGCAAAGTCTTGAATGCTCCCAATGACAATCCGCTTTCGAAATCCTCCGAGACGCAACCCGATAGAAGAAGGAATGCGCTTCATAATGGAGGAGTACTTAGCAGTGGTCAAGTCTTTCAAGTAAAAAGCAGCAAGTATGAGCGACATAACTAAGGCACACCTGACTAATGCACGAAACAATGTTTATGAGTCAGTAATGAAAATCTTTAACACCTTTCTAAACATTATATATTTGCCTGAAACGTTCAAGACAGCAAAGATAATCTTCAAACTAAAACCGAATAAAGCGAAGCACCAAATTGAAAGCTACCTTCCCATCTCGCTATTGTAGACTTTGGGGAAACTCCTCGAAAAGCTCCTATTTTATGGAACCAGTAGAGGTCTCTTTTAGTGACTATACTGTAACTCTAATTTACATAAACCAAAAACCTCTACAAATATTTTAAAAGAAAGGGAAGGTATACCACAGATCGGATTGAGAGAAGTACAAAGAATGACTTCAAACCTACGTATCCGACCCGCTCGGGGTAGGCAATCTAAAGGAAATCGACGGAGAATTGCATAGTATTAATGACGAAATTAAAAGGGCAGAGAAGGAAACCATCCACATTACCTCATTCCAAACCATCTAACAATTCAGATGGACAACATAAATAGTGTCAATGGACTATGAGATTAGCTGGGTGGAGATTTAAAAGCCCACCCCGAGGGAATTTTAGAAACATATTAAAAGATTAAAGCTAAGTTGTGTAAGTGTTATAAAGAAAATAAAGGAGGGAGAGAAAAACATTTTAGATAACCAGGCAGGAATAGAGACATTGTTCATAGAGCACTGGGAAAATGTATACCAAATCAGCGAAAAGAGAACATAAACTAGGAAAATAAATTCGAACATCAAATCGTAGACGAATTAAATGCAGAAATCAAGATAACATTCCCCTTCCACTTTATCGAGGAAGGAAGAAACAACCTCGATGAAAGAGATGCGGTTAGTACATCAGAGGAAGTAAAAGATACGATAAAGATCTTTTGACCCTCATGCGAATCGGGAGTCATCACGTTAAATTACCTAAAAGCTACCCTAAAAATATTGAAGGGAGTAAGAAACATGCTCAATGCATATTTGAACATTGGATACTTTCACAATAAACTGAAACTAGCAACTATGATATTTATCTCCAAGACTGTAAAATCCCCAGATCAATTGGGTAACTACAGCTCGGACTGGCTATTAGATTTTAACTGTGAAGTTTTCGAAAAAATAATCAAAGACAGACTGTCGATGATAACCGTAGGAGTAACAGGTGCCTATTTGGTTTCACTTAAATTATAAGCACGGAGACGGCCCTGGAAGTCATCCTAAAGAATATTGTAAAAGGAAAGAGAAAATAAGCGTAAAAATTGTCTGTTCGGACTTGTCCAAAGCCTTGGACAAAGTTTACCATAGGGGTATACAATTCAAGTTACTCAGAATGGGAATGAACAATAAAATCGAAATGATATTATTTGAGTATTTACGTTGGAGAGAAGTGCTTACGAGGAAATTAGACACCATCAGGCAGATACTCTACGAACCAGAAATGAGGGCTGCTTGAATATTAAATTCGCAATAACATCAGCCACTTAATAGATGACCCTTAGAGGAACTGACTCATGCAACCCAGAATGATGTCAGAAGACATAAGAATTATTAATAGATACGAGGAGAGGAAAAATATAAAAAATAGGGATAAAACAAAGATAGTGTTGGTGTAAAGGAGGAGCATCCCAAACGTATATTGTTGAGGGATGAAGGCGTGTGACCAAAAGGTCTCCAAAAGTACACGCTACTGTAAGCCGGGCAGCCACTATTGGCGCTGCGCTCGGGTACCATTAACTAGAGTGTGATAATATTCGGTTGGCTTTTTAAATGGGAATAGATTTGCTGGGTTCGTCTCAAGGGTTATTGGAAAGATAAAGAGCTCTACAAAACTAAATCTTAATACAAATAATAAGAACAAGGACAATTATAAATATTCAACTCTAAATAATAATCAATACGACAAAATAATATTATGACAGGCAAAATTAAGTAAACTAGGTCCGGGAAAATATATAAGTGATCCAATGAGGTGGATTGAATGGAAGATTTAGCAAGTCTATTGTCGGTACACCAAATAGGGAATTGCTCTTAGGACTGGGAACGAAGAGGTGGGAATTACGAATAAATGAGTCTTGGCTACCTCTGGAGGATGTATTGAGGACGTGAAAGACCAATGTCCAGGTCTTCCTCGATAGAGTCTCGATGCGAAGGCGTTCAGAGAGACTCCGAAGGGGGTTGAGATTACTTTGGATTCAGGGAGAAGTTAGCACAAAATTGAAATTCGTCTGCCGACGGCAGGAATCTCAACTAATGTAGTGAGACGGGAGAGACCCAGGACAATCTTAAAGGGTATAAACGAAGTGGTGGGAATGAAGAAGTGGGCTTACGAGGAAAGAACTACTGGTTATCTCTGGAGGATAACTGGGGATGTGAAAGACCAATGGCCAGGTCTTCCTCGATGGGGTCTCGACGCGAAGGCGTCCAGAGAGACTTCGAAAGGGGTTGAGATTACTTCGGCTCCAGGGAGAAGTAATCACGAAATCTACCTTTAGTAAGCATACAAAGGTCAGATGTTTATTTTACTGCTAAATAACGGGCGAAAATCTATAAAGATTCAACTTCTGTTCTAGGGATCCATCAGATGAGGGCCTCTTTTTTTCTTTCACTTTAGTCTCTGAATTAAAGTGTCTAAAGGGAATCCAACCAACAGAAAACCTTGTACTATTACTTCCCTGGTTGTATTTAAATAAAATGTGTGACGAGAAATAAACATCGAGATGGCTTCCCTCGGATTTTTATTGACTCCAAGCCGAGGAGTGAGGTAAATACCTGCACTCCTCTATAATATAAAAAGCAATACATGATTTACTATTTCAGGAGAGATTCGGACTACAGACAATATTTTGAAACGATAGGTTGTATCTCACTATTCCCTCCAGGATATTACGGCAAAGGTTTTGAACCTTTAGGAAACTATGTTTTTTGAGCGTGGCATTTTTGTTGGTCGCGTAGAAGGAAGACTTTAGCAGAAACACTCCTGGCGCAGCTAAACGCCGCCCACTGTCTGGTCAAACTTCAAATACCTCAGATCCAAAAGTAAAAATCAGAAATGACGCTGCCTTCGGAGTAGCATTCTTTATTATGTCCTACCATTTGTTAACAGGACGGCCATCACCACTAAATTTGTCATTTGAAGATCAACCTACCCTCACTGAGGCAAGATCCAAAGCTCTTAGTTGCAGTCCGTATGTTAAAAGGCTTTGCATATAGATGTTCTAAAACTTATATTTTGATCCGCTATGCAGTAGTTAAGCATGTCCTTAATAGTAAATGAGGAAAGCGTCAGAATTTTGAAAATGTGAGTTAAAGGGGATGGAAGGCATTATTCTCTCTGGTCACTTGGTCTAGTAGTAACATCGACATAATCACCTAAGCCTTACTTGCAAACGGTAGAGCTCAGTGAGCCTTGTCCCACCTGAAAACCCCTTATGAGAATGAGAGGGTTTGGTTTATAGGAGATTGGGAGTCAGATAATCTTTAATTTTAAATTAAAAAGTCGCATCCTATAATGGCCTGTTGCCTTAAACAATTTATAAACGTGTCTAATACGTTCCTGACTCTTTTAACCGAAATATTTGGCCCTGATTTCATTTATCCTGGTACCTCAAAGAACTTGCCATGCCAAGGAATTCCAACTTGTGTTTATTCACCTTTTTTGCTTGTTCCTGAACACTGGGATCTTCCAATCCTTCAGGCTGGTTTAATTTATATAATTATCTGTTTTCCATAGTTTTCTCGCATTTTCCTCATTGAGCTTCATAGTATAAAATAATGGTCTTCAAGGAAACTTAACTTTCTATATCACTCTTTTCTGGTTAATTTGTATACAGAGAATTAATGGTATATTTTATATAAAAAACTATAAATGTTTATTATTTCGTATCATGTGAAAGTTCCATCACAATTAATATGCTCAGACATTATATTCGGAACAGAGTCAATAATTTTTCCATAATAATTCAGTAATTTCTAAGAATGATTCGCATATAAGATGCATTTTGGCAAACAGGAGATTCCGCTTTCTTCAGCACATGTGTACGGAAAAGAGTATATTTTATTTTGATTGGGAAATTTATAAGGTCTGGTGAAGATGGAGAATAAAACAAATTTTCCTTTCTCTTTGAAAAGCAAGAGTGACACTTAAATAAGCCAATCAAAACATGGTGTTTTGGTTATCTGAGAGAACGCCTATTTTAAGTGTTACCTTCTCGTGTATGTGAGAAGAGTTCCTTCCGATGGCTTTGAAGGTTGACTGTGGCTGCCAATTATTGGGTATAAACGACGTTTCGAGCTGTCCGCTCATCTTTGGGTTCTATAATATAAAAAGCAATACATGATTTACAATTTACTATAATATTATAAAATTTGCCTAGGAATTAGAGTGTTAAAAGTTTGGACTAAAGACTTTTTTTCCTCCTATAATACATAACCTAAGAAAATACATAATTTATAATGAGTTAAAATATTAAAAAATCCGGGAAGAATATAAGAGAGACCCACCAAAACACACTATTGTTGGTTGGACTCCAGAGAGAAGTAGGGAGGGGGGATTGAAGTAGACATAAGTAAGATTGTATTGGTAGTAGAGTTATGCCATAAATAGGGGAGCAGCGGATAAGTCACAATTAAGCCTAGGGGCCTGGGATTTAATATAAAGGGATTCTAGTATTTTTAATCTTTGCTCATTGTTATCTTGATGAGTTATTGTAAAATTATCTATAGTTATATCTGCGTTTTTCAGTACGCGCGCTGATGCTCATGTGTGAGGAGAACCTTTGCTCTCAGGAAGCGAATCGTGCTGCCTATCTATCTTCCTTGAAGTCACCGAGGAAAAGTAAATTCGCAAACAACACGACGGCGCATTCCTAGTAGAGGTTTGGCCTTTTGACTCAACAAACTACAATATTGAGTTTGTTAACAAATACTCTTTCGAAATTTGTATGGTCAAAATAGCGTTTAAATAATTTAGGAAAACTTTCTTCTGAATTCTCTATTAAGGGAACCCATTTCGGGAAGAATAAAATATTTTGAGTCTTTAGGAACATCAAAGGAAGGATAGGGATAAATATTGGGAATTTAAAAATGTGCAAATGAGGGTATTTACTACTGACATGGAATAGCAATTATTCTTTAAATAGGAACTTATGAGTTGAAATTCTTCATGTATTAGAGAGAATGAGGATGACAGGTGGAAGCCACGACAGATGAGTGCCCTGATGGAGCTCAGTTTGCATGATAAGTCGCAGAAGTTATAGAAATTTGTAGCTATATTATTGAACGTAAGTTTTCTAATATATGGATGTTGTTAAGCCTTGATTTGATTTTTTAATTAAAATGTGTAAAAAAGGGAGACAATTTTCTTTCAGTTTCTATAGTGTATTTAATGTTAGGATGAATGAAATTGAGATAATTAAAAAAACTGGTACAGCTAGTCCTGGCTATCAAATACTGCACAGCAGTCATCTACAAATCTTCTGTAGAATAAAGGATTGAGTGACCAAGGGCAAGCTTGAAATAGCGTCTTCTCAAAATCTTTCATTAAGATATCTGCAGCAATGGGTGAACTCATTGCTACACCATCTATCTGTTGATAAATTTTCCCATCGAACGAAAATATACCTTCTTTAAACACTATTTGTAAACATTGTTTGAATTTGTCTCTTGTAAAGTTGTGGAAAGTGTTGTAATTCTAAAATGCATATTCTAAAATAATATCTATGGTTTGGTTAACTACTAATATATATATATATATATATATATATATATATATATATATATATACACACACATATACATATACATATATGTATATATATATATATATATATATATATATATATATGGATTCGGATTCCGGCCATTCCATGACCCTGCAGTTGCAATCTTGCAAAAGGGCAGGGCTTCGACTAAAAATGATATACATACATTTCAAACGAGAGTTTTAAAAAATTAATTCCAGCCTAACTAACTTACATTGCATAGTATGTTTTAATAAAACTTTTGATTCAAGTCAAATGTCATTTTCTAAATACTTTTCTTCATCTCCTAGATGAATAATTCAGCTTCTATTAAGTCATTTGCAAATTCAATTTGTAGTTTTTTTCTAGCTCTTAGCACCTGTCTAATGAATGTGTATATACATATATATATATATATATATATATATATATATATATATATATATATATATGATGCAATCTCCCCCTACACCATGTAAAACAATTTAAGCTAGATTTCTTTCACTATTTCCAAAAAATACGAATTCGTTCCTAAAAATATATATTGTAGTTCTACATTTGACCGCCTCGCTTTGGCTAAACGATGGATAAGCCAGGCTTGTTTTCAGTCTTTCAGATTTTCAGACATCTATGTCTGTCACTCAGTCGCACTCATGATGTTAGCAAAAGAAAACTGCGCTCTAAATAAAGTTTGCCTTATTAACAAAGGTTGGAAAAGTGGAAGTTTAATCTAAGTTCCCAAGGAAAGCTTGGAAAGGAACTATACTAGAAGATGTAGGAATCCCATTTTTAAATTCCTAATATTTATCCCTATCCTTCCTTCGATGTTCCTAAAGACTCAAAATATAAAAGGTGTAGTAAAATTGCAAAACATAATGCCATTTAAAAGGATTCGTGCTTCGAGGAAAAACGAAAATGTGTAGTTTTTGATAAATTTACATTTACGGTGTCAAGAAGATAATTTTCACAGATGAAAAGGAGTTTACGTAGAAATTCTACGAAATCCTCAAAATAACGTATTCTACGGACATGGTCGTTATGCAACTTCACCCCAAAAGTGATTATATCTGCTGACGAATATTGAAACTTTAAAATTAGGCTTCATTTCCGTGATACTGCCGTCTCTTAGCAGAAAATTATTTATGGTTTAAACAAGATGGAGTATCGTCAGATACAAGCAATCCAGAAGGACAAGACGCCCTAATTTATTATTTCCTTTGTTAAGGGCAGGGTTAAGTCCCAAAACACTAAAGAAGATTAATAAGAACTTCGTTATGAATACGAGATTCGAGAACGCTAATTATAGGCTAAGCTGGACTCTATGCCAGGCTTAAGAAACCCAAATGTGTACCGACATTTAAGTAATGATGATAAATTTACATAAATTGGTTAAATCAGAGTTCAACTTATAGCACATCCTAGTATTGGTAAGGAAAAACAAAGAAAATATAGAAAATAATATATTAAGGTTATAAATGAATATATGAAATCATGAATATCATTTAAAGTTTATACAATGAATAAAATCTTAATAGTACTTATCACACGTGAGAGAGAGGTCTAAGGTACATAGGCGCCAAACTTAACAACTATAAGGGACTTAGGTAACAGTAGTAGTGCACTGAATAATAGCACAAAACAATAGAGCACATTAATTGAACAGTTACACAAAATCTAGAGCACATTAATTCCAGTAGGAGCGGGTGAGGTGGTTAGGGGTGAACTGCCTACAATGGGGAACTTTAAACTTAAATAAGTATCGGTGGCATGTTAGTTGGTTGTGTGGGAGGAGGTTAGTCGGTTGCATGGGAGGAGCTTAGTTGGTTGTGCTATGGGCAATTAATTAAGGAGTTGGAGATTATTGCTCCGATATTACACAAATATACATTACAAATAAATATATTAAACGTTACAAATATAGATTACAAATATACGTTACAAATACATTACAAATATATACAAAATTACATAATTTTACATAACTAGTAGTATACATAACACCATGAATAAACGGCCGCGTCAAATCACCGACTGTAACCCACTTGATTTGCGAGTCGGCGAAAATCAAAGTTTATCGTGGAGAATGCTAATAAATACTGTCTGAATTAAAGGAAAAATAGTGCAATAATTGAAAAGAAATTAACACTAATGTGAAAAGGATGTTGTTCCAATCGATAATTTAATTGGTTAAATAAATTAAATATTGAAAATATCTGTTTATACCAAATTTATTTTTGTAAATTATTAAAAAAGCATAAATGGTTTCGCAATTCATTTCGAGTGACAAGGAACCTTGCTGTATATTTGTTTGATATATTTTTTATAAGTTTTGGGGTTACTTAAAAATGATTATTTTAAAATTTTCATTTTGCGAGGGAAGGGCACTAATATTTTGTAAAGATTTACATAGTTTAATGTGGGATCTAAGGTAGTGGTGGCACAAATACATACAGTGTCTTCGGCGATATATCTTCTGTACAAGTTCATTTCCTCAATCGTTACCATAAATACATGTGGGCGTCTCATTGTCAACCATAACCGGGCTCCTCCATTAATTAACTATACTTAGCGTGGCTTAATGTCCTCGATTAGATCTTAGATGTTTGTCCACTTAGTCAGATCCTAACACGTCATTTGTAAAATAAATATCTCAATTTTGATCCACATTATAAGTGTAGAGAATATGAATCGTCATAAAGTTGTGAAACCTATAGGTATGATCCTAAATGACAAACTCATATTAATTAGCGAAGTGCCAAACATGTCATTTTTACTCAGTTGCTTCACTAAAAGGAACTAGTCGTTTAAGTGTACCGGGTTCCGCTCACGAAAAATTGGTTACTTTTTCCAAACGTGTTTCAGGGAAATTGTTTGTTAATTAAGTGACCGCGTGTCATTTTCAACCTTCACAACATTGGTAATTTATAAAAGTTTTATTGTTAGCACCCATCTGATGACTGCCTACAAAGGCACAAGTCACCGTAATTATCTTACAGCCTAAGGCTAGGCAAGATTAAAACTAAAATAAGCAAAAACAACCAGAAAACAAAAACGCAGAACCAGAAAACAAGAAGCAATAAGCAAGATTAAGGGAACCTGCTGCGGGGTCGGGTGGAGGGCCGCCTCTTCTTGGATTTTCTAGGAAAACGAGAACTAAAAGGATTCCTTTAACACCACTAGGAGGTATTAAAACCTATATCTCTTCAGTTCTTTTAGTTGAATGTGGTAGATTATTTTGGGATTTGAGAATTCCATTGGGAATATATGAATATTATTTTGAATTATGGGTAGTCGAGTGGAAATCTCTCTTAATATTGCCTCAAATTAAAGACACATCGGTTATGGCAAGTTGCCGAATGGAGTCGCTTTCACGATCTCTGCCATCTCGTAAACTTTAGATGCTTGGAGTTCGGAAAGAAAAACAGTATTTCAACCTTCGAGCCCTTTTTAGATGTCTCTTAATTCGTAACTTTCTTTCAAGATCAGTCACATATATTTGTCTTACTTACAAACATTTACTTTAGCCAATCATTGATTTCCCTACTCAATTTCCAAGCTATCACCTCTTAAACGAACAGCCTTTTGGGGGGAATGGTTGTCTGCGCAAGAGCTCTGTGAAACCTTCCACTCCTTACATACAATCAATCTTCTATATGGGTCACGCAAAATATGCAGTAGGCATCTTATCACGCAGAACTTTACCATTTTCTTGCGAACTAATTAAATAAAATAAATCTATTCTTTTCCAATTAAAAAAATTCCCTAATTGACTCAATTAAGTAAAGGGGATTTAATTGTTTCTTATATCCCTTGTCATCCTTTTGTACGAACGGAAAGATCGTGTCGAGAATGAGAATGTATTTGGAAAACTCTTGGGTAAGGTTGGTTTACACCTGCGCTAATTTAGACCTGTTAGGTCAGGGATAATTGGCAAAATATGGTTAACAATATTGTTTTAGAGTCAAGACCAATTCAGAGCCAAATTACAAACAATCAATTAGTATGCAGGAGGATACAATTCGGCACAATTCAATAGTCTCTTAATTTACACGATTGAATTTAAGAATGAGAAGAGAGGATTAAAAACGGCCCCACAAGATTTCTTTAATGATGTCAGAAATTACGTAAAAATGTGTTTTCAATAAAAAAATGCAGATATAAATATATTTGAATTAATTTCTAAATACGAGAGTAATATTTTGGAATTTCTTTCATTTAAATATATGCACCACAATGATTCCACGTAGATTCTCAGAAATTGGGGGCAAAAGCTAACCTGATATTTTTTTTTACGTGGTTGGAAAATAAGATCTTATTGATAGTATGATGAAGTTTATGGAGACTCTGCTTCCAAGAATACTATACATTATGAAAGAATGAATTTCTTTAAAAATGAATTAGAGAAACTTATACATAGATGGCAACCGATGTGATAGATCTTCAACTGTTATCAATGAAGGAAACCTCTATCGTGTTAGAGATATATTTAGTTGTATACAATTTTTAATATAATATGAAAAATTGCACAGCCTGACGAATCACATCATAAAATTTAAATAAAGCAAGTAATTTGTACAAGTAGAACTGTGTGCTGTAAGAGGTTCTAACATTTTGAGCAAAAACTGGCAACATGGGTTGCCTTTTAAAGCGTTAATTCGAGTTTTTTACTTTATTTTCTTATTTACATATATTTGTTCCATTATTTATAAGCAAAGTATGTAATCATGTATATATATTTTGATAAAATTATTATTATTTATTCATCAGATCATTTAAATTAGATCTTTGCAATTACCTTCAAATATTGTAAAACTTTTAAGTCAATTTAGTTGTAATTTAAAGTTAGTTTTTAGCGGATTCATTTTACTTTGGGTTTTATTAAAGTCCCAAACCAATCAATCTATTTTTACATCATTTCACTTCGCTATACTTAAATTCTGCCTTTTCCCCCAAAAATTCAAAGACCCCAAAAAGATGAAGAAACAATACAACGCAGAATACTTTATTCCTGCTCTCCTAAATGGGCTGTCCAAGATCTTTGTGTATATATATATATATATATATATATATATATATATATATATATATATATATATATATATATATAATCGAAAATCACATGACACCGTAAAATATAATTCATGTATTTAAAGGCTCAAAAATGTGAAAACTGGTAACACCATCCGGAAAAACGCTAAGGAAATTAATTACGCCAACCATTAAAGCTTAAGAAAGAAAATGGGAGATATAGAAACGGATAAGAGGGCAAACTATTTTACCTGTTATATGAAAATGAATAAAAAAGTTGGATTTGAACCTATGTCATCAAGAGCTCTTCGCTAAAATGACCACGACGATCATCGCCAGAGCTACCATCCTCAACCCACAAAAAGGTTGATTGGAGAAGCCTTTTTAATAACAAAGTGTAGGTTTTTATCCAGTGAGAGACAAGACAAGTGTTTTTCTAGTAGAAGAGGCATGGTCTTTATGGTTTAAAATCATCGAAAATCACATGACACCGTGATATATAATAGATGTATTTAACGCCGAAAGAAATTAAACCTGGCAACACAACTGGGAAAAACGCTAAGGAAATTAATTACGTGGACCATTTCTTTTCCTATAACGGTTAAAATAGTTTGCCCTATTATCCGATAATAAATCTCATATTTTCTTTCTTAAGCTTTAATGGTCCACGCAATTAATTTCCTTAGCGTTTTCAGGTTGTGTTAGTAAAGTTTTAGTAAAGTCTTAGTTTTGAAATTCGATAGTATAAGTTAGTTGTTTCCTGAGTCTTAGGCTATCCTTCTTTGTTGTTAAATGGTATGTTATATTTGTTGTACTGTTATTAGGCGTTCAAACATTTGTTGTTGATGTTCCCTCGACTACTGGTAAAGTATTCTCATAACTCTTTTTTGTTGTTGTTTCTTCTAAGTTTTCTTCATCTGATAAAACAGTAATTTATTTGAAACTTACTCTCTCATACTTTTCGATGTTATTTGGTGAAAATTGCTTTTTCTTCTTAGTCGATCCTTGATGTATATGTGGGGAAAGGGGGATGTGATCCGCTTTGTTCTCATTAGGTTATTAAATCCGTGATTTCCTCTTCTATTTCCTGATGCGTCGTCTCAATTTGTTTCTTGGCTCTTCTCTTTATTATCTTGTTCAGTGGTGTTATCTTGACTTCTTTATGTAAATCTCATTGTCTTCTTCTGTCTCCTCTTCTTGTATTTGGGATAACTGATACTGCCTTGTTTTGAATACTCTGAATTTTACTGTTTGAAATGATGTACATAAGAATGCTGGATATATAATTGCTGAACGGATGATTGCTTGATAAATTTTTCCTTTGTTTCTTCGGTTAACGGATTTAAGCATGTACAGTAGTCCCAATCCTCTTCTTCCTTTTTCTACTTCTTCTCCTACGTGCTTGGTTTATTATGTATTGGTAATTGACTAATTGTTATTTTTAGTACTTTAGTTTCATTGATGTAGTCCTATTCTCTCCTTCGACATGTATGTCTCTAAGTTTTCTCCTGTAGACCAGTACGATATTAAACATATTTCTATTTCCAATTATTTTCCATTATCTTTCGTACACATTTATCCTTCTTATTTTCTCTGCTGTTAGTCTTGCCTGTATATCGGAATTCCTGTATAGACAAACGACGATTTTTGTGTGGTCTTCTGAGGATGTCTGAGGTATATTTACGCATTATTATCTTAACTTAAGAATATTAGTTTGCACCAATATGATGAGAAAAAATTTATAAAGATTGAATAATGTTTAGATCGATGACCTATAATTAAATACAAAAATTTAAATGGGTAGGGAAACCCCTTTACTTACTTAGTAAAGAACTGCGAGCAACGCCTCTAATTGATAATTAGCGGGAGAGCGAAACTGGAGTTCATCAGCATTTAAATTAGAGAAAAATCATAAATTTTTAAAAAGATAGTAAAAAAAACAAATGAAAACTTGAAACTCCCTATTTCTCCAGCCCATGTACCAACTTGGGACTAGCCTAAACTATCTGCCGTACATTAATTCCATCCTTCCTATTCCCATCACTTGTTACAGACATAAAGTGCACATGCAGAAATTATTTTTGAGGAATAGCCCACAGCGAAATCATGGGTCAGAAATCATTCCGGTATGGGAGTTAACTGCAACCTTGGGGTGGAGGAGTAATCCTGACACCAGAGGCTCAGACCAATACCAGAGGGAGAAGTAGCCCCCATCTCTGTGTACGTTCGAAGTAGTTATGATATAAGAAACCCGAGAAGCGGTGGCACTAATGCAGTGGCATTTGATTTGGCTACTGCTTTCATAATGTCCACCATGATTTATCACTCTAGAGGATCCCGAACTGATTTACCCATCCATCATCTTCCTCTATCCCGGCAGTATTTGAAAGGTGTTTCAATTGGGTAATGAGGGGGGGGTCTCAAACCAATTAAAAATCCAGTCATAACAAAATAATTTCTTCACATATACCCATTTTACGCTTCACAGACAACATATAATAGTTGCACAATTAATTACCCAGCAAGAAAGAAGAAGGCCTATTAAGGAACGAAATGACCCGCAAACAACATGTAGAACCCTCCCTATGAGAGATCTTTTGGGAGAACAGCAACCTAACTGAAGTCCCTTCCCTACCTTCAATGCACCTGCTTCCACTTCTTTCCTCTCTCCTTGATCAGAAAAAACGCTATCAACCCTTTCCTGACAAGAGCTAGCATGAGTATGCTGTTCCCCCTTATATATCTGTGTCTCTTTTGGTCCCTCGCACTTCCACCTAAGAAGAGCCGACTTTGCGAGGTGCTATTCTCTGAACTGAAAGTATCACTCGTATACCATAGATGTGAACAAGCTCCTGTCTGAAGAATCACAAGAAATACTAGTACCTCAAAGGACATTGCTGACGATACCAAGGATGTACTATTTTGATAAAGCCCTAACATACCTTATGAGAAAAAGTATAGCAATAATGAAGACTCTCCCACCCGCCTTTGTGGGAACAAACCGGGGAAAATGATACCTGATTATGCTGTGAAAAAGGAAACAATCAGGAATTTTAATAGAAAAGCTGAAACATATCTAACTTATTTCTATACTCTACTCGATACCATTTTCTATACAAATCCATGGATTATATTACCTAGTCTAGATTAGAAATTTTCTATAGACGAACTATTTACCACCTCGACTGGACGATTCTTCCTGTTGCATGTACCGACCGCATATCTTTAACGAAAAGTATTTCCCTGAGTCTGGAATGGGGGCAGATCTAGCTTGTATCCATGGTTACGGATCGGATTTGTGTTCAACGTGAATATCCTTTTGTCTGTAGTCCACGTTTTTGACAGCCCTAAATACTTTGAAGGCCTCTATTAGCTGGCCTCGTAATCTACCGGTCTCCTAGACCCGTTCTATTTGATATATGTATTTATGCAGTGTAGGGGACCAGAATTAAACGGCCTACTTAAGAACATGTCTGACTAGAAAGATGTACAAGTTGAGGACAATCTCTTGATTTCGAAAGCGAAATTGCCCCTCTATGCCTACTAATAGTCTTTGTCTTTTTTTATACATCGGCATACTGCCTGGAAAACGTTAGTTCGCTGGTGTTTTGCACACCTATGTCCTTTTCTAAGTCAGGTACCTCCAGAATTCTACCTAACAATTATTAGTCTTCTTGAGGATTTACATGGTCGATGTGCATTAAATGGCAATTGTTAAGGTTGAATGGCATCTGCCAAGTCTCAGGTCATTCTCCTAACCTGCGCATGCTGTATTGTAGGCTTTGCACTCCTTCTCCTGACCTCACGCCTACTCTTAATTTTTTAGCGTTCACTAACTTGAATATCAAGCAGGCAATCTATCGTCTATATCATTGAAATAGATGATGAACAAGAGAGGAACAAGCCAAGAATTTAGGGGGGACACACTAATCACGGCAGCCCATCTCGAGGCTACCTTGTTCATTTTCTCTCCTTGTCGCCAGCATAACAACTAGTTCACAATCCAGTCGGCCACTTTACTGGTGGCCGACACGTGCGGTGTGGTACCTTATTAAATACCTATTGAAAGTCCAAGTATATGATGTTGACATCCAGACTAACACAATTGAATTTTGAAAAGGCACCAGCCAACATCATCGGAGGAATGATAAGAAATTTGAATGCATGTCTAAATACCAGATACCTCTCAGATCATTTCAAGACCACTAAGATGATCTTTTTAACAAAGCACCGAAAGGATACAACGCCTGAAGGAAAGCTACCTACTAATTTCACCCTTGGAGTTTGGCGTAGGTTCTTCGAGAAAATCCTCAATAGAATACTGGACTCTCATTTGGAAAAGCGAAGTAAGGAGAAGGCGATAAATATCATCACTGAAAAGCTTGCCTAAGCCAAATGGGAGGATAGTTACGTGAATATTGTATGTTGAGATGTATCAAAATCATTTAAAGGTTTGGCAAAGTGGAATGCAATTCAGGATCCTGCGACTGGAACTAAGTGAAAACATAGAAAGAACACTCTGTGATTATGTCATGGAGAGAGCGGCGTATCTCATTTTGTGGAGCATGGAAGGAGACTACTATCCAAAATAAGGGTAAGGGATAGGCGCTATCCGTTCCACGCGGTTTGCAATGTACTTTTAATCAAGATTACCTCATCCAGATACAGAAAAACACATCATTAAAGGGATTTCGAAACCCTGGGCCGCAGTGAGAACTCAAATCTGGTTTACAAGGGACCAGACTACCCAACATTTCCCACTGATCGATCATCTACTACACCTGATATCACCTACACAAACCCCAATTTCTACCTAAATATCTATACAGAACCAGGACCGGCAACACTATCCGACCACATAAGCATGGTTGCTACCATATCCACCTCCCTCATCTAAATCAAGGTCCCACAGAGAAAGGAAATTAGCAAAATAGACTTAAACAAATATAAAAAACACCTAAACACGATAGAAATCAGATCACTAAATAATCAAGGTTTAAATGAAATAGAAACACAATTGGAACTAATAACCGTAAAAATAACATAGGTCGACAGACTGTACTCCCTAAAATTCTAATATAAAACCTTACCTGTAACACGATGGAATGACGAGATCAAAGAGAAAATAATAGTTTTCTAAAATCTAACCAAGGAAATTATGGAATTAGGGAATACAATTGAAAGGTATCACAGGCTAAGAAATATCAGAATGCAAGTAATAATACTACTCAAAGAAAAAAATCAGATCTAGTAATTAAACCGAATCCAAGGAAATTCTGGAACAGAATGCAATCCTCAATGCTGCATTTTGGATGACATTTTATTTGATTATTGTAATTGAGAGGCTGAGCCTGATACAGTACATCCATATTGTATTTTACTAAGGATATATATTTTGTGGATTGTAATTAGAAAGTGCACTGTAGAAACATTGTTGAAATTTAATAGAGTTTGCCTTCTTATAATGCTGAATCAAAGGCACTCTCCAGATCGATGAATAGGGCACGAGTGATACCTTTGTCTCTCTAAGTGACTTGTATAAGATGTTCTAATTGGTGGATGACTTCTAGGGTTCTCCTGCCTCGCCGAAAACCACACTGTTCTTCTTACAGTAGTTCTTTTGATTCCATCTACCATTGAAGTCGGGTAGTTACTAGACGTCAAAAGAGCTTAGCCAGTCAAGGTAGAAGAGCGATGGGACGGTAACCAGCATGGGTAGTTAGGTCTTTGCCAGGCTTGGGGATAGGAAGAATGAGTGATTATTTCCAGGTCTTAGGGAAAATGTTAGTTCACCAGCTTTGGTTGTATAGTTGTAGCAGTAATTCTGTTGACTTTTGTGGTAGATGGGTCAAGAATTCGTACGGGATGTTTGCTGAGTCTGCAGTTTTCTTGGGACCAGGATCGAAATGGCTAGGGACAATTCGTTTGGTGTAAAGAAGACCGATAGACCATGTATGGAGGATTCTTCTATGGCTCGTTGTATGGGAAAGATTTCAGATGAGGTGACATTTTGAAAAAGAGTATACACTACCCCTACTGTAGTACATCATTCAGCCTGATTGCAAGGGCTTCTAGGACAACATATTCTAATGAAAACATATCCTCTGACCTGAAAATTCAGTTTTGGCTGTAACCATATCTCACAAGCCTTTTTACATGCTGGTTTTAATTCGCTGATAAAGATCTGAAATTATTGTTTTTTCTAACCAATGAACGGGAATTCTAGAATAAAAAATAGAAGGAATTGGACTGTTTATTTATTAAGATCTTGATAGAGCTAGTAGTCTAGGTATTAGTTGCTCACAAAAATCCCTAAGGGGAACCCCTAAGGTAAATGGATGAAGATCATTTATGACAAGGTGGCTAAGTCATTAGGCAAACATTGAGGTTGCTGTAGGAGGAAAAAGGGCACGATTATGAAGTCATTTAGGGGTTTTCCGTGGTGCTCTGTGGTTATTTTCGTCATCCTTATCATTTCCATGTTGTCTGTGGGGTTCCACTATAATTTCTTGCGAGGTCCAATCTACGTTTGGGTGAAATGGTTTTGAGTGTGCAGGTCTGCGTTGTGGAAGAAGGCAAGGAACCGGCGGAATGTGTCTTACTATCACTACATAAGAAGTTGCATGAATGGATACTGACATCGGTTTTATTCTTTAATTTTCTTGTATTTCCTCATGCTTAATGGAATCTTATGGATGCAGTAGATGAAATGCATCGGACAATGGATGGATTGGATCGGTTGATTGTGAGTGGAGGGGGTGTTGTATTTTGTATAATATTCGGTTGACTATTAGGTACTCGGGTGTTGGGAGTTATATTGGATTGTGGGTCCTTTGTCATGTGAATTGTCTTTTTTTAACAGAAAAGTGTTGGAAGAGCCATCAATTGGCTATTTATATCCAGGACAGGAATTTTAAAGGTACGAGTATTACCTTTTCTATGGATATTTGAAGCCTCAAGATTCATGGGGCATATATGTGAGACAGGTATGTGGTAATCTTGGCATAGATAACAATAAGGGGATTTGTGGCATTTTTCTCTCTGTTCATCTCTAAAGGAATGATGACCACTACACATGGTGCATCTGTTGTTATTTCTACTCGTGGCAAAACCATGAGCAAATTGTGAACATGAAAAATAGTGTAAAACTTGAAAATGATATGTTGACACTGAATAACATGCTTTTGCTTTTTACTCTAATTGGCAATGGGCCCCGAAATCTAATATATCTAGATTTGATTGGTTGATTAGGCTTGGGGAAGGAATTCCTCTTTTTCATATTCTAAGTACAGTGGACCTACAAAACCAAATGCATAATGTTGGTTATCTGTTTTGCCAACTTTACGGCATTTCACTGTCCAGGTCCAAGAGTTTCTAGATTTTGCTTGGGTTATTTGAGTTTTGGTGTCTCACATTTCATAATTTTAATGACCAGTGTTTTCTCAGGTCTTTAACCTTATGAAAATATTTGGCGAAGGGGCTTTGCACTATTGCTTGTCTCGTTTTGGGGGTTATTGAATACCCTAGCCACAGATTTTTCTTGAATGTGGTATGCTGACCTGCAGAGGTGAAGGCGATTCGAAAAAATTGAACTCCGATTAGCGATTACCGATTTGCCAGCTCGTCAAGTCCGATTCGATTATCCAATTCGGGTGCCAAAACTCTAAGTCCCATTAGCGATTATCCAATTCGATTAAATTTTTTAAATGCGATTCGATATTTTTAAAAGTGATTTAATGTTTTACCCTAAATAAGCCATTTCTAACTAATGCAACTTACTGCCGTTGAGGTCCACAATAGCAGGAAAATGAAAACAGAAGGATTACTTTGAAGCTTTCACAAGTGGTGAACGCTTGCTCTCATGACGACTGGCTCTAAACTAGTGCGGCACGTCACTTAACCGATATGAGACGAGTACGAAAAACCAAACTAAACACCTATGAGTATTATACCTACTTTATACTTGTAAAATATAACCTTTTTAATATATATGATTCAATAATTAACCATGAAATTTTACGCATTATATTCTTGAGCAAATACGAAAGTGTGAATAGAATAGAATAAAACGAAAAATATTTACTTGAGTAAAATATATAAAAATTTATTAAGAAAATGCTATTGCGAAAAAACAAAGACGAAGTCTCCCTGCATTAATCGCAAATCGCTTTAAATTTTCGGCAGTCCGATTGCGATTATGCGATTCGTTTGGCAGAAGTTAGTCCGATTCGATTATTCGATTCGAAAATGCAAGTCGGATTAATCGGATAATCGGACTTCCGAATCGGACCGTCCACCTCTGCGGACCTGTTGTCTGGAGAGGGGCGGCCCCAGCCTGTGTTCTTTTTATTCTGGTCTGTTATGGAATAACTTCCAACGTGTCTTTTCCTTTACGAGACGGTGATCGTATTCACTTTGCCGAGAATGTTTCGAGATGCATTAACTTATCTTCCTCTAGGATTCCGTCCTGGCCGATCCTAGGTCAAGCATATCTCCCAAACCAGCCGGTTTGAAAGTTATGCTATAGGGTTCGGTGGTTAAATTTTCTTTCTGCTTTATTAATTAACAAAATTTGTCCTTATTCAGTAAACTTGAAACAAGATGAAATAATGAATCATCAAGTTTGTAAAGTCTTGAATGCTCCCAATGACAATCCGCTTTCGAAATCCTCCGAGACGCAACCCGATAGAAGAAGGAATGCGCTTCATAATGGAGGAGTACTTAGCAGTGGTCAAGTCTTTCAAGTAAAAAGCAGCAAGTATGAGCGACATAACTAAGGCACACCTGACTAATGCACGAAACAATGTTTATGAGTCAGTAATGAAAATCTTTAACACCTTTCTAAACATTATATATTTGCCTGAAACGTTCAAGACGGCAAAGATAATCTTCAAACTAAAACCGAATAAAGCGAAGCACCAAATTGAAAGCTACCTTCCCATCTCGCTATTGTAGACTTTGGGGAAACTCCTCGAAAAGCTCCTATTTTATGGAACCAGTAGAGGTCTCTTTTAGTGACTATACTGTAACTCTAATTTACATAAACAAACAACCTCTACAAATATTTTAAAAGAAAGGGAAAGTATACCACAGAGCGGATTGAGAGAAGTACAAAGAATGACTTCAAACCTACGTATCCGACCCGCTCGGGGTAGGCAATCTAAAGGAAATCGACGGAGAATTGCATAGTATTAATGACGAAATTAAAAGGGCAGAGAAGGAAACCATCCACATTACCTCATTCCAAACCATCTAACAATTCAGATGGACAACATAAATAGTATTAATGGACTATGAGATTAGCTGGGTGGAGATTTAAAAGCCCACCCCGAGGGAATTTTAGAAACATATTAAAAGATTAAAGCTAAGTTGTGTAAGTGTTATAAAGAAAATAAAGGAGGGAGAGAAAAACATTTTAGATAACCAGGCAGGAATAGAGACATTGTTCATAGAGCACTGGGAAAATGTATACCAAATCAGCGAAAAGAAAACATAAACTAGGAAAATAAATTCGAACATCAAATCGTAGACGAATTAAATGCAGAAATCAAGATAACATTCCCCTTCCACTTTATCGAGGAAGGAAGAAACAACCTCGATGAAAGAGATGCGGTTAGTACATCAGAGGAAGTAAAAGATACGATAAAGATCTTTTGACCCTCATGCGAATCGGGAGTCATCACGTTAAATTACCTAAAAGCTACCCTAAAAATATTGAAGGGAGTAAGAAACATGCTCAATGCATATTTGAACATTGGATACTTTAACAATGAACTGAAACTAGCAACTATGATATTCATCTCCAAGACTGTAAAATCCCCAGATCAATTGGGTAACTACAGCTCGGACTGGCTATTAGATTTTAACTGTGAAGTTTTCTCAAAAATAATCAAAGACAGACTGTCGATGATAACCGTAGGAGTAACAGGTGCCTATTTGGTTTCACTTAAAACATAAGCACGGAGACGGCCCTGGAAGTCATCCTAGAGAATATTGTAAAAGGAAAGAGAAAATAAGCGTAAAAATTGTCTGTTCGGACTTGTCCAAAGCCTTGGACAAAGTTTACCATAGGGGTATACAATTCAAGTTACTCAGAATGGGAATGAACAATAAAATCGAAATGATATTATTTGAGGATTTACGTAATGGAGAGAAGTTCTTACGAGGAAATTGGACACCATCAGGCAGATACTCTACGAACCAGAAATGAGGGCTGCTTGAATATTAAATTCGCAATAACATCAGCCACTTAATAGATGGCCCTTAGAGGAACTGACTCATGCAACCCAGAATGATGTCAGAAGACATAAGAATTATTAATAGATACGAGGAAAGGAAAAATATAAAAAATAGGGATAAAACAAAGATAGTGTTGGTGTAAAGGAGGAGCATCCCAAACGTATATTGTTGAGGGATGAAGGCGTGTGACCAAAAGGTCTCCAAAAGTACACACTACTGTAAGCCGGGCAGCCACTATTGGCGCTGCGCTCGGGTACCATTAACTAGAGTGTGATAATATTCGGTTGGCTTTTTAAATGGGAATAGATTTGCTGGGTTCGTCTCAAGGGTTATTGGAAAGATAAAGAGCTCTACAAAACTAAATCTTAATACAAATAATAAGAACAAGGACAAATATAAATATTCAACTCTAAATAATAATCAATACGACAAAATAATATTATGACAGGCAAAATTAAGTAAACTAGGTCTGGGAAAATATATAAGTGATCCAATGAGGTGGATTGAATGGAAGATTTAGCAAGTCTATTGTCGGTACACCAAATAGGGAATTGCTCTTAGGACTGGGAACGAAGAGGTGGGAATTACGAATAAATGAGTCTTGGCTACCTCTGGGGGATGTATTGAGGACGTGAAAGACCAATGTCCAGGTCTTCCTCGATAGAGTCTCGATGCGAAGGCATCCAGAGAGACTCCGAAGGGGGTTGAGATTACTTTGGATTCAGGGAGAAGTTGGCACAAAATTGAAATTCGTCTGCCGACGGCAGGAATCTCAACTAATGTAGTGAGACGGGAGAGACCCAGGACAATCTTAAAGGGTATAAACGAAGTGGTGGGAATGAAGAAGTGGGCTTACGAGGAAAGAACTACTGGTTATCTCTGGAGGATAACTGGGGATGTGAAAGACCAATGGCCAGGTCTTCCTCGATGGGGTCTCGACGCGAAGGCGTCCAGAGAGACTTCGAAAGGGGTTGAGATTACTTCGGCTCCAGGGAGAAGTAATCACGAAATCGAGATCCGTCTGCCGACGGCAGTAAGTCTCAACCAATGTAGTGAGACGGCAGAGACCCAGAACAATCTTCCGGAGTATAAACGGGTTTTCGTAATCTTCATCTGATCAGGACGAATTACACGAAGACGATCTGCTGACGAGATCAGAAGAAAGAGGGGACCACTTCACGGGAAACAAATACGCAGATCTGGACGGCAAGAAGATAGCGTTCTCTCTATCTGCTAAGTATTTGCAGACATCACCTTTAATAGGAGGAACAGCCATAATCGACAGAGGGGGCATGCAGCGAAGACGTCCCAAGGGGATATCGGACGCGGCTTAAGCAAATATGAACCTTGATAATTTGAGGCATCGACGAGGCAAACGAGAAATAAGAGAGATTCCCTTCTACCCCAAGACGGGAGAGATGGACACGGCTGCCACCTGGGAGCGGGACAGAGTTACCAAACTGGGGGAAGACGATGATAGGGCACCCCAAATTAAACACAGCTGCGCTGTTCTGGCTGGACCAGGGAAATTCTGTGCGATAATAGCGTATTGGTTTTCATGATCCTACATATATGTAAAAGGAGAACGCTACAGATAGGAAAACGAGTGGAAGGAGCTTGCTCTAATTATTATGATATCAAGTTACTGAGGGGGTAAATCGGAGAAAAGTGGACTGGTATTACTATTCAAGTTAAAAAAGAACAAGATTATGATTTACCAGACCATAAGAAAATATATGATTATTTTTCCCACCATAGCAATGTACACAATCTTCAGAAGCAACCTACTAAGACTCCAAATCTTACAGAACAAAGCTATCTACGTAATAACAAATACTAGACGAGAAAATGCAAGAATACAACGATACCTTCATAGGAAGGTGCAGATAAAGCCACTCAGCAGAGAAATTGCAAAAGATCTAGGAAAGTCAGAAAAGATACAGAAATCAATATTAAATAATTTAACTAACCAAATTGCCCAAAGCGGAAAATGAAGAACACATAGATTATTTCTAAGTTTCCCAAGAATTGATGAAAGAGGAGAAGATGAGGAAGAATATATCTACACATTGAGAAGGAAAAGACTACTCGATGACAACAAAGATAAATTAACAAAACGGTAGCATCACCAAATAATAGAATACATTGGCCAACACCAAATATATTATCTAAGTTATATGCTTGGCAAGAAAGTCCTGACCACCTTAGGAAGCAGAAAGAAAACAACAAAATTTATGGAGCAACACCAACATTTGGTTAAGTTAGCCGTGCTCATTCAAATACATTATCTTAGGTTAACCTTACTCATTGTACTACATTAGCTTAGGTTAGCTTTACTCATTGAACTATATTAAATTAGGTTAGCCTTACTCATTCGACTACCAGACTCCGCACACGGCTGTTGTTTATTGCTCCTGCGCAGTTTATTTATTTTTGTTTCCTGAACGACAGAAGTGAGTTGGGAAGAAAGTGGCATCGGAGTTTTGATTAGCTACTGTTACGAGCAAAATCTTTCTACAAAAGATGTTCTGAAGGAAATTGGCGATACTGAAGGAGAAGGCACAGTCAGTCAGGCGAAGATATCGAGATGGTACAGAATATTAACTCTAAGTATCTTACACTTGACGATCAACCACGTTCAGACTGACCATCGAATTTGCTTTTAGTTGAATGAAACTTGTTTAGTTTTTTTATTCAAAGCCAGCTGACTGGTATATGGGACAGATTTGTATACTGGCTGATCGCTGGAAGAATATCATAGAGAAAGGTGGACTTTATTTTAAAGAATTGATGTTGGTATTGCTCCATTTAATTTTGTTGTTACTTTCCGCTTCCTAAGTGAGTCAGGACTTTCTTGCCAAACTTACATTATACCTGATTTAGCACAATTTTGATACACTAAATCTGAAGAAGTAAAATAAACACTTTATGGGTTGAAATGAAGCGGTCAACAATTTATAGCGGTTAGTAACCAATTAGATTGGGTAACCGAAGTTACCAATTGACAGGTTAATTCACCAGGTTATAGTAAATAAATGCCGGGTGAAGGTGAATTATCTATCTGACTCCGAAGGTGATTTCTTCACTGTGTTCTTATTTTGGCTGGGCTTACCGAAGGTCTAGAGTAAGCGAGGTAAGGAAGGAGGTTGCAAAATAAATACTTTATTCTAATATTGGTCTATAACGGGGCAAGCGGCACGTCACGAAGATACTTTGCGCGCGAATAGCAGTCTATATAAATATATTCAACGCGAAGTATTGAATTCCCGAGTGACACGACTTGGTGAGTTGAAAGTGGGTTCCTTAAGCGTTAATACGACATGACAATACTTAATAACAATTATAATGCCTAAGTCTTAACTCTTCTATTCTTTTCATTGTTTGGCTATATATATGGTTTCATTTCCATGGGTGCGTGGGCTAGACTTGCCTGCGGGAAAAATCTTAGTCGTCGGGGCCTTTTAGTTCACACCTGGCGGAGTTTTGAACGGCTGTGTATTACAATTTACTTACATCCCCAAGTTTTATCTATATAACAGGATAAGCTTGTCGCAGCTTGGTGATACAATTTCCTTTGATCACCGTGTGTATTTAACCAGGTGCTCCGTAGAATTCTGTCTTTCAAAAAAGCTATTCTCAGACGTGAAATGTCTATTTACGCCTTGTTAAATTGGCACAAGTGATTCTTACCTTTCACGCCTTCGTACATTGTTTGTCTCGTTGTCACTTCGATCGGTCGCTTGCATTATATATATATATATATATATATATATATATATATATATACATTAACAGATATCTCTGTCGATGCATGATAGTAAATACTGATTGTGTGAAGGCTAGGATTGTCCAGGCAGTTTACACGGTAGGAGTGGCCCAACTTTATCGATATGGACAGTTTCGAACCTTGAGGATGAAATATAATCTTGGAGGTTTGATAAAGGAGGCACTTTTTCGACCAGGAGCGAATATCTCTGTCCATATTGGGCACGAAATATCGAGATTTATTGAGACGAAATGTAGCCTTGATTCCAGTGTGTTATAGATTAGGGAAATGATTTATGATAGTTTTCCTGTATGTCAAAGTGTAAAACGGTACTGGGTATCTTGATTTTACTTCACAACAAAGTTGACCCTCCTCGGGAAAAGGGTAGATTTTTAGCGGCTAGCGAAATTCCTTCATTTCTTCTTCATTATCTTGCGCTGCTGCCAAAGCTCGGAAGTTAAGACAGTCAAATTGGACCGAATTAATGTTCCTTGAAAGGCAGTCAGCTACTACGTTGTCCTGATCACGCACATAAGCGATATCACTAAGGTAATCTAGAATGGCTGTCCAATGGCGATGTTGTATGTTTGTTTTAGCACTTAATGTGGATGCAAAAGCTGATATTAAAGGTGTGTAATCAGTGCACAAGGTAACGTGGTGACCTTCAGTCAGATGTGTGAAGTGCATGTCAGCAGGATATGCCTCTTGTTGCTCTTTGTCGTAGCTTGAGTATGCTTGCTGTGCCCGACTTTGCTTGCTCGAAAAGAATGCCACTGATTTGGCAGATCCGTCAATCATTTGTTGCAGGGCAACATCTGCCTCCTACTGAGAGCAGTCCATCACGAGCTGGTATGGCAAATCACGGAGAAACGGGTGACAGCTTATAACGGAGCCGATTGAGGCCGATTTTGTATTTTCAAATGCTCCTCATGCCTTATCATTTTACATGAGCTCCTGAACCTTTAGCTGCAGGCTTACAAACTGACTCAATGAGGCTGCAATCGCGGCAAATTCAGGACTCATTCTGCTGCAGTAATCTAACATGCATAGATATCTTCGAAACTCCTTGTAGTCCTTTGGTAACGCTATACCTCTAATTTCCTCCATTTTCTTTGCTGGTCGGCAGATTACTTCCACCGAAATGTAATGCCTTAAAAGAATCTATTTACTCCGTCCCCAGTTCGCACTTCTACAGGAATATTCTCAGACTGTTTTCGAGCATGATTTTAAAAACGCGCTAAATGCTTCAGATGGTCGTCCATGTTGTCTGAATATATCAGGATGTCGTCTATATACACAAAAACGAACCCTAACCCTCGGAAGGTGCACTTGTATTTCGGAGACCGAATGGAAGCTTAACGTACTCCAAAAAACCAAATAGGGTTGTGACCGCAATTTTCTCTATGTCTGCCTGGTTCATACGGATTTGATGATAGCCACGACTAGGTCTAACCTTGAAAAGATCCTTTGGCCATGGAGGTGCTTCATAACACTTTGAATTTACGGCAGCGGATATCTGTCGGACTTGGTGATCACATTGAGCACTCGGAAATCGCCGACCACCCTCTACTCACCGGGCGACTTCTTTGGCACCATGTGTATTGGCGAAGCCCATGTCGACTTTGAAGGGCCTACAACCCCTACATTTAATAGTTTTTCAAAAGTTGCTTTGGCAATGTGTGGTTTCTCTATTGAAAGAGGCCACGGCCTTGTGAATGTCGGTGAAGCACTACAAGTTTCAATCGTATGCCAATGAGTTTGGCGATGACGGGGGGAGGGGAGCTGAGCGGGTGCGGGTAAGTACAGACCATCATATTTTTACAATATGGCTCTGCAATGGAGCGGTAGGTGCTGAAGGTCATTGGTAATTAAGGTTACCGCAGGTTCTCCAGATAATCTCACTTCTGATACAGTCTAGTTTGTTTGTATATAGGTATGCCGCGCGCACAATCTACTAAAGGATTACTATGCTTTAAAAGATCTATAACTAAGAACAGTGAATTAGTATGCGCGACTACAAATGACCACCTAAATGATCGTCGAAGACTGGTGATCAATATTTCCGTGTGAACCACGCAGTGCACTTTTATATTTCTGCCATTAGCCGTTGAAATATTTATACGAGAATCGGGCAATTCACCCGATTTCACCAATTTAGCCGGAATTATTGATACACTCGCCCCCGTGTCGATTAAGAAATCACACTTATTATTAAACAATTTAGCGGAAACGGTGGACACAGACAGCATACTAGCGGCTGCGCTTATTAAGGCCTGCCCGCCTCGTTTTCCGCCAGGGCTGGTGAAGATGGCCCGGAGGAAGGTTGCATATGGACCTTCTCTTCTCTCTTGGGTCACCTGCACCAGGGTTTGCAGAATTTCGCGTCTTCCCCAAACAATACATATGAATGGCAAACCACTGGTCTTTGGTTTTTCTGGAACGATCGCAATCATCTTGGTATATTACGCGCACTGTTATCATTGTTATTCTGCATATAACTTGCACGATTCCCATCAGGATACGCACCAATGGACACTGGACACTGACCACGCACTTTACGCCGAATTATTTATATACTTATCACTCGCATCTTTATTCGTATACGGCAGAAATGCGTTGGACATGGAAACGGTACTGCAACCTATCGACTCACTAGTAGTATTTATATGAGCCAGTTATCTGGGTGGCAATTATTAGGGCGATGTTAACCGGTAGAGGCTGGAGGAATTTGAACATTACAAGTTGATTACCAACTCTTACATGCTTGTGAGCGTGGAGGATGCGATGGGCCTCTCAAAAAGTTCGGGTTTGTTTTTCTCAAAAAATCCAATCATTTCCGACCTACTAAGAGAATAATTTTGTCCAACAAAATGGCACTCTGAAGACGATCGACGGTCTTAAGAGGAAGTTAGGCTCTTACGTGGAAAAAATTAGTCTCCTCTTTTTTAATTCCGAAGATGTGAAAATGGACCTGCACAATTTTAGAGCAGCCTGGGACTGTTGTTTTATTAAAGATAGGCGGTTTGATGTTCACAACGTTCACGAAGTCCTCTTCACCTTGTTTTGTCTGACGATGGATTGTTGCGTCCATTTTTTCTATACCTTCACTGTATGGTCAAAAACGAGGGGTCACCAGTTTGAGGAGGTAAAATCAACAAATTATAGGTTGAAATGCAGCGGTCAACAATTTATAGCAGTTGGTAACCATTTGGAGAGGAGGAGGTATAGATCCTAGTACGCGGGTTAATTAATCAAAATCGAGTGCGAATGGCATAAATAATCAATTCTAGGAGGTTCTGAGTTTAGAGAAACTGATTGTAGAAAAATAACTTTACTATATAGAAAGAAGATATCATTAGCAAAAGTAAATAAATGACAATAAATAAGATGAGCCTCGGGGTAATAAACAGAGAGGGGGGCACAAATGACTGAACGGGGACGAGAGACAGAGAGTGGATTCACGGTGATTACTTCCAGTGAAAGTGGGAGAGTGAAAATAAGGGGGAGACTCACGTAAATCCTAATTGACCAGAGGCATTGGAGACGACGAGAAAGCGGGGCGATGAAAGGTTCCACTTTCGGAAGTCCTTCTTCTTTAACCTAGCTCAAAATGAACGAGGGAGTAATCCAGACGAGAACAAATTCGATACCCGAGTAATGGATGCCTGTCCGTGTCTATCGTCTGTCAGGCGGGAACTCTGCATTAGGTACAAGCGAGGCCATGTGGAGAGATGACGCGTCACGTTCGTAGCTGGAAGCCGTTGAGAGGCGGAACTAGACGTCTGAGACTGTACGTGGCTTCTAACCAATACGGGGCTGTATGCTACTAATTTCTCAAAGCTTTTCCCGAAGTATTTATACTTCCTTGGCGGAAGCGGGTCGCCAATGGACCCCCAAAGAGGAACGAGGTTCTCTTTAGACTTTGCGCGCCCGTGGAGAGTGGATATTCGGGGCGAGCATCACAGGCTCGCGGAAAAGTCCTCGACGCCGTAGATCTGGCGCCGATCAGGCGATGTAACGTAGGAGAAGGGGACCCCAACACGGATCACACGGCCGCGCGACATTCTTGATGCAGCTCCTTGGGTTCGACTGGCCCGACCATTCTTGTTAATAGCGCCAGGGTCCTCCGACCGTGCGAAATTCTCGATGATCTCCTGGGGGGCTGTCTGGGCGTGCAGGGGCATCTTTTCTCAGGCGCCATGGGTATACGTTGGGTTCTAGGTGGAGGGTTAACCTACTATCTTTGAAATATGGGTATTTTCTATTTATATGATGAAAAAATATATATATTTTTTTTAAATAAATGAATCCTGAAGAGTTTACATGTGGCGATTTTTGAATAACTGCTATTTTTCTTTGGCAAGTAAATGAAATTGCTTCGAGAACATCTTGGAAAAACAAGCCCGATGTATTCTGCTACATCTGCAGCGAATACACAATTTTTATCAATATGAATCCAGTCCAAAGTTGCCTAAAGCGTGCTTACCATAGTTATTTTAATATGAAACGTGTAGTATCTGCGTCGTTAGGCAATGGGAAATAAGAGTTGTTTTAAGTTTGGAATTAACATGGTTGGGAGGGAGTCGCCTGAACATGGCACTTACTGATACTACTATGCTATATTTGAGGGGGATCAACAAAGCTAACCGTAGAAGCCTTGAGTCTCATTGTGATGAAATTCCAATAGCTATTTTTTAATATCTTCCTAACAATACTGACGAAGATTCTTCCAGTGTTGAAGTAAATGAAGAAAAAGAAATGTTTTTTGACGATGATGCTCCACATCCTTTTTACGAAGAGGAGCTAAATGATCTAGTTTGCGATCTCATCTTGTTGAACTCCTTTGCCTAACTGTCGGCATCCAGATTAAAGGAAAAAACGTCCTTTTACAGTCCTTACATCAGCTTCTACCGCAACAGACATCAAAAGCACCTCCGAATATTTATCCGGGGATAAAGACTTGTTACACTGTAAACATATTGCAGAGCTTCTGCACAATGTCTGGTGGACAGAAACAGGGTGCTCTTTCCACCGCTCCACATAAAGGTCGACTTGAGTAAACAGTTCAACAAAGCTCTGGACATGGATAATGGCTGCTTCACGTACTTATGCCACTCTTTTCCAGAATTGACCATGAAGAAAAAGAAAGCTGATGTCTTCGACGCTTCTCAACTTCGTCACATCACCAGAGATGCAGAATTTTAAAACTCAATGAATGAAGTGGAACTTGAAACGTGGAAGATTTTTGTTTTGTTGGTGAAGAAATTTTTTTTAGCAATGAGAAGGCTAGGAACTACATAGAAACTATAACTAATATGCTGACTGTTTTCCAAAACATTGGATGAAATATGAACATCAAAATGCAATATTTTTTCTTACATATGGTTCAATTTCCTGTGAATCCTGGATCAAGTTAATAATAACTACATACAATGGAGAGATATTAGCCTAATCTCTAGGCAAACTAGCATCTCTTTGCAAACCTCTTACTTCCTTCAGTTTTGATCAACTATTCTGTCTCGGGTTGTAATATATATATATATATATATATATATATATATATATATATATATATATATATATATATATATATATATATATATATACACGTGTTTTTGCAAATGTTCTGCTACACTCCTTTTGTAATTTGGGGGAAACTTACATGTGTGATAGGAAAAGTTGAAAAGTTCCGGCAAATAACTATATTTCTACTCTTCCTGCACGTGTCTTTAAAACGTATTGTGCAGATGTGTCAAGATCAAACCGAAAAGAAGAGAAAACTCCGCTCTCCGGCGCGCGGGCCTCAAAAAATCCGATTTTGCTAAAATGCTCATTGTCAACCTGATCATCGGGCATAAATTTGCAGAGGCTCAAAACGGGCAAAACCACAAAGATCATCCTCGTTTAGGCATATCTCAAGATGTCAACCGTTAGATTATGAGAAAGGCCTTCATAAGTGCTCCGAAGCTTAAAAGGTTATGTTTCACTCATATTTTTATCTTTAGAGATGTTCTACGTGTTTGAGACAACAGTTCCGCTAAACAAATTTAAAGTTCTACTTTTCCAGCACGTGTCAATAAAGAGCTTTTTCCATTATGTGCAGGTGAGTCGAGGTTTAAATGCAAAGAATCAATGTCTCTGTTGTCTTGCGCGCGGGCTACAACAAATCCGACGTTTCCAAGCGGCTTAACGTCAGCTGTATGACCGTCCACAAGGTCGCAAAGAGGGTCAAGAACGAGAAAAACCTCAAAGATCTACCTTGTTCAGGCAAACCTCGAGTTGTCAAATGATTGGCTGTAAGAAACTCCTTCGAAGTTGCTCCAAAGCCAAAAGTAGAAAATCTTGGTGGCCATGGTGTCCAGGTCCGTCAGAGAGGAGGGCAGCAATAGCTTGAGGCGCGTGGAAAGATCTCTCCTCACCGAGCTTAAGCTAGAACAACGTTAGGAGTGATTTCGTTGCCTTTTCAACGCCATGAAGTGGCATGGTCTTCAAAATCTCTTTTTTTATTATTAAAACAACTTCACGTTCGATCCAATCATAAATAAACGACCGCGTGGTAAGTTACGGTTAAGACTTTTTCGAAGTCCGCTACATGACCACGACCAAGCACCCATCGTGCCGATTACATAAACATATTGGCCACAAAAGTCGTGCCCTGATGGATAAAGATCACGAATAAGACGGACTACTTTTTTCCGCAGGACGTTGCCCGGCTCAAAAGGCTAAGCCCGTGTAAGATTGGTTGTGGTCAAACATAAACCTCTGCTCGAAGGAATTTGGCCACTGCAGTCGCCCAACCTCAATCCCCTCGACTACGGCTTGTAGGTGGATATTGAGGGCAAGGCCTGCGAAGTCCGCAACAGCAATGTAAACGAGTAAAAGTCCTTCGTTAACCACGTGTCGGCCAGATGGGTGAGGGACTTCGTCCGCAAGGTGTGCGAGGCCTTCAGATATCGCCTGGAGTGTGTGTTCTATGCCGAGGTTGACACATTAATTGAAAATACAATTTACAAACATATTTATATGTTAAAACAATAAAAACGCATTTTACTTTATCAAAGGATGCGTTTTTAGGAACATGTTGATATATTAATAAACAGTCAAGTGTGTTCATAGCATACAGAGTAAAGTTTTAGTTGGTAAAAAAGTAACTGATATAAAGGACTGGAACCCATCTAAGTATTAAAAAATAGTTATCTACTTCATGTTAATTCGAGCCGAGTATCAAAATGTTATTTTAAAAATTTAAAGCATACTTGACGTAACATGGTCCGCTGCAAATGAGACTACGAAGCTGTGGGTATCCAAACGGAACACTTTAAGCGTTCTGTCTATGTCCGCAAGCCAGAATTAATCCAACAACTGCAAGACAAGGTGATCCAAGCTCCCAGCAAGGGATTCCGGGATTTGACGAGAAAGATGGGTGTTGTAGTGACCACCAACTCGCCATAATTGAAGGCATTCTCTACCGCTTACAAGATGCGCAGGGAACAAATTCGGACAGGCAAACCCAAGAAGAATCTTTCGACGAAGGCAAAGAAGCTTCTAAACAAATCTGAGCATCAGGTTGAGACGGAGGACGTAGAACAACAATAGGCTTGCCAATAATCTATGTCTTTGGGTGTGTATCCACTGAGGATTTGGCCATGCCCCCCCCCCCCAATCGCACACACATCTTTAAGTAGGGTCTTATGCTCAATTAAGTTAGCTCTGTGGAGATGCTTGAGATTTTGTTCAAACTCTTGGTAGAGAGGGTTCTTGCTGGAAGACTACACCTCCAGAAAGAGCCAAATGTTTTTTGTCGGAGAATTTCTAGGAATTCAGCAGCTATACTTTCTCCATTATAGAGCCCCCTATTGAAGTCTCATTGATTACTAGGTGTGCAGTGCGGTTAAAAAAGACACCACCTAACCCTTCAGCACGAACAAGGCTGAGTTGATGGGCAAGATTAAGGAGATGTTCGAAGATAATCCCAGTGAGACAGGAAAGCAAGCATGCAACAGGTGGATGCTGAGGGCTCTTAATTTGAGTAAACTGTCATCTTCCAGCACTAATATATGTGATATTTTTTTCATTTTTAAAATGCCTTTATTTTTGGCTGAGATATCGCGGTTTATTTCTTCAATTCAAACCGTCCAATTTATTACGAGCACCCTATATATATATATATATATATATATATATATATATATATATATATATATATATATATATATATTAGTACTGAGTTATGCTTGCCAGAGAAATAAGAAATTTTGCCTCTCTGCAGAAATTCTAAAATTGACATAGACCTGTGAAGAGCTAAAGCAAATAGAGCCAACGACCGGAATTTACTCCAATTAAACTCAATATTATGTATGTGTATATTTATTCAGTGAAAGACAAGTTAGACTAAGCGCGAATATTTTAGCAGATGGTTTTAATTTTTAGATATTTGCATAGTAAAACTTTGGAAAATTATAAATTATTATTTTGAAGGTCTCATTTAAAGGAAAGCAAATAACAATGCTCCCATTTAAAACTTCCTCATGCATTATTGGCAACGAAATTTACTTTTCGTTTAAATATTTTGTTGAATTTGGAATTTCATATTTGTATGAGAGTAAATTATTGGCTAATATGTTGACAGACGATGAAATTTTGACATTGAAAATTTGTGAAAATTTTGCCTATTGATAGAATTTCAACATAGTACTTCCATTGTTTCTTCTCTTATTACTAAAACAAGTTATTTGTTTGTAAGTATAGAAAACACATGGAATTTATAAAGCTCTACGTAGGGCTATGGCACATACGAACTGATGTATTCACTGCGACTAAGCAAAGAGTTACATACGGCCCATACTCTTGAATAATGTTTTCTATCAATAATATTGTAATTTCACTACTCTTGTGTCTTCTAAACTTTCAAGATAAGCGGGAACTCCGCATAATTTACCGATAAAAATCTATCATAATATTTATAAATGGAATTCAAATGAATGGAAACAGATTGAAAAGCATTCCTCAACACACCAAGACGAGCATGATTCCACTACAAGACTGAAAAAAGGATGAAAGTAAATATAGAACTTTTAGCTACCATAAAAGATAGTAAAACCCTAAAAAAATGACCCTGCAAATAAACAAACCCCAATTTCATGATGTGAGATGTTCGGTTCTCATGTCGTTCTTCAGAACCTTTGGAACAAGCGTGTACGACAGAAAACGAACTTAACACTATAACATATTCTTCTTCTTCCTTGCTACGTGGTGTAATTTCACAAACGATTAAAACTAATACAACTTTTAATGGTTTCATTAGAGACACGGAGACCCGCAAGGTGTTCTGGCAAAATTCAATGGATCAAGCCGGTTTAGGAAAGGTGCAATTTCTTGCATGTCTCGTTCACCTCTTTGCAAATCGTGGGGAAACTAAAGAAGTGGCAATGAAGTCCTGAAGATGGGGGTGAATGTGGCCTTAAACACAGTGGTAAACAAACGAATCGAAACTCATATAACTGAAGGCCAGCGTGTCTATTTACCCTAAGTAGTCTCAATTTCTTGCTTTTGAATACATGTATTTCACTCACATTTGTTCCTTTGTACACATTTGTTTAAATTCGAGACAACTAAATGATGGTGTAGATGTGGAGTGGATTGTTGTTTGCTGCTACTCTTAAGGAGTATTTTAGACTAGGATGTACGCACCTAGTAGTGTACTCATTTATGTAAGTAGTTACTTTGACATGTGCACTCTGTTGGATGTAATAACCTATGGGTGCATTCAAGGCTGTACTCACTCAGAGATGATCGAATTTAAATATTCATTAAATAAAAGTTGTATTCCCTCATGGGTTTAATCCCTGTAAGTTGTAGTCGTTAATATGTGTAGGTTTTATGAGATGTATTGAATAAGAAGTGTAATTTCTCAATGGTAGATTCGCTCTGAGATAGAGTCATTTAAGGTGCTAATTTTAAAGGTGAGCTAAATAAAAGTTGAATTCTCTAGAAGGTGTAAGGTGTGCTAAATAAGAGATATTGAAGGTTCCCTCTTTTATTAAATGCGTACGAGTTATTGGGGTCGAGAGTATAGGAGCGCCAAACGTTCCCTTCGGAGGCTACGGCGCAGAGGGAAACTCGTTTGACCGAGGCTTGAAATTAGGTAGGCTGGGTTTTGAAGGATCAATGGGACTACCTGTAGGTAGGAAATCACAAACAAATGGATTTAAGAATTTTTATTTGGGCGTAGAGCTCTGTTAATTTTTGGCGGAAGAAGGATTCAAGACTGGGGTGGGGTGTGTTTAAGTGGGGCATATTACTACATGGCGTCTCTACGACTGGCAAACAGACTGACTCTTACTCGCTTTGGTTTGTCTGTCTTATTTCTTACTTTCTTGTGCCCTTACTTTCTTCTAACGCTTGACTATGTGAGTTTAGTTGTATATATTTGTGTTGCTTGGGTGGAACCTTTTCCATGTTTTGGGTCTAGCCTCTTTTACTACTATCAAAGGAGATAAAGATTTTGTTTCTGGTCAAAAAATGCAAAGGCGCGACTGGGTTTCACAGTACCTTGCTAGCGAACAATGACCGCTGCTAACTAAAAAATTCCCGCTGCTATCGTGTTTTCAGTTTTTCACCTGCATCCCAAACTATGCTTGAACAGCTGGCCAATTTTGTATGTTTGTGTGTATGTGTATATGTTTGCTCCCGTCTTGTAAACATTCTATCGCTTTGAGCAAAATGCATATATTATTTACATTCATGTTTTCTTAACTCATGTCTCTTTCTCCTATAAGTGTTTCTTTTTATTCTAGATGGGTTCATTATTACATGACAAATTATTTTAGTAATTAATGAGTGTGCCCAATTTCAGGATATTTTAGGTCCAACGGGCACTTATTTGAAATTTTCCTTGCTGGACCTATCTATCTTGCAATTTGGGTGTCACAGGCCTATTTATTTTCAATTTGAGCGCTAAAAAGACTTCCCAGCCAGTTATGGAGTAAACTAGATAAAGATGTAACAGCATCGACTTGGGGTTAAGAGTCCTTTGCAAAATCATGCTGGGCTTTTACATAGCATTGATGACAACTGTATATATACAATTTTATACAAAACTACTGGGTATTAACTAATTCTTCCGTTTACATTATATGGTCAAATATATTACAAGCTATAGATATGCAATGGGTTCACAGGCAAGGTGATGTGTACAAAATCATTCGGAGTGCCAGTTACAAGCCTAATAGTTTCACATGATGCTCATTTGTAAGGACTTTATTGTTGAATCTATTCTTCCTTGCAATGCACTTTTGGCTTATTAGTTTCATGAACCAAAGCTATACATTATCTCACACAGATATAACATTATTATTTCACCTCATTATTTTACAAATAAGTTATATATATATTATTTACTGAAGGAGTTATTTTTTATGAGCACCGCTATATCTCCCTTTTTTTGATTATTTGTATACGCGTACTAATTACAAGCTTTTGTAGAATTTACATCACACTCATTTGTGAGGCTTCATTAGTGAATCTACTCTGCCTTACAATATATACTTTTGTCCTAATTCTTAACATGGGCGAAGACTATACATTATTATTTATATAGAAATATTATTCACACGAGTAGTTAACACTATAATACCTCTTTAAGATTAGTTGCATTTGTATAATTATTCACCTACCTGTCACAAGTAAAATAGAGTTTACATGTTACTCATATGTGAGGTTTCATTCCAGAAACTATTCTATCTTGCAATCGGCGCCACAAAACTTTACTGTGTGTGCCACATTAACTCGCTTTTAACTGGACTGAGACTGTGCATACTAGGTCAACATTAAGATTAATATATACACGGACTATGCAGACATAACAGGAGTTAACTTAACTTTAATAATTAACTGACTTTGTATATTTTAAATTGTTTGGACTGATATTCTTTTCACCTCACCGGACATTCACTGTTCACCTCTTTATAGGTGTGTTCGCTCAAAGGTGTAATGCCTCAAAGGTGTAACTTTTTAAATGTGCACTAAATAACAGACGTTCTTCTATATCTTAATCAGTATTAGGTGTACTCAGTCATGGTGTGCTGAGTAAGAGGGCAACTCTATTTAGAGTTTTAATCACCCACGACTATATTTTAAATGTGTTCTGAATAAAACGTGTACAATCTCAAGGATGTAATACACTGAAATGCATTCATTTATAGGTTACCTTTTAAAAGGTGTATTCTCTGAAGAATATGATCCTTCTTATATTTATACATACTTACTCAAAGGTGTACTTTCTAAACTTGTACTTAATAAAAATTGTGCTCTCGCAAAAGCGTAATTAGTCTGATATGTACTCATGTAGGGGTATACTTTTTTTAAGCTGTGCTGAAACGAGCAATTCTCTCTATAATGTTTACTCACCCGCAGGTGTACTTTTTTCAAGCTTTAGGTTCAAGATGGTGACACTTCTATATCTTAATCAGTATTAGGGTACTCGCTCATGGTGTACTGAGTAAGAGGTGCACTCTATTTAGAGCCTAGATTGCCAAACTGAGGGCCATACAGCAAAGTTTAGAGGGCCACAAGCTGAGGCTATGTACACATAAAATCCCAAGACCCACCACAATAGAACAGCTAGTCAACAGCTGAGCCAGCCAGAAGAACAGGTGCGTTTGTACTCGGTATAGGTTTTAACAATGCCTTGCTACCAGACGCATGAGTAATATGCTCCATTCTTTCTTGATTCAGTGTAATTCCATTTTTATATATGATTTTGTGTTCTCGATAAAATAATTTATTAAGATGCATTTCGATACCAAACAATTTTCACTCAATAACTTATTTAATACTTCCTCTGCTATGGTTTCTGTATGAGTACCTGAATCACTAAGGCCTAGCAAGCTTAAATTACACCTGATACTACACATTCTCAACATGTTGGCAAGGATCGTTCTTTCTTTGGTCGACAGGAATTGAATATGAAGAGACAACGACCTAGTGCCAGCGGTTTCATTCACCAACAAAATGCTGCATTGGTGGAGGCATCCTTTTTCGTATCCCTTGAAATAGCAAAGAAAAAGAAACTTCACACCATTCGGAAGGAGTTAATTTTGCCATGTGCCAAAACTATGGTTAAGCTTGTTTTGGGTGAGAAAAGTGCTGAAAAGCTGAGTGCTATTTCTCTCTCAAATAATACAGTGCAACGCCGAATATCTCTTATGTCAGATCATATCAAAGAACAGGTGATATAGAAAGTTAAAGAAGCTGAATTATACAGTATTCAACTCGACGAGTCCACTGACGTCCAGTTCTGCTAACAACTTATCGTTTTTGTTAGGTATGTTAATGATGAGGAGATGAAGAAGGAATTCTTGTTTTGTGAAACTCTCGAGTAATCTACAAAAGGAGAAGTTGTAATGCAGAAACTTTCACAATTCTTTGAAGCAAATGTCTTGACTGGGGCAAACTCTGTTGGATATGCACAGACGGGGCTCCAGCTATGTTAGGTTTTAAGCCAGGTTTTGTTTCAAGAGTTATACAAAAATCACCAAAGGCTATACCTTTCCACTGCATGATCCACAGGCAAGCTCTTGCTTCCAAAAACCCTATCCTCAGAATTACAGAAAACCCTGAATACCATTATAAAATCACTTAACTTTGCAAAAGGCAGTACTCTTAACACAAGCCTTTGCAAGAAACTCTGCCGTGATATGAATGCAGCTCATGAAATCCTCTTATTTCATAGAGCAGTTCGCTGGCTATCCGAAGAAAATGTAGTTCAGCGTGTATTTGAGCTCAAAGAAAAGATCAGACTCTTTCTTGAGGTACAGGCCAAGCAACATTTGTTGTCAGCATGCTCTGTATATGGCTTTGAAATACAGCTAGCCTACCTTGTTGATATATTTAAACAAATAAACACACTCAACCTTGAACTCCAAGGGATTTTGAGGCCAAAATTAAAGCTTTCATTCTTAAGATGGAGAATGAATTGGAGGCGGAAAGTTGAAATGGGAAACTTAGCAATGCTGGAAACAGTGTCAGACATTGCAGAGGAGTGTGATATTGCTACAAAAAACTTGATTGTTAAACACCTTGAATCCTTAGTGGAGGAATTTAAAAGGTACTTCCCGGATATCCAAACCCAAACCTCTCGGGTAGTAAGGTTTCCCTTCACTGCTCCAGTGACATGCATACCTGATGATAATGATAATGGCCAGACTAAGCTGCTGACACTTCAGTAAGATACGAGAGCCAAAATAAAGTTTGAAATGGCATCCCTCACTGTATTTTGGTCATCAATGGAAGCTTCATACCCACACTTATGTAACTTAGCTTTTCGCCAACTACTACCCTCTGCATCAACTTATTCCTGTGAGGGTGCATTCTCTCAACTTTTGTATATTAAATCAAAATATCGCAATATACTTGATGTGAAGCATGACCTACGATGTGCTTTCAGTGAAACAAAGCCAAGAATTAAGATGCTGGTCGATGGTTTTAACATCACCCTTCACATTGAGTTTAATTGGGGTTTGAGCAAACAAACTTGCACATGAAGGTCTTGCTGGGAGAAGAGAAGGTGATCTTTCCACTGAAGGTCTTGGTTTTGTTATTTACGACTCCCTATGATAGGATTTCGTTCAGAATTATTAAATTTGTCAGTAAAAAAACGATAAGATTGCTTTTGACTACAATTTTTTATGCAATGAAATTTATTTTTTTGGGGAAATTATTAGTTTCAATTAGACATAGGTCTACTCTCAAATTCTAAAAATTCTTTAGTACCATTTTAATGTTTATTTGGCATTTGGCAAAAATTAAATTGAAAGTTTCCATGATTCAATATTTAAGAAAAGATAAAATATAGGGTTGAATGAATAAAATTAGGTATCGCCGGAGTTTTACCATAATGGACATAAATAAATGTAGGACTACAGACAGTCACTGTTGTCACGAGATATGGATTGGAGAGGGGGGCCATCGAAAAGGATCATATATGAATAGTGGGTAAAGATCAGAAAAAGTTTGGGAACCACTGATTTATAGGCTACCTTTTAAAATGTGTATTCTCTGAAGGATGTAATCTTTCTTATATTTATACATACTTACTAAAAGGTGTACTTTATAATGTTGTACTTAATATAAATTGTGCACTTGCAAAAGCGTAATTAGTCGGATATGTACTCATGTAAGGGTGTACTTTTTTTAAGCTGGGCTGAAACGAACAATTCTCTTTATAATGTTTGCTCACCCGCAGGTGTACTTTTGTCAAGCATTAGGTACCAAGATGTTGACACTTTTAAGGGTACAATCCCTCTGATAAGAGGTACGTCCTCGTAGCTATACTTTATAAAGGCACACTAAGTGCTTGGTATACTGTCTCAAGGCTGTAAGCACTCTCTACTCATTGTACTTTTTTAAATCTATACATAATAATAAAGTTTGTAGTCTCTTTAGAGTGCGACCTTTCTGAGATGCACTCAGACATAAGTTTACTTATTACAGATATACTGAATATAATAAGTTATCTGTTAAGTGCACAATCAATATATGATGTATTCACTTCAATTGTACCTTTTAAAGGTGTACCAAATAAAATACTTATTCTCTCACCCTGAGCATTGCCACTCATATGTTCACATTTTAATGGTGTACTGAATATGAGATGTACATTTTGAATGCTGCAATCACTCTGGGTGACTCCCCAAAACAGGCTTGTACATTCTTTCTATTATATATCCTTCATTCATTCCCTAATCACCCTTCCTTTACAGGAAATAACAAAAGCAACGCCTGTGAACACAACTAGGTCTCAATGGGAGCTCCAGCAAAGAATATACCGCGCTAAACATTACTACAATACAGGATCGTTCAACAAAGTGCAGGACACTTTCGTGCATCAGTTTGAATGTGAAAATCCCCCTCTAAGACCAGAATTCAGGACTGGGTGGACCACATCGAGAACTATGGGACAGTAACGAACCTTAATGCAGCCATTGACAACCGTCCAATCCATTGAGGACGCCCCAGGAAGCGTAGAGGTGAGCTGGTCGAGAGCATGAGAGAGTCAGTTCAGCAGAGTTCAAAACACTCTGAGCACAAGCGAAGTCAGTCCTTCGGTATATCCCGTGAGACTTGCAAGAGAGTGCTAGTAATGAATGTAAAGTCTACACATACATAATAGAGAGGAAGCAGACCTGTACAGCCTCAGACAATGAGCAGAGAAAGGCTATGGCAGTAGGGAGACTGGAGAAGATTCAGGAGACTGCAACTTTCCTTAACCTCCTTTGGACCTCAGATGAAGCTCACTTCCATCTTGAAGGAAAGGTTCACTCAAAGTCGAATATCTTTTGGGGAATCTCCAGGCGAAATAAGGTAGCCACCAAGCCCCTATACCTCCTAAGTGCGCGGCATGGACTGCAATCTCAGCCAGAGGCATCATCGGACCATTCTTCTTTGAGGAATCTGGCGCAACAGTGACATTCACCAAGGAGCGGTATGTTTAGGTCCTCAAAACCTTCAAGAGGGAGCTGAAGACCCTGTTCCAATCGCGTATGGGTAAGTTCTGGTTCAAACAAGATGGAGCAAGCTCTTGCACCTCAAACCTGTTTCGAGATTTGCTAAAAATAGAACTTTAGTGGCCGTGTGATCAGTCTCAAGACTGATAAGTCTCAGATCTTAGCCCCCTAGATTTCTTTCGCTGGAGATACCTTAAAGATGGGCTGTACGCAGTGAGATCGAGGAACATCACGGACCTCAATGAAGCCATCAGGGAGGAGATCAGATCCATTAGTCGGTCGGTTTGTAAGGACATCAAGGACAACTTTGTGCTGCCCCTCAACAAATGCACAGAGCTAAATGGAGGTCATTTCGAACACGGGCTCTAGAAGAAAGAAGAAAAGTTCAAAGACTCTCATGTTTTGATATGATGTTTTTAAACACAATAAACTAGTAATAATCAAAGTTTCATTTAATTCTTGCGGAAAATTAAGAAATGAGGCTATCAAAAGTTGGTGCCTGTTTTTTTTTTTGGGGGGGGGGGAGAGTCACCCTGTACTCAATGAACTGTGTAATTTTTATTTTGTTCTAGATGTGAGGTCTAGTATGGCAAGTGTGTCATCACTTCAAGATATACCCACTAACATGTTTAGCTTGTTAAACGTGTATGTCGTGGAATGACATTATATTACATCAATTTCATATTATATCTATGGGGAGGGACCAATAACTTAGAGGCGAACCGAAAAGGACGGAACACCACTAGTTTAGACGGGCTGAGTAGCGAGAAAGAGTGCCACGATGTCAGGTAAATTATGGGCAATGGCAAAGCTCAAGGTTATTTATAGAGGCATGTACAAAAATATAATTTTATTTACATAAAAATAATGAGATAAATGATGGGCGAATATTACATCCGAGAATAAAAGGGCAAAATTACATCAGATGAACGAAAGGGTGGGGGGCGAAATTGTAGTTTTGAATCAGACTATGAAGTTAAAACTTAAGGTGTTACGGGAGGAGACTATTCAAATGGGGGGAATTAACGCAAATGGGTTACTGGAGGGGGAGAGGGGTTGGCTTACAGAAGATTCCGAGTGAGACGTCACGGTAAGGCTTCACGGATGTCTTCTGCACGTGAGACGAGGCCGCTCGAAGCTTCTGAGCGGGATGTTAAAGTGATGACGGTTCTCCAAAAAAAGGAGGGGGGCCAGTAACGTCCGGTCTAGGGAAGAGTATTTTGGCCAACCGAAAACGAGGGGCAAAGGAGGAGGGCTTCGACAGGAGTTAACGAGAGAATTCGGAAAAATCACTCGGTATCGATCGTTAAATGGAATTACCTCACTGGCTGGGGCTAATTCCAATACACAAAAATAGTTCAGCTGTTACGTTGCTTTGTTGTTAGCACCTAACTTGGAATTAGGGGAATTTTCTTGTGGTCCGGGCGAGACTTCTCAACTCTCTGTCAGTTTCATGGGAAACGAGCAATATATATGTCTGAGGCTCTCCTCGCTAGGAGGGTTCAGTGGGAAACAGGTCTACTCTCGAATGACCTCGAATCTTTTTTTCCGAGGATATTCTAGCCCGTGTAAAGGTGAATCGTGGTTGACGCGGTTCGAGGCTACCTCTTGTGGAAGGAAGGGGGGAGGCTTACCAATTTAAGCCTACAAGAATCTTCTCCAGCACATGGAACTTCCGTGCTAGAAAAGAAATTCCATGTGGAATTTTCCTCACAGTGTACTCAATAAGAGATGTACTCTCTCAATTCTGTAATCATTCTCAGATGTACCATTCATATGTGTACTTTTTAACGCGCAATGAATCAGATGTGTACTCTCTTAAGAATGAAACTATTCTGAAATGTTCTTTCTCAAAGGGTTAATTTTCCAAAGGTGTAATCATTCTGCTATGTACTCCGTCATATTTGGAATATTTAAAGATCTACTGAATAAGAGGCCTACTTTCTCTCTCTCTATCTCTCTCTCTCTCTCAAGTGTGCAATGACTCTGAGATGTAATCACTCATAGATGTAATATTTAGAGATGTACCGAATAAGATGTGCACTCTTTCAAGGGTACCATGATTACAGTGAATGGTATTCAATGAGGACCTAATCACCCTGGCACTGTGTGTCAGGCGTTGGCTCTGAGATATATTCACTTAACCTCTTAATGAAGAGAATTATTGATTATAAGAATAGCGGGGTGTGTCGAAAGAATATTAGAAAGTAGTTTGAAAGATTTATCTGCCTAAAGGGGGAATCTATTTTATACATAGTTATTTAAGAATGGCAGTATAGAGCTGTTCCTTTGCTGCTTAATTCGTCCCAGTTACATTCCTAGGACGCCAAAGATTGGCGTGCGTTAAATAAATGATCCATGAAGCCAAATAACCACTAATCTACCTAAATTGATTCGCGATTTAACTGGAATAAATTATTAAATAAAATAAATCATTGGAGTTAAAAGATTAAAGCCATTAATGACTAGATTACTAGAGCAAGAATCCTTAATTCTCCTTAATGGACCTACAAGATTGAATTAAATATGTCAGAATTATTCTAAAGAATTGGAAATTTCACTAAGTTGTAGGTGCACACTGTTAAAATACTCTTTTAATGGTTAAATCGAGAATTATCAACATTTTTACGTACACGAATACATGTGCATCTGTAGAAAATTACTTATATTCACAAAGAGAAACTGTACCCAGTTTTTTTGTTGACTATGTGATATGATACCCAAATGACCACATTCAGGACTATGTGCACTGTTTATTATTATGCTTAACATGTGGTCAAAAACGTTGAAAGAGGCTTTCACGCGTAGAAGTGAGTACAGAAGATCTTTTGAACTGGGATTACTCAATGGAATGAATTGTACAGGCAGACGAGAAGGCTCAGAGTGCAGAGGGGGCAATTATTAATATTTTAATATTAATTAAGACACAATCATACATACAACAAAGGCTTATAAAAACCAAGTCACTAATTAATAGCGAAACAATTAATTTTGCTATGAATTTGGAAAAGAATGTTCGGAGTGAAGTTAGGAATAAATGAAACCCATATTTATTCACAGATAAAAGATTTCACTATTAATTTTTGTGATTTTTTCATAAAATATCAAAGGGTGGGATAAAAGATTCAAACGACCTATTAGTTGTTCTTTTGAAATCGAGATTAAAGATTTGTACTCCACTTTGACTATATTTTTTAACTTTGTTGAGGCCAATATAAAAATGAAAATAGGAGATACATATTTAATATTGTTCTCCCCGGGATTGACAGGTCATTATTAAAGATCAACGTACCTCTTATAAACGGATTGATTGATATTTTGAATGTTTTCGTGTTCATTTAATAACTTGGTACTACTGATATAAATACATAGGTTGTTCCGAGGTATTATTTAGGTTTGAGTTGCTCTAATACTGCAGTCTTTACCTATTCTTATTTTATAACATTCCTCTCCTTTTATTTTGAGGCATGGTTGGTCGACTGATTGAACCTGTTCTTGCAAGTCAAGATCAGCCTCAATATTTTTTAAATAATCAACTAACTTCCAAGTATAGAAAACCAATATGATAAATAGGCTCCATCCCGGCCGCTTGCTCAAATTTTACGTGTCATAACTTAATCAAAAACGTTCCGTTACACATTCCCTCGTAGGATTACAACTATTAAATGAGTTTTTTCGATTATTTTAAACAAGGGCAATAATATGAGCACCGGTTATGTCAGAGAACAAAAGTGCGTAGTTCCTGAGCGGCACTCTTCCATAATACTAGAACAAACCATATACCTGCTATATACATAAGAATACACATACATATGCATACACACAGATATACATTATAATTATACATATACTCAAATTGTGGTAACAATGCTTGGAGGTCGTCACCGTTTGTGGATTCCTGTTTGCCATCTGGTTCTTGAGCATCGATCTCAGATTCTAAAACGGATTGACACCAGGCCAATTTTTAGCGCAGAGACGCATTAATTCAATGTTTCAGTATTTTAACTACTAAGTTACCAATTTTGCCTGATGAGCAGTATTCATTCGACCTTACAAACGCATGGATCATAACAATCCTTGAGTCCAGCCTCAAAAAATGTGAATAAATTGTATATATTTATATTGTGTGTGCGTCGATTGTCTGTCTATGACACGGCAAAATCTTATTCAATACTCATTAAAGAAGGGTCTAAATGCAAAGGCAGACTTGATTTTTCTATAGTCAATTGTAGTTCGGAAGATATTCTGATATGATTCTTTATTCATGTTATTTTTAGGAAATAGGAGAGATTCGATTGATTTACTTGGCTGAGAGGCAGCCCGGTACGTCTTTTGTGTCAAGATGTTTCATTGTTGGTATAATGCAAGCAAGACTCATGGTATTAGTCTCCTCCAGAATTTAGAACTCTCAAAATTACAAATTATGAAGAGCGGTGCTTAGTGTCCTGCCGCATTGTGTTTGTTGTTTTTCTTGTTCAGTAATGGCTTCTTTGAACTCCTTGTCACGCAACCAATTACAGAAATCTGCGCTCATGCCTACCTCATGCCACTCTCAGACATCTACACAAAGGCATTCTCCGGTAAGTTTGCATGTCTCCTTGAACGTGTTACCAATCCGTTACAAGTGTCTTACGGGCATTTAATTCCAACCAGCGATTTTTGTACACGAAAGGCTACTTCAGTGCAAAGGAAGGATCTGGACGAATTTCCTTGAAGTTAACTATTGTCAGCAAAAGAAAGAAATGATACTGAGTTTTCATTTCACTTCACTGCATTTTGGTATGATTGTTATTTTTCTCCTTATAAACAAAATGGTACCCGAGTGGTTTGTTGGCAGAAATTAACATCACGTTTTACGCATAATGCAATATAGTAGATCAGAGACTAATACAAAAATCCGATAATTAAGGAATATAACATCTGTATATTTATAGTCATAGTGTGGTGAAATTTGTGTCTCTGTCAAAACTTTGGATCATACCATTACAAAGAAAATATCTCCCCAAAAGCCCTTACAGGACCTGTAGTGCAGCCGTTCTCTCCCTTGAAACTGGTTGGTATAATAGCCCAATTAAGTTGCAGCTGAGGTGATCTTAAAATCGCAAACGTGCGAATTATTTCTTAACGTTAATACATCATCCAGAATATTTGACGTGCAAGGAAATGAGAATTCTCAGAGTGAACCTATTTGACACGTTTGAGCGGGTTTAATGATAATAACATCACGTAGGTCGCAGAGAATGACATCATTAAACTTCAATTAATTTTTATTGCAATAGTTGTAATTCCATCAAATTATATAATATATTTTACTTTTTCTTACATTGACATTAAGAGCTTAAAGAAAAAAATAAGTTATTGTATTGTGGATTGTCAAAAGTTTTAATACAAAAGATTAAAGGGGGCATTTTACCGACCGATTTATATATAGAAGTAAAGGCAAATTCTGCTTGATCTGTGATCTACATTTCATTTTACTGCTGAGATTTGGGAAGGGATTTCCGCGTTCGATCTGAAACTCGAGTAGATCAGTTCAATTGCGGTCAATTGTGTTTATGTTCTAGGCTAGTATTACCTTTTTCACAAAAGTTGTACCTATCCCAGTTAGGGAGGACAAGTCAGTACTCATGGATGACAAGTCACTGCTCCCTAATGTCGTAAGTTGTTTTATAATTTGGCTTTAGAGCTTACATATATGGCTTATACTCGTATTTACTTCTTTGGTCGGCTTCCGTTTTTTGTAATAACAAATTAAATAAACAACATTCAGCCGATGTCTCCGATTGCAGGGGGGAGGGGGAGGCGAACGTCCTTCAGCTTTATAAGTGCTGCTCACTAAACTGAGTCGAAGGATTATATAGACGCCGGGTGTAAGGTGGCTTTTGGTGGCTTTGGCGGCCACCCCCCCACACACATGCGATTTTTGTGAAAACTCGGCGAATCCTTTGGGGGGGGGGGTAATTGTGATAACGTTGGCGTGGAATGTTCGATGAACTTCGATCTTATGACGGAAGTCAGGAATATTGGGTGAAAGGCGGCCATGGGAGACGATGAAATCGGTCCCTAAGCAAATACAACGTAGACTGCATCCTCACCCTGGTTCAGCCGTGCTTTCAAAGCTCCATGCTGTAATCTCAGGACCAAGTGGGTACAGAATGGCACGTGGTCGCCCTTTGACCTTATTCTGATATACATAGTAAATATCCTCTAAACTTAACTTTTACCGTTAGAATTCCTCAAACTTTGACGTTAAAGAGAATCAAAATATAAACGAGGCATTATCTGTTAATATCCTATTACAGACAGAAATTTTGATATTAAATTTAAATTACGATCTAACCTTATATTAACTAAGGAAGGAAAAGATATTCCATTTTAAGAAACTGATTAAATATGAGTCTAAGATACTGAATAAAGCTGAAATAATTGTTTTACTTGGTTTTGGAAAGTCTTCCTCATTTCGGAAAATACAAAACCACATAATATAGAACCCAATTCCAAAATTAATTTTGGAATTCTTATTCTGGGCACATCTCTCTCTTCCTTTCCCGTGTAGAAATTCATTAAACACATATACAGAGGGAAATGCGAAAGGGAAATTAAATATTTTTGTCAAGGAAGCATTGCTTCCTCTCAAATTTCCTATAATAAGAAATTATATGTATTATGATTCTACATTTTCACCCCAACAGTGAGAAATTCATCATATGAAACATAAAGTGGAGCTTCAAGTAAATAGAGAAATCTATAAACTCAGTCAAGTCAGTAATAGGTCATTTTCCCCTCTTTTGTTTCTTTCTCTTACAGTGCTTCTGTGTGGGGGACGAGCGGAATCGCTATCGAGCGTCCGTAATACGCGGGACGAGTTCGTGCACACAGGTATGTTGACTATTTGACTTCTTGGAGGAAGCTGGCCTTCTAAATTTTATTTGACTATCTTTGGTTTTGCTAAAAGTTTCTTGTGTTATAGAATAAGTCTGGTGGGTGTGCTGTCAAACATTTGAAGGTAAAAGAGTCCCTGAAAACTCGACTTATGTTGTAAGAGTACAGTTAGATATGGGTAAAAGGAAGTGAGGGTTTTGCAAGAACCATAGGTGACTAGATTGCCTGAATGTTGTAAGCAAAATGTATGGAAAACATCTAGGGAACAGTTTAAGAATGATAAGTGAAAAATTAATAATGAATGAGGAAAATTAGTTTAGATCGAGTAGGCTGTGTGTGGATCCAGGATCGTAGAGATAGAGAGGGATTATGGCTGGTTTAAAAAAATTAATGCAATGAGTGTTTAATTTAGGGGTTGAATGGTGTGAAACTTATTTATATTTCATGAAGGTTGGGAGTTCGGGTGAAAGATGGCCTAAAAGAGTGGTTTGATGTGTTTATATGAAGGAAGGGATACGAGTAATGTGTGATGTCACCATGGATGGGGTTTATGAAAGAGAAATAAGTAAACGTAACTGATTGTATAAAATCTAAAAAAAAATTCCGAATCAAAAACTATGCTTTTGTATCGTCTAATAATAAATAAGAACATCTAAAGGGAACTAATAAAATTATTAGCATTGCCGTAAATCATGAGCCTAAGCAATTTTACAAGTAAATAAGAGTAAGCCAATTGGAGAATGAGGACGGCCTTTCTTGAATGCTGAGGGTGTCTTTGAACTGGACCACGTGCTGAAAACTTTAAAGAAGCCTTTCTTTGAAGTTTACAATGGGTGATACAAATAACTTTTAATACACAACACACTACCTTATGATAAATACGCTACACTTTCAAATATTGACATAACCAAAAATGAAATTAGCTTTAATATTAAGAAAATGAAAAGTTCAAAAGCGCCCAATTGCTATATATCTTATCTACATTATAGAATGAAAGATTTAAGTGTTTCAAACAGTGTATATTTTGTAAAAATATATATTATAAAAGGTAGAAAGACTTTCTAAGAAATTTGATAGGCAAGTGTAACAGCAATTTTCAAAGGTAGCCTAAAAATTTATCCTGGAGTATTTTGTCCCACTTTGTTTTCTTCTGTCTTTTGATTCTCTTGGAGTCCATTGTTAGAGGTAAGATCGTAATGAATCTGAAGGGAAATAACTAAATGATTTGCCGCACAACTTTCGTCGCGGAGGTTCATACCCCAGTAATTTGCTATATTATTTTCATGAAATGGTCCGGACGCTTGAAAAAAATAAAGAAAGCTTTACCTGAAATTTATCTTGATTTCAAAAATACTGTAAACATTGTTCTTAATGAAAGGTTTGATATAACCAAATACGCAGGGAATAGGCGGCAACTTAATAAAATAGATTTAAAAGTGGTTGGACAATCGTATGCAGTGTTGTTGCTAATTTAAATAATTCATATGCATCATATTGATCTGTTCTAATTTCCTTGTATTATTAATATACTTGTATATATAAGCGTCATTGTCGTATACCTAAAGATAATCCCAGATGACATTACAATATGGGAGTTAAAATTTAAAATAAATTCAAAATGAAAAAGGATTAAGGTACATTATCTCGAGGGCTTTAATTTTTCAAAACAATGCAATGTATATTGACAAAATAAAACAGCGATATAGAATTCATGGCCAGACATTTTGCGTTTACTTCCTAGAATATTATTCCTACTTATAAATCGCTTTGCATAGGTCATTTTCAGTATGGGATGTAATTCTGGAATCCATATTTGCGAGTGTATTGAAAATCACTCACTGTCAAGGGACGAAATAAATTCCTCAACTCAGAAATAGTTTGTACCTTAATTTACTGTCACTCAAAGATCACAATTTTATCTGCCAAATAAATGATGACTTTAAAATAATAAACAGATTCATTAATATAAATTATGACTCAATATTTGAACGAGATAAAGCACCACAAGAAATCTTGGTTTTAAGCTAGTAAATAAAAGAATTAGTAATGCTCTAACACAAATTTTTATTTCTTAAAAAATAAAAAAAAACTTAAAATAGCTTGTTTAAGAAGGCCACTAAAGGCATTACTGTAATTTGGTCTACGAAAGGAATATATCTATAATTTCCTACGAGCCATTAAACTAATTTTTTATCCATAGCTTTTTTCCCTTAGCTTATCCTCCACTTTTGGCTTCCATATTTTTCATTATTTCTTAATAGCTTCGGGAGGATCTTGGCATCTTTGCTGTATTAGTAAGAGAAACATGAATATTAGTAAGGAATGGATTCAAGTATGAAGAAGAATAGTGAAGGGATGGTTCTATCCAAGTTGGTTTATTCAAAAGATCTTGTGATAGTAATTCAAAGTGAGAGATATTTGGAAATGTTGATCAGGTGTTGGCAGGGTATATGTGAAGAAAATACTAAAAGCAAATGCAGGAGCAAGAAAGGTGATGACGTGGATTTAGCCATATGTCATATTTTAATTACCTAAGTGAAATTGATATGATTGCAGTAGATATGAACCAGATTGCGATCATTAGGTATCGAATAGCAAGAAACTCTAAGATGATAAAAAACATTAGTAAATACTAAAGTGTCTGAGTGTAGAATGTTATTAGAATCTATATGGAGTATGCTTATGCGAATGTTTTTATGCACGAGTGAGAAAACTTCATTAAAGGATAAGGAGATATCTAGTAAGAAAGCAATGCAAATGAACAAGATTAAAAGGATGATTTATGTGTTTAAGTTAGAAAGATTATGAAATGAAAGGACATGGCGAATTTTAGGAGAGAACTTTTTTAACGAAGTTATGACGGATCGAGTTCCACATATTATATATATGCAACAAGACTATGAAATAGAAATGAAAAAAAATATACGAGAATGAGTTTAAGTGAGAACTGAAAGACCGTCTAGAAAGAAGATTATGTGAATGAGTGTTCTGGTTGCAAATGGTTGGTATTGCGTATGATAAGTGTAGATGTAGAGTTATCTTGAGGGTGAGAGCTTGGGATCTATTTCCTTTGAGTGAACTCTGAATAGGCGAGATGCAACAACACAGAGAATCACATCGTTCTGAGGCACCACCTGTCCCTGGAACAACGAGCGTTGGTTTTGTGCTTGAGAGGGCACAATATTTGTGGGAAGATGGGTAGTTTCAAGTGATGTTAATGTGCACTGAGGCCACTTTGTTGGCATGTTGTTAATAAAGATATCGTTGTAAAGATATATTTGATGTTGCTTTTCAAAAATATAATCGAGTTGACTAAATAGGAAATAATTGAATTATATAGCATGATCAATAACTGTGTATTAAGTTTTAGGAAGAGTTGCTTAGAAACTAACTGTTTTCATTCTCGTAGCTAGGTTTTGGTGCTTCTTATTGTAGTTCACATGTATTCGTGTGTTGGTGTATTCGTTTGAAGGTGTGGTCGCTCATCGTGAGTAGATTTGCAGTCGGCGAATTTTAATCGCTATTCGGTGAATCTTGCAGAAGTCGTATCAGATTGCGACGCGACTATGCTTTAGATTTGGTTGCAATATGACTAAGCTGGTGCTTGCGTTGAAAGAAAGGAGTGACATGACTAGGCAGTATTCCCTTTCTTACAGTGAGCGTTCTCTTTCTAGGGAGCTAAGGCGTGCTTATCTTTGATCTTCTATAGAAGAAAGGGATTTTAATGATGTGAGCTGTTATATATAGGGGGCTGGCTCAACGGGAGAGAGCTAGAAACCCTATGGTTACGACACTTGAGGACCTACCACGATTTTTAGTCTATTTATCTGTCATGCACGAGAAAGTATTTTTTCAGTCAGATAATTCTCTCGCTCGCTCCACTTCAAGTGCTAACCTTCAAATGAACCTCCAAGAAAGCTCCATCCACGCGAACTGCAATGCTCCTGATTTGAGGCAACTAAAAGAATTTGACGTGCTAACAGGGATAAATTGTGAACGTTTTTATTTAAACAATTGTATGTTTGAATGGTGCCCGTCTCTAGAATACGGGTAGGGTTTAAAAAGGTTTTAGATTTTTCTAAAGGTTACCCCCTAAATTTAAAGTCTTTAATGTTTCAAAATATAAGTTCCATAGGATTCTAGGAGTTAGTAAAATAATTAAAAGTGTTCCAATGTCTTTTTAAATTTTTCAAGATAAGAATGTTTCCTAGGGTTTATTGGGTTTTAAATTTAAAGGGCTGTAAAAAATCTAGAAGGGTTTTGAATCGTTTGTTAATTTCTTAAAAGTTACTATGTTTATACTATTCAGAAGAAAAGGTTTAGAACAATTTAGAAACTCACAAAGCTTGCAAATGTGTAATTGTTTCCTAAATTTTCCCCAAAGTTGGAAAAGTTTCAAACTAAAATAAAAAAAATGTAGCAGCAATAAAATCAAATAAAAATAATACTGAAATCAGCATTCAGAAAAATAATAAATGGGCGGACCAATGTCCATCCATTATCAACACTGTCTTACCAATTTTATTTGCAATGAATTACAAATTCTTTTAAACCTGGAGCTATTAGATATAGGGCATCTCATGGAACAATACTATGTCACATAGGGACCTAGAGCACCGTGACATTTGCAAATGGACCACGTTGATCATAAAAGTTAAAAAACCTCACTTAATTACTAAGGGTCAATGAGAACTCCAAACTATTTCAAATCTTTACACTATTCTCTCTCGAATAACAAAACGCAGTGGTTTTAACAAAACATCTAACTAAGTTAGAAAAACCTAAAAGAAAAAAAAAGATTTGGGAGTTTCAGTACTAAAAATGTCAACATATTTCACGTGAAAAGTTGAAAACCGCAAAGAAAATAGATTTTGTCTTCATAAGGCTGGAATTAAGAGTAAATTTGAAACAAAAAAGGAGTGAGTTGTAATTTAGAGTGCTCTTTCTATGTAAAACCGTATACTAAAATGTAGATAAAAGTAAAAATGTGAAAAAGGAATTTGTATGTGAATAGCCTTAGGAAATTCTAGGGGGCGATTTTGAGAGTGAGAGAGAGATGCAAAGTAAAGAATAAACTATGATGAAATAATCTATGATTAGAAAAAGTAACATATGTAAATGGCATGTAAATTGTAAAACTAGGTTACATAATGTTAAATATGTGAAAATGACAAGTTATGAAGGACCTTTAGCGATTTACAAATATTTTCCTGAATCAAATAAACATATAAGCAGTGACAGTCTAATTAAAACAAATGACGGAAACATCCTACATATATATATATATATATATATATATATATATATATATATATATATATATATATATATATATATATATATACACAGGAGGTTATGGCTAAATTGGACGAATTCTAAAAGTCTCTTTTTATCAGGAACAATTTGACGTATCGCTGAATAGTCAAGAGCATTGGAAAACATATTGTTTTCCAATGGAGTTTTAGTTGAGAAAAGGTTAGCTGACATGGAGTAAAAGAAGCTACCTGGATATTTAAAAATGATTATTCATAACCTGTATTAAAATGTCGACGTTATGACTGCTGCTCAATGTTCTCTAAACACTGTAAAGGCTGTAAGATGTGACATGGACAGCTACAACGGAGACTACTTATCAGTGGCCAGAAGAAACTGACTCTTCAATGGTTCTTCCTGAGTTCGTACTCTAGAATTTAATCAACAACTGCAAGAGATACTGATGGAAGACTCAAGCAAAGGTATCCATGCTTTGCCGAGAAAGAAGGGTTTTGAAGTCACTACCGTACGCTGGCCCTGAAAGAGTAACTACGCTACCCCCTCTTTCTAGTGGCACAAGGGAGATATTATGAGAGCAAAGACCGAAGAGGCCCGCTTGACTAAGTTAAATAAGCTCCTGAACAAGCTGAAGCATCCTGTAGAGCAGATGAAAATAAATTCCCTCAGGAACAGATGCCCAACACCTAAAACAACAGGTTGCTTGCTTATAATCCTTATGAGTTTCATTTATCATGAAGAGCAAGTTTCTCCTCATAGTGTTGGTATTTTGAAAAATTCAAATGGCGCTTTGTAGCGGCGGAGACTATGGTCGAATCTTGGCTGGGGAAGGTTGCGGCTGGAAGCCCACAACTCTGGAAAGAGTCAGCAGTGGTTGTCGGAGAATTTCTACGACTTGAACATTGCCACTTTCTGGTCCCTACTTTTCCAGATTTTAATCCCTTGTATTTCTATATGAGTGGCGCGGTTGAGAAAGATACAAACAGCTGTGCCTGCAACATTGAGAAGAAGCTGGTGGCCAAGAGCATGAAGTTTTTCTAAGATCTTCCAAGGGACACACTGAAGAACGCATGCGAAAGAAATCTAAGCCGTCTTGAGGCCACGGTGGATGATAAGGGCGGCTAATTTGATTAAACTAATTTCCCAGTAATAATCTAATTGATATTTTTTAATTTTTAAATTAGATTTATTTTGAGCTGAGATATTGCGTGAGGTGGGCTTCTGTTATGGAAATTGTCAAATTTAGTCCAAACACACTATATATATATGTGAAAATATGTTTACATTATAAGGTCTCATGCATATGAGTACAGCATAAGAATACATTTCTCATTGCTTAAATACATAATAGGCTTATTGCTTAATATAAATTCTTAAACATCTCAATGGTTATGAAACAATGAAATTATATCAAACATTATCTGTTGAAAAAGATGTAGATAATAGTGTTGTTTTTAAAATTCTTCGCAGGGATTTTAAATCATCAAGTGCCCTCGCAAAGTGCATTGCCTTGTAGGAGAACATATAAAATACATAACTTTTATTATTATATCAAGCGCAATAAATATAATTTACCATAAGTATGCTATGTAACCTGATAGAAAAGAAAATGATATTAAAGTTATATGTCTATGAATTGTAGAGGAGTAATTTAAGAATTGAACAAGTATATTAATTTATTTATTAAATTAATTTAAAATGAAAGAAACATAAACATGGAATTAATTTCATATTCTTTAAAAAAAGAGAAATTGAAGATGATTAGGGTTATGTAATCTGACTGATCAAAAGATGTAATTACTTAGTTAAGGTTTCCGTACAACTCTCCGAGATCTCTGATCTGGTCTACAATAACATCAGGTTATAACTTACTGTAGAACGGAAGCTACACATCCCTGCCTTCGAAAAGAACGGAAATTTCACTTTATTCCTTTTTGCTCGGCCTTATTTAGGCAATCTTTCATTTTATTCAAAGTCAGGGCTAACTATCAAAATAGCTAATTCATACGAAAATTTTGCTTGCGTTAAAAAGATTGGTTTATGTGATATCGTCTCGTGAAATTAATAAGAGCTTTTTCCGAGGGCTTGATGGAGAACTTAGTTAGCTACAACATTTAATTTTTAACCATTGAATTATAATTGCGCCTTTGCAAAATTTTTCGATAATCTCTCTCTCTCTACATATATATATATATATATACATATATATATTTGTGGTTTGAGTGTGTCTGTGTGCATGTAATACTAAGAGTGCCAGGCAATTAGATTACTGTTAGAAAACCAGGTGCTGCGATCGTGCTCTTGGGTAAACGTATTATTGAAAATTTCTTGAGGATAATTAAAACAAAATTACTTATTATATCAGTATGTTGGATTATGTCCGGCATTATACATATGAGTAAATGGGATTTATGGTATTTTTAAAGGTCAAACCTCTTTATTTCCTCAAGAAGTTCGAAATTCTACTTCTGGGTCCGTAATTTACTTTTTCTCAGCTCATGAACTAAATAATACCGCGGTGTAGTACATAATTCGGTATTCTGTTCTTAACTAATGGTCATTTGGTTTACTTTCTGTCCGATTTTTTAATCCGTTTGTTTCCTGAACAGGTTTTTGCGACCCCTTCCTTATCCTTCATATCTCATCCCAGAATGACGCTAATTTCACAAGCGTTACGCTTCTCTCAGGTCAAAAGTACCTGCCGTAACTCGAGTTATCTACTCTTCTTAACTTATCACACCCCCCAACTTTATCTTTTACTTTACAAGCCTCAACTTCTTTATATCAATGCCCTCCTTGCACGTATTAGTTAGTGAAATTGGTCATTCAATAGTGAAGTCAAAATTGACTCGAAGGGTTTAACGCAGCTTTAGGAGAAAAATGAAAAAAAGATTGGGAACTGCGAAGAAGATCTCTGTTGGATATCTAGGGACCTCATTTAGGAGTCTTTGAGTCTTTTATCAGAAAGGCATCGTCTTTCTCCTTCCATCTTCATCATTAGTCCAAGTTAAGAACACACGAGTAATCCTCGCAGTTCCTATTTCGTGTGCTTGTACCGCTAAGCCGATTCTACTTACCCTTCTCTGCCTTTGTTTGTTTGTATCTCTGTTGATGTATATGTTATCTTTATTTTTATTGACTTATTTATCCTCGTCTTTTCTTATATAGCTCACTTCTGCACTTATACTTCATTTATAAAACTGTGTAACACGATTTTTATCTTTGGGTAGCAACTGTTATATTCTATTTGCATTGCTCTTTGCATCAACAATTGCAAATTTACCTTTACTGGAAAATGTTATCCTTAACCTTTGGAATGGCAATGGGGAATTGTTTGTCCCCTGTACAAGCCAACGTATAAATGGAGTTCTTCGAATCTAGAATACTTCGCCAAATTAATGAGCCCCTATAGACGGGATGCGATATGTTGATGACATCCTTTGCCTTTAGCCTAATAATTTAAATATTAATACATGTCTTAATAAAATTAACACCTTAGTGCCATCGATTAAATTTACTTTAGAAGTTGAAAAAGATCGCACACTCACTTTCATAGATATTCTAATTCATCGAACAAAACATTGTTTCAAATGTGAAATATATAGAAAACCCACGGCCATAGACTCTTTTATACACTTTTATTCTAACCACCATAATAACATCAAACAAAGTGTGTTCTCTTCTATATTTTTGCGTGCCCTTAGAATTGTCTCACCAGAATACCTATACAAAGATGTCGATAGAATATATAGAATAGGGATAAATTTGTGCTACCCTTTGTACTTTCTCGACAATTGTTATAAGTCCGCTAAGCGTACTATTATTAAACAAATTTTAATATCCCCAAGTTTCAAGCCAAAAGCTTATTAGTTTTACCCTATAACCGTGTTTTCATTAAATTACCTCATTTACTTAGGCCACTAAACATAAATGTTATTTTTAAGTAGGAGACTACAATTTATCGCATTCTTGTCAAAAATTGTGCCCCCATCCCCCCGAGCAAAAGCCAAAAATGTTATTATGGGCAAACTGGCAAAGAACTAGATGTCCGGGCAACATCAAGCCAATATACGTAATCACAGTGAACAATCTACGCTTTTTCTATATATGTACAATCTTAACCATAGCATTAACTGGAACAATGCCAAACCAGTCAGAAAATGCAGTAATTATATTTCGAGAAATATATTAGAATGTAACTCCATTAACGCGTTCCCAAATTTCAATCTTAGCCCTGGTTTGTACATGCTAGACCCCATTATCACTACATATATAAAATCTCAAATAAAGTTATTTCCGGATTTTCTACCCCCTAATTAAAGTTCAGAGGTGGGTAGTTAATCCCCCCTTCCACTATTTAAGGCAATGTATCTCTAGCTTCTTGTTCATTCCTTCAAAAGGTCTTTAAGAATAAAGACCAAAGCACTCGCAATCGTTTTTAACTTTTCCTTTGTGGGTGTATCTGCATATATATATATATATATATATATACATATATATATATATATATATATATATATTACCTTCCCGAGTTTTTTTGCAGAGCTCGCAGGTGAAATAAGGTGTCCAATGTTTGTCATGATCTTTAACTGGCATGCAGAAATATGCCTTGTAGGCCTTACACATTTTAGCAGATCTCTCTTAAGAGTATCTTTTCACTCTTGTCTTAATAAATTAGCCGTAGTCATAAGAATATACATCTGTCTGATGCTTAGAACCTCTTGATGCCATGTGGGACGAATGCCTCTGTCAATGACGAGTGATGATGTCTGCGCTGTGACGGCTAGAGTTAAACTAATCTGTTGAGTAGACATTCTTTGTGTTTATACACTCATCTACTTTGCCAGAATGTTCTAGAAATTCTTTAAACCTAAAAAATATCGAAAGTTCTAAAGGGTTTTACAGAGTTTACTTTTCATCAATTTAGTATTGAATCTATATGGAATGTAAGAGAACTGCCATTGCTGTTCAGGTCACAAAGAACAAAATATACGGGAAATAATAGTTATTACTAAAGTATTACTGTTTTCATAACTTTTTAAGTACAGTATACCATAACTAAAAAAAAATAACCCATGAAACCTTTTAGATATTTTTACTATTTGCATCATAATAAGGTTATTTACCATAAATGGGCTAATTTAAAAATTCAATGGCCTACTCACACAAACAAAGTTTGGGCACTAAAATTGAATTTCTCATTTAATAGAGCCAAAACCAATTTGGAAATAACACTTTTAACCCAATCACAAGATAAAAATTAAATTTTGTTACACTTTAATTTATGTACTCATGTAAATATCTTCTCTAGTCGATGAATTATAACGTTCTTTCAATTCAAAGGGTCCCATATGTGCGCGGTTCTTTAGCGGAGATTCAATTAGTAGTATGTAGTGTTGAGCATTCCAAGAGAACATGTCGCCCTCCTTGGGTGTCTGCCCTCATCGCTGTTGTTGGCCTGGTTCATAAGGAGCCCCACCAGGAGATCTCTGAGGATGTTAGAGGGGAGGAGTCGGCAACATTCTCCAGTGTCATCCCACCTCTCCAATAAAAGTAGGAAAATATCATATCACGAAGATGGCAAAATGTATTCAATAAAAATCTCTCCTTGGTTAAAAATAAATGGCAAAAGATTTACCATTTCTTTTCAAATAACGTTCGAAACCCTGAAAGATATTTTCTAAGGCTTGCATTAACATCTTTAAAATCCAAGTTAAGTTCCATTTTCTTTACTAAGAAATCACTCGCTCTTAGTTAACAATCTTCATTCAATCGTTACTTGACAGCAGTTCATTCAATTCTTAATTAACAATTGATCAATCAATCAATCAGCATTGATATATTCCTTATTCTGGAATTCAACGTTAGCTTGGAATGCCATGTCAAATTTAGAGGCAGAGATTGAAGAATCAGATGAACCATTAAATCTTGCGCCATTGTAATTGTGTAGATATGAAGAACAGAGAAGATGCAGTAATCAACTTATATATAAAAACATCAATATAAAAAATATAGTGGTGCGCCATTTAACATGTTTCTGCATTACTATAAATTTCTTGTAGATACTATGGTATTTACACTTTGTTAATGTTATTTGTATTATAACGAAATGCCTAGAAATAAATAAAATTGAATATCTAGAAGATACGAGTAACTAGTTCCCTATTTTTACCAAAGATCATTTTGAAGAAATTGTAAGTGATTACTAATTAACCTTCTCGCAATATTTAAAATTAATTTAAAAAAGCAATAAAATAATAAAATTACAACTTGATTCTTAATTTTACATATTTTTTTTAATAAATATATAAATACATATTTCTTATGTCTTATTTTCCTTTTAATTCTTTATAATTTCAGGAGCCTTTCAATGGTATGAAATAAAAAATCTGGCATAGAGTTAGCTGGCGATGAGTTGGCGACGATAATTTGGCGGCGATGGGTCTGCGGCGATGAGTTGGTGGCGATAAGTTGGCGGCGATGAATCGTCCAATTCCACCACCGCGATGCTGGGCTCAAAGTTCAACTTTAACTATTGAACACGTTCAGCGCTGGAGATGAAGAAATTTAGAGCATTCAAAGTGAAGGCCAAATAATTGATTTTATAAGCCTTCGCCATGATAATAAACAACTTAATAGAGGCTAAAATCAATGCACAAGATGACTAATGTAACGTGACTGAGTGGAATATGGCGGGGTTGTAAGAAAAGAAAATGTTGGGATATTGCAGAAGAGAAACTACTGCTCATTCAAGTTGTCTAGAAGAACTATTACTCACGGTAGCCTACCATGTACACATCAAATTTATTTGTACAAACAACTGAAGCTTATTTTTATTTAAGAATTTAAATATGAAGCTTGAGTTAGGCGTCTCTTTGTGTGTAATTATTCCTGTTTGGTTTGAAATATTTTCTCCAAGCATTTACTGTAGAATGATAAGATTTGTCATTCTAACGTTTTTATCTGTCTCCTCCTTATAGCTTTTTCCTACTCATCCTTTTCCTTCGTACACTTTTCCCTCAATCTTTAGTCGCTAAACAAAGCTCACTCAATCGAATCATCCAAATTTACATTTTCCTTGAAAAATAAAGTTTTCCTCTTTTTCCTGGATGTGTCTAAATGGATTCCGTGGTCAGCTCTCTTACCCTCCCTTTCTTGCACTCAATGACCTCATCAAATTTCCTCTCCAGACTTGATCAACGACCTCTCAATACACTCTCACAGGTCATTGCTACTTATCAGATCCTTATCTTTTTCTCTCTTTGTCGCTTCCAATCTCATTTTACCCTTTTCCACCTCGCAGTCAGGAAATATTTTTCGCGCTGGCGTTTTCTCCTTAAAAATAGAAAGGAATTTCGGAAAAAACAAAGGAAAGTATCGGGAAAATTTTGGAAAAAGGGGAATTGGTGACAGGCTAGCGATATTTTTCACATCAAATCTAAAGAAATGGAATATTTGGTAGGAAACTTCATATCACATAACGTTCATTCTAGCGGAAAAATTCTATGGCTCTCGGAAGATATTCAGCAACCTTCATATTTAAACTTAAAATGGAAAAATAATTCCATATTAAATAAGAAGCGTGGTCAAATTTCAAAATTTATTTGTATTTTATTAATGTATATTAAATTAAAAAGCTAAAACCAGACAGAGTGTCGCCCCTAAATATCTTCAAAAGAGCTTCTTAAAGATAGTATAAAGGTTAAAGAAATTTAATGTGTGTGTGAGGTAAATATGTTATAGGTTGGCAGAAAAAAGTACATTAGCTCTGCAGATTGAGACTATTGAGAGTTGTATATATTTGGTGTCTAATCACTGTAAACTTATTCTATATTTTTGTATATTTTTTTAAAAACATTTAGTGAGATTTTACGTAATTTATTTAGTTCCTACCTAATTTAATCCTGTCACACAAAGTTGCGTTTTTTGGCGATTTGTTCTAAGTCGTACACTTAAATTAAGGACGGTTAATAATGTAAGAGTGGAGGAACTTGCAGAGACCAACAACTAGTGACACTATACAAATTAAACTTAAGAATACTCAGTTGGTATTCAATCACTAGGATGTTTCTATAAATGTCATCTGAGTTGCCTCCATTCTTTTTCTAGTGGTGACCCTTGCAATTATTTGTCACCAAGCGCCATTTACTGGGGTGGTCGTCATCTCTTAGATGTTTCTTTAGATCGTTGCTAAACTGTTCCACGCTATCTTCCTGTCTATTGATCTCTATTATAGTTTGTATACCTCTGTGAAATTCTATGTAATAATCCAATGGACATTCTCCACATAGTAAACGGTATCTATACCACCGAGGTTTGGTTCGTTATCTTGGGTGGATTTGACCGAAAAATGCTATCAATTTTGAGACCTGGCTGAAGCACGACTTTATGCGCACTTGTCAATGAGGTTGATGTGGGTTATGATGAATCGTTCTCACATTCCTCTCCCTTAGTTTTTCCGCGTTAATGAATTCAAAATTCTCTGCCCTTAGTTATCCTGATAAAGGGCACGCGGTATCACATTGCTGTAAATGTCTCTTCAACATGCTGTTTCACCTATACGAGGAACTTCTAACTAAATATTGTCTGGTGGAACTTGTGAGAAGTTTAACAATTTCCCTTACAGGGGCTAGAAAGTACCAATAGGACTGAGAGGTAGCTCTGTGGTCTCCGCTAGCCCCTGCACTGGCCTGCATTTCATGATGTGGTTCTGATAATAGGGCAAAACCGAATTGAATGCTACTCAACAACTCAATCATAGTTATAACGAAGAATTAATGACCTTAACCAAACTATAAATTTCACGATATAGGAAATGGTACACGATAATATTCGCTATTTCTTACCTTTTAAACTAAAAGACTGACTAAAGATTCCAGTTCTGCGTCTACATAAATTCAGCGAACAGCAATGACTTTGTTAAATACTCGTTGTAACTTAACCATTATACCAAAATGGGCATCTTCATCGCGTTATTGTTGCTCGCATAGAGAATATGTAGCCAAAGATTCCACGTACAGGAAGAATAACGTATTAAATAGACATATCGACTATTAGAATACGTATAAATATGATAATGATTGCTAAGTGCAGTACATTTGACATGGAGATCGCGCACAAACTAAAAGAAGAGAAATGTATGCTTGCTCCAGCCTTTCTTGTTACCGCAGAAGTTAGCAGAAAGAATTCAGTATCAACAAAGTAGCCCTTAAGCCAGGCGTCAAAATTGCTAGATTTTCAGGCCAAAAACACCAGAGGAAAACAAACTATGTTAATGGAGCACAAAGACTAAGTTCGACCGAGGGATTTAGTAACACCTTAGGAACCCTTAGCAAACGCCTTAGGAGACCATCGTATTAACAGGGTGACCGTAACTATATTTGTAAGGGTGAATAATAAAAAAAGGATCAAGGCAATAGAGTTGACCTTCATAATTATATCGAAGCACCTCTATACTAACTTCTGTTTTATTAATAAGTTAGAAAGTAGCAATACAATTAATCTCACGTCACTTTCCTCTACGCTAACTTCCCAATCATTATTTTAACTTAAGTCTACGATAAGGAACAACTTTCCCGATTTGAATGAAATCTAAATATGCAACTTTCAGTCGCAAACTTAAATAATGTGTTCGTAGCTTACGTCCATTCAAAAAGGTATGCAAACTCGGCGATGTTACTCATGTATAGCTAATTTTCGTCTTATACTGAAGAAACTCGAGTAAAGCTAAATGTCAAGAGAGTGACCATTACGGCTTTGCCTTTTTTCTATTGTCCTCTTTTTATCTTTTAGCTAAGAAATAGTTGGCAATATTAATATTATTAATTTTCTTTGTCTAGAATAATATTTAGCGTGACGAAAGAAGAACGAATTGAAGTTGTACTGATGTGCATGCGCAATGGATGATCTTATCGACAGAAACAGATGAATTTAATGCACATCTTCCCGGACTACTTCTTCCCTCCTTTGCTAGAATGGGGAAGCGCGTTAAATAATTAAAACAAGAGGGGGTGTGATGGGCAGATACCGTTCTAGCCTACTAACAATATCAGCCGGAATGAGGGATTAGGTCAAATTGAAGGTGATTCAGAGTTCGTATGAAATTAATACGTATGACATCTTTGGAATTATGGATTCCTAGCAATTCAGCCTAGAAGATTTTACCTGGACAATTCTCATCCATACAAGTTGCAAATCTTTCATAAAACTTAGCTGAGGATGACCTTGACAGAGAGATGGATATTAAGGTGTAGCGTCGCAAACACTTTTAAGGCACATTTCAGGTTTAAGAAATAAAGAGGAAAAAATCTGAAAAAAATCTTAGCACCCCCTTTTTGGTGCCCAAATTATCTTTTCCGTAGGGTGAGTTTGGTTGTATTCTGTTATTATAGTTCTCGTCTCTAAAGCTACAAATGGGTAGGTTTTGTACAGGAAGAATATTTGCACTTTAACTCCTTATGTATCTAAGGTTTAGGCAATTTTAGGTGGAGGAATTCCTTGTTTGTCAACTACTCGGAGGGTACTATAAGTTAATCGATGTATGACTAATTTACGAGATATTTACAGACTATTTCTTATGGAGGGTTATGGCTTCACCTTTGTAAATGTATGTTAGAGATTAACTCTTTACATGTATTATTACTATATTATTCTAATGGACCTTTCTATTATTCATTTTAAAGACTAAGGTGAGTAAAAGAACTAGAACATCAAAAAGTCAGTGTCTTTGGATCCGCAGTTCCAGAACTTTCTCATTATGAGAAATATATATTCAATTTGTATAATACAATAAATACAAGAAGAACAAGGATTTAATTCCTAAAGTATCCTAGGCTCTTACTGAGATTTGGAAAGAAAGCATGTATTCCATTTCAGCCGATCAAGAATGTTAAAACCAAATTGCTCCAATTGGTTGAAGAAGCGCCTGTGGTATCAAAACAAGGAAGGAGAGCCACTAAGAGTAATAAGTTTATCTCATCATTTGGTTAACTTTTTGATATAGCAGGTTTCCAGTATGTTGATCTCTTGGATTGCATGTGTAAAAAGGAAATGAAAGTGCCACGTCGAGAGCATGAATTTCTTATTGACCAAAGAACTGGGCGTCACATGAAAATTTGAAAAGTAGATGTAAAAACAATGGAGTAGTGGCAGAAGATCGAATTCAGGAAAGAAGTGAAGCAGATGAGTTCCCCAAAATGAAGAGGGAAGAGAAAAGTTCAATATCAGAGTAAGCCTTAGATGAAGAAACCTCATATTTTGACATTTCTGATGATGAATGAAATAAAGTCTTTGCGAGAATAGAAAACAACAATACTAATACCAACTATTGCCATTGAACCAAATTGTTATTCTGTGTCAAAAAGAGCTGCTGGTCTTATTAGTAATGCAGTCCTATTCGACTCTTGTATTATAAATTCAGAAAACCACTCCCATGTAATTGACCATCTCAAACTTTGAAAAACAGGACAGAAGTTAAAAAGGAATTTCACCGAATCTGAATGTTTGGGAGATAAGAAAATTACTTCTTTGTTTTTTGATTGGATGAGAGAGACAACACCAACTAAAAAGGAGAAAGGGAACAAATGTATGGAGTAAAAGAATTCAAGATCACTAAGTGCTTGTAGGAGACCATGGTACTCTTTTTATTTAATCTAGCTATCAAACGAGAAACAAGTGCAGATATTGCAGAAGGACTTATGAAATGGCTTGTTGAAAAAGGATATTAAAGATGAGATAGAGGCAGTGGGAGCTGACAGCATGGCAACTAATTCTGACTACAAAAATGGAGTTATAAAAGGGCTCGAATTTCAGTTAGATCGTCTTTTACATTGGATCATCTGCAGCTTGCATCTAACTGAGCTTCCTTTGAGGCACCCGCGCAGGAAATATATTTGTCCAACAGAAAGTGGAACTCAATGGAAAGGACAAATTTGTAAAGACTTAACCATCTGTGAAACTCTACAAGTATCACCATATGGCTTTCAATATATTGCTAAAGTAGTTAGCTCTTCTTCCAAATGTAGATAGAAATGAGCTTAGTCAGGACTAAGCTTACATGTAGAGAATTATCAGTGCTATTAGAAGTGGTATAATTGACAATGATACCCTACATATCAAAGTAGGGCCAATATCTCATGCAATTCCAGCAGAATGTGTCGACTTTATGCTGCAACAGCAAAACCTAATAATGACTTCTATGTCCTCACAGAGAGTTTCTAGTGTGTCATTATGGGCCCATCTGGTTTCACATCAAATTCTATCCGAAATGCAAGGAGGAACCTAAACATCCCCTGGAACAAATCAATCTTCTGCCACTACTCCAACCTGCTAGTGAAGTTATATCATGGCAAACAATCTAAAGGATTTCCTACTAGGCCCATCCTGAGAACGTCCTTTTGGCATGCTGGCAAACGTTGATCAGAAAAACAGGAAATTAGCTATTGACTGAACAAGAAGATCGAGAAGTTACTGTGTATAAGGAATAGATACGTGATTTTAGGCCACCAAAAATACATAAGACTGCTAAGAACCCAACCGATATACCTCCCCCTGAAGAGAAGTGAAGGTTTGAGCCACCACTTACAATGCATCTATCCAATGCGGAGCTCAAAATATTGTCGACGAGCCACTCTCTATTGACATTCGATGCCTTCCAAAAATGTGTAGTTATGTGTACGAATGAGTTTACCACTTCAATTAAATGATAACTTTGACATTGGCATTCCAATTTTTATGGGAGATAAATTTCGACTTTCAGGAGGAGTTTTTTTTTGTCTTCTTGCAAACTTTGATCACCTGAGCGACCTCTGTTTAAATTGAGCCTATTATCCTCTATTTTTTACTTCTAAACATTCTTCCAAATAGAGCATTTCTTTAGAGATTACCTATCACTATAACGTAGATCAACCAGATCTTGCACCTGTTTAGTGATTTTAGTGTAATCTGGCTTGTGACCACAAAAATATGTTGCTTTTTTTAACCGAAGGGTACACTGCTTCTTGTAACAGAGTAAATTTAACTTCTCTTATATTTAATAATTGAAAGTTAAATATAATAATTTAGTAAATTCTTTTTTTTTCAGTAAAATTTGGCATCATGGTCATGCAGTAAGATAAAAATAGTAAAGTAGAAACTAATCAAATATTTTCTACAGACTCTGCCATGACAAGTCTCAAGCTCTGCTGAAAAAGGAGGCCGATCAACTGAGAGGTTCAGATACCTCAGCCATAAAACCAAACACAATCATAAAACACTTATATAACTAGACACGTAATGCAAGAAAATACAAAGACCTCTGTAAAATATATAAGCATTTTATATAACTTATTCCCCCTACCACTCAATTTCATCTTATCTCACCTACTATTTGGTACAAAGATTTTCCTTAATTCACTTGCAGTGTAAATATCTTACGATATTTACTGATGTGGAATGAAACGAACATTTAGTCTCAGACAGCTGTCATATTATGAAAGCAAATTTGTTAAAAATTTTACCAATTATAAAGAAGTTTAAAGCAAATAAATTCAGCTTTAGATAGTAACAAATCACGAAGGTTTTTCCAATTAGAATCATTGAAATGTTGATTCCATTTTTCGTAGGCCACTTTATAAACAGGTCATTTTTTTAGAGGATGATTGAAATTACTGAATTTTTTACCAAATGAAAGAATATGTAAACGAGGGAAGGTATATTGCTTTACCCAGTAGCCAAATGTTCCATAACGATAATTTTGGTGGAAAGCTCTGGTTGAATTCTAGAGGAACTCTATGAAAAAAAATATTCTTTTACCATCACAAACATCAGAATTTGCTTTAGTAGTAGTATTGAAGGGTGCACCCTTCAATACTACTTGAATTATATTAGAAGGATGCTAAAAACAAGAATATAAGGTGTTCACTCAATTCCTGAACACCATCTTTGGTATTAAAATCATTCTCTTATCTTATGAGATTTAATGTAAAAAATTAGAGAATACCAAAAATTTAAGATAAAACGTAAGTAGTTAGTTAGCTATATTAAAATAAAAGGGTAGATAAATTAATGAATCTACAAGAATGTGACATAAAGTTATAGCGTAACAAGTTATTTTAAATTAATATAATAGAAAAATGGGAACATAAAATATAGACTAGCCTATAAACCTTACGTCTTAGTGTGTTTCAGATATAACATGGGCTATAATGCACCCGGTAATATTAATTGGATGGCGTGCCTCTATCTCTTTAATTTAATCCTAACACGCTAAAACTTTACACTCTCTCCGTCCTGTCAAATACTAAGACCAAGTAAGGGATACCTCTGATGAGATAGCCTCTCCTTTCTGCTAGCTCAGAGTGGAGCTACGGTCATTTGAGATAGCCGGTCAATAGGTGAGCTTTATAGACTCTTATTTGGATGTTTCTTAGGGATTGATGATCTCTTTTCCAAAGTTTAAAAAGTTCTAAGAGGGAATTGGAGTTAAGAGTTGCAAGCCAGATACAGATACATTCGCGAACGTATCTTTGAGAAACGTTTGCAAATGAAACCCTAAAACTGGAGCTCGTTCAAGTCTTAAAAGCAGATAAGAATGGAAAGTGGAAACAAATCTGAGTTGATTATTTAGGAAACTTGAAGATAAAAAATCTTATACGCTACGCAATGGGCCACCTACTCAAACCCATAAGCGACTGGGAAAAGTTTCTCTGTACCGACAAAGTAAAATTAGTTTTTTTCCTGGCAATGGAACAGCGATACCTTTGGAGGTGGAAGAACAAATTAAATAAGAAAAGGAACAGTGACTCTTCCATTTGTGAAGAGCGACGATGGATTCATCATGTTATGGGGGCGTTTTAGTGCATCTGGAACTGGCTAATTTTCCACCATAGATAAAAAGTTAATTTTCTTCCAGTACGAGGAAATAATAGGAAAAAGGTTGAGCCTTCAGTGAAGAAATTAAAGTTTGGACGTAATGAAGTACTCCAGCAGGATAAAGATCCGAAACACGCATCAATATTCATAAAATTGTGGCTGAAAATGAAGACAATGAATGTGTTGGAATGGCCATCTCACAAATGCAATTGAATATCTATGGTGAGATTTGTAAAAAGCAATTCATCTCGGCAAGCCTAAACTTTACATATATGCCCACGATGAACAGAAAAATCCCATCATATCAACATCCCATAACGCACTTAAAAATATTGGCAGAGTAAAAAACATCACTTATTTGAGAAAAGTAAATTACATGAGTTAATTTCAAATTATAATGATTACACTAGAGAACAATGTATTTGGTGAATTGACAAAAGTACATTTTCCTACCTAATTTGACCATACTAAATTCAAATCTGAAATCAGATTCTCTCTACATGCTACATAATTTTCGTAATATCAATACCTAATATTATACAATAGTTTTCATTTTATCACGCCTATCATCATGCCCTGAAGTCATTTTGAATCATCCTTTTTAGTTACTTATAGTAAAGCAGGTTTTGTTGCACAAACATTTTATTGCATATGAGAAGAAACTTAAATTACACATTAGGATTACAAATACTGTAATTAAATAGATGCTAATTTATTAATGACCGCACATCAAGATGAAGAAGCTCTTCTTGATTTCGTTGCTCACGGCTCCCAGATTCTCTACGAATCGGCCGAGGTGACTCTTTAGGAAATGCGACTTCACACTCATATTGCACCCCAGATCACGATATGCTAAAATCATATTAGTAACCAGATCCTCATAGTTATGCGCTTTTTTTTCCCAAATAAGTTACGAATAACAGCAGAAAATGAGAGCCAGGATGCCTTCTCTTTTTCATTCATGGTGTTCACGAATGTAGAAGCACTCAGAAGTCTCCGGATTTAGGAACAATCAAATACTCCTGCTTTTATTTTTTCGTATGACAAAGCAGGAAACGCCGATACTATGTAATCAAAAGAATCATTGTCAATGCCATATGCCTTGACATGCTACATTATCAACCTCAGTTTGAGATGAGGTAGAGGGTAAACGATCTTCTCTCGACTTACGATTGTTGGCTCATTAACAATATTTGGTATTTCTGCTTCCAAAGTTTCCCGAACTGGCCAATCTTTTGGGGACGAGTGTTTGTCACGGGGTTGACTGTCTCACATACAGATATAGCATGGAAACTTTGTATATCCATTCTGCCTGCTAAGGAGGAAGTTGACCATCGTAAGGTCTACACCTATGATCTAATTGTGTTCATGGTAATTAAGTAAATTCATGACCATTCTTATGTCATCGTGAGTTTCTCGCAGATGGACAGAGTGACCGAGAGAAACTGCACCAAAGTCATTGCCATTATGCAAAAGGACACATTTGAGGCTACGTTTAGAGCTATCCAAAAACGGTCTCCATTCAGCAAGGCTATAGATGCCAAGTCACAACTCGGTAAACAGAGCAGAAACATCGTGGCAGTATACAAATTGTTTGTCTTCAGAGAAATTCTTAACAAATGTACTCTCCCTTCTTCGGTAACATGATACCTGTCCTGACCTGTCAATCATATGTCTTTCACTCAACATGGAGGTTAAAAGTTCTGCAGCTTTCTTGGAGAGCACCAAATCACGTATCAAGTCATTCAAATCCTCTTGATTGAAACAGTGAGGAGCTAATGACTATTCAGCATCTGTCGATGAATCTGCAGACTCTGAATCCATTCCGTTTGACGTCCATAACAGGTACATCATTTTCATCCTCAGAGAAAGCATATCCACTAAAAATCAGAACTAGTAAAGACTCAGAATTAGGCACTGGCCGATCGCCGAGAGAATGTTGGGGTAGTTTATCTTGTGCCGATTTTTCTTGCCAATCCCTTCAGTATTCACCAGAGAGAAATAACAGTCTGATACATGATCCTTTAGGTTTCGCCCTCGCCACACCATGGGGATTCTAAAAGGAAGACCAATTCTCTTTCCTTTCGTCCACTCAAGAAGATGTTCCACACAACTATGACAAACAGTATGTGGGGCCCACTTCTTATCTGGATCGCCAAGAGGAACATCAAAATATGCCTTATAAGTGCGGATAACAAAGTTTGATATACTGCTTCTTTGACGAACTGGCATGTAACAGCCACATAGGTAGCAGAAAGTGTCGGGATCATTAACGCAATTTCCTCTTGACGAAGCCATTGCTCTAACATGAGACCTGAAAAAAGAAACAATAATGTCAATATTTTGCACAATAACACTTATTACTATCTTACTACTATGTACTGTAAAGTATTTGCTTTCTACAAGCACCCTCTCTGTCCGTCTGGAGGGCAGTTTTCGGGGAAACGAGAAAATAGAAATTACAGAATAACTATAGGATGTAGGTAAAAATGAATTACATATTTGAAATCACCATGAAGAAAGGAATTAAAATTGGCAGAGAAATATAAGTCACCAGAAAATTCCATTAAAATTGTTCCCCTGTGTTATTTTTTTCAGTTTTTAAAAATTTGATAGCGAGTTTAAATAAACCCAGACCTGATTGCACTTATTTTATTGTATTATTTTCTTAAAATATGTACGGATTTATTCAAAGATTATAGGATAAATTCGAAAATATATCTGCTCGAGTAATAAAAACTAGGTAACATTTGCCAAAATTGTGTAATGGTTCAAGAAGGGTGGTGTTTTGTGCAAAACTATATAATGTAATAGGTTTTTATAAAAAATAGGCGTTTTTTCACCAATTAACACTTGTTTGGGGACTAGTATTCACAGTGGAGACCACGTTTAAGTTGGGCCACTCTAGCGTATTGCAGCTGCCGCGAAGTAGACCGGAATCAGACGCCATCAGGCGACGAACTCCACCTGATGTTGTGTAACATAGATAAATTTGGGAGCGATGATCTCAGGCGACAAGGCCGTAATTCCTTTTACATTAAGATAAAAAAGAAAATTCTTCTACACTGCTTTTGAAACTAGAGCTCGAATAATGGTGTCGAGATTATGAGAAGTAAAAATTTTTGAAAGGTAGTCCTAGAACAGAACAATTTAATGGTGTGAAATTACAACTAGGTGTGCCTAAATATCTCTTAAGCTTGGCACCATTCTGAAGTGGTTATAGAGCCGCATGTAGTAGCTATAACAGATTGTAACGCGTGACAGATACTATGCCTGTTGAGCAGGAGAAATTGGATTCACAAATCTTTACAAATTGCTATTAATTATGAAATGAGTAAATTACCTAAACATTTTAAATCTCCTTGCTTTCAGAGGGTTTTTTTTTAAACCTTGGTAATTTACTACTAATCAATCCCCTGTACAAAGAATTAGGTCAGAAACTTTCGCTGTCTAAGAACTGATATCGATTTATTGGGGCAAAATGTTTCAAAAAACGATAATAAAAAATATCAATAACTTTGGGCAAAATGATTCAACAGCATTAAACACATATATCAATGAATATCTTTGGCTACAAAGATTCAAAAGCATTAAGATGTTATATCGATATATATTTTTACAAGGATACTAGAGTATTAAAGAGAATCGAAAGAATTATAAATTGATATAAATATCTTTGGCAGAAAGGTTCAAATATGCTTGAGTTTGATTACAAAATTCAACACAATTAAGTACTAGTATACAAATATTTGGGTAAAATTATCTAAATGCATGGGCAGCAATGACAACAAGGGTACCAAAGCAATGAAACTGATATCAATATCTTTACTTGCATATCTTAAGCGGCATTAAGAACTAATGTCAATATCTTTAGATAAAAAAGCCAAAAGATCAGGTATCAATACATTTATGGACAAGGATGAAATGGCTTCAAGAGATATATTCAATATCTTTGTGCACAAATATTCAATTGAATTAGGAAGGATATGGGTACAAGGATTCAACTACATTAAAAATTCATAACAATACCTTTGTTCTCATAAATTCAACAACATTAGAAACAGATATTAATATTACTTTGGTACAATGATTCAAGAGCATTATTAAATGATATAATTTATGATACAATGATCTCGAGCGTATGGGAAATATATCGCTATTTTTATCTATGTGAATCCAAAAACTTTAAAAATATTATCAATATCTTTTATAACCGGAATTAAACAGCATTACGAATAGTTTTCAATATGTTTGGCCACAAATTTCAACAATACTAAGAAAAGATATCGAAATATTTAGCTATAAGTATTCAACAGCATTATGTGATGGGATTCAAAATAACCGTGAACTGCAATCGATATATATGGCTACAAGAATGAGGCAGAATTAGGCAAAGTATCAATATGAATAGACATAATAATTTAACAGCATCAATAACAGATATCAATATCCTTAGGCAGAATGATTTTAAAGCATTGAGAACTGATATTATTATCTTTAGGTACAAAGATTCACTAGCATTAGTAACTGATATAAATTTCATTGAGTACAAGGATTCAACAGTATTAAGACTTGCTAACAATATCTATAGATGCCAGAGATTAACATCATTAGTAACTAGTACGACTATCTTTGGTTACAAGGATTAAAAGCCTTAACAACTGTCATCATTATATTTTCCCAAAGGATTCAACAGCAATATAAACTGATCTAAATAAAGAATATATTTGCTCTCAAAATTTTAACATTCTTAGCAACAGATATAAATATATTTAGTCCAAAAGATTCAGCTGCATTATTAACTTATATATATATAGGCACAAGGATTTGGAAGCATTAAGAAAACTTTAATATTTATATGTAAAAGGTTGCAACAGATATCCATATATTTTGACACAGGATACACAGCATTAAAAATTAATATCATTAACTATGGTCTGAAAAATTCAACAACATTATTAACATCTCAATATGTTTTTGTATAGGGATTCAATACCATAATATGCAGATATCAATATCTTTGTCCAGTATCTTTGGGGTCAATGACTCAACAACATTTTGAAATGATATTAATATCCCTTGCCACAAATACTCGTAGCATTAAGAAAATACCTCTATATTTATAGGTACAACTAATAAACAGCATTAACACACTGATAGCAATATCTTTGAGGACTAGAATTGAACATCAGTACGAACAGTTTTATATTTATTTGTCCACAAAAATTCAAAAACATTAGGAACAGATGTAAATATATTTTGGCAGAAGGATTTAACATCATCAGAACTTCTATCAATATCTTTGGCCACAAGATTCAGCAGTATAAGGAAAGATAGCGATATCAATATTTAAAAGGATTTAACAGCATTAAGAAATTTTATCGAGTATCTTTGAGCAGAACAATTCCACAGAATTAAGAACTCATATCATTATCTTTAGGCAAAAAATTTAAAATCCTCATGGTCTGATATAAATAACATTGAATATAAGAAATCAACAACACCAGGATATAAAGTATTAAGAAGAAATCACAATATATATGGATACAAGGAGTTAACATCATTAGTAACTGATATTACTATCATGTGTTAGAAAGATTTAAAAGCATTAATAACTAAAATCATTACCACCTACCTCATCGATCGTTCAGAGATCCTGCTCCTTTCCGGCTACTATCATCAATTGATACTACTTCTCTCTTTAACTCCGTTGTTTCTGCCCTACTTTCTATTGTTACTACTGCTTCACCTGACCAAACCTTAAACTCTCTGCATCAATCATTACTCACTTAACTTGATGAGCACGCCTCTCTTATCACTCCTTCTTCGAACCGCCATCACCGCGCCCCTTGGTTCACCATGGAACTCCTTCGTTCAATGAGGTCCTTACGTGCTCATGAACGAGCCTTTCGTAAAGCACGCTCACATGGGCGAGACACGAACTCCCTCTCACTTGTCTATCACCTTGCTAATTCGACTTATTCTTCCAAATTAAAATCAGCGCGTGAGGCTCATTCATGCAAACCTTTGTCCGAGACCAAGAATGATCCTCGGACTATCTTTCGTCTCCTCTCTCCTCTTTCCTCGTCTAGCCTCATTTCTCCCACCTCTTCTCCCATCTACTCTTTCTAAATTTTTCTCGGATTAAGTTATTAACCTTGGAGCCGTACTACCTCAGTCGTCTGAACAAACCCGTGCAGTTCTCCCTGACCATACTTCATTGCCGCTTAACGTACTCACTTGGGCGTCCTCTGAGTAAATAACTGCTCTGATCTCATGCTTTAACAAATCTAGATCCACTAATGACGTCATTCCACTCAAACCTATCCACCAAATTCTCCCTGCTGTCCTCACACTGATTTTTCATCTCATTACTACTTCACTTGACAGAGAGGTGGTTCCCTCTTCCTTCAAACATGCCTTAATTCGTCCTATCCTTAAAAAGACACACCTTAACTCCTCTAAACCATATAGCTATTGCCCTATCTCATGCTTCCATTCCTTTCTAAGGTCCTCGAGAGAGTAGTTTTCTTTCGCCTTAATGACCATATTTTTAACTGCAATATCGATGTAATGTACCAGTCGGGTTTCAAAGCAAATCACTCTGATGAAACCGCTATTCCTATTGTTTCAGGCGGTTAACGTAGAGCAGCCAATATGGGTTATATGTCCATTCTAGTCATCCTAGAACTCTTCTATGCTTTAGACACCATCGACCAGACTGTCCTCCTTGATCGTCTTCACACTTTCATTGGTCTGTCGGGCACTGCACTTGATTGGTTCCGCTCATACCTCTCCTCCTGCACTCAGTTAGTCGCACTCGATAAACTCTCTTCCAAGCCCGGACCCATTCAGTTGGGGCGACTCAGAGCTCAGTCCTTGGTCCCCACCCTTGTTACTTTTAAACGTCTTCTAAAGATTCTCTTTTTCAGAATTACCTTCTCTTCCCTCTGAACTTTCTTTACACTCGCTACAATACCGGCGCTCTGGGAGAGCTAACAACCCTGAAGGGCGCATTTTAAATACCTATTTGTCGAGGGACTAAGGTATGTGACCAAAAAGTCTCTAAAGGCACACACTACTACTCTACGTCAAACAGCAACTATCGGAGCTGCGTTTGAGTACAATTGATTTGGGAGTAAGGTAAGGACCTTCTACTTAGAGTACAATATTATAGATTGGATCTTTGAAAGGGAGTACGGTTGCCGGGTTCGTCTCAAGGGTAATTCGAAAGATAAACACCTCTACAAAAATAATCCTTAATACAATTAATAGGAACAAGGGCACAGATAAATGTGAAAATCTAAATAATAATCAGTACGATAAAATATATTATGATAGGCAAAATTAAGGAAACTAGTCCAAGAAAATATATAAGTGATCCAATAAGTTGATTAAGTGAGAAATTCAGTAATTCTATAGGCGTTACACCAAATGGGGAATTCTTCGAAGAAATGGGAACGAAGAGGAAAGAACTCCTGGTTACTTTTAAAGGATAAACTATGGATGTGGAAGACCAATGGCCAGGTCTTCTTTGATGGGGTCTTCTTGATGCGAGGGCATCTAGAGAGACTCCGAAAGGGTTTGAGATTACTACGCTGCAGGGAGAAGTAATCACGAAATCGTGATTCGTCAGCGGAAGGCATGAAGTCTCAATCACTGTAGTGAGACGAGAGAAGCCTAAGACAATCTTCCTGGCTAAAAACGGGTTTTTATAATCTTCCTCTGATCAAGGGTGATTACACGAAGATGATCTGCTGATGAGATCACAAGGGCGACGGGAGCACTTCACGAGAGATAGACACTGAGGTATGGACGGCAAGAAGCTCAGGTTCTGTCTATCTGCTGAGGATTTGCAGGCATCACCTTAAATAGGAGCCACAGCCATGGTTGGGAGACGGCTTTGCGCAGGATGGCTTCCAAAGGGGATATCGGAGGCGGCTTATGCAACAGGAACCCGGAGAATCTTGGGAATCGACGGGGCGAAGGGAATTGAGCTAGATTCTCAAGGGATATCAGACGTGCCTTAAGCAAACATGAACTTTAATAATCTTGAGCATCGTCGAAATGAACGATAAATGAGAGCGATTCTCTTCTACCCCAAAATGGGGAAGATTGACATGGCTACCATCTTGAAGCGGGACAGCGTTATCAATCTGGGTGGAAGAAGATGATAAAGCACCCCGAGTTAAACACAGCTGCGTTAATTTGTCTCGAACAGAGAAATTCTGTGTGAAAATGGTGTATTGAGCTTCATGCTTCCACACTATTATTATCATTATTATTATTATTATTAGCAACTATTATCAATATTTTGGGGATCCAGAATTCTGCAGCATTAAGAACTCATACTAATATGTTCGCTATGAAGATTCAACATCACTAAAAACTAATTTGATTATTTGGGGGGACGAAAGAATTCAACTCAATTAAGAAATAATATTACTAATCTTTGGTACAAGTATTTAAAACAATTAAGAACTCATATCAATATATTTGACTACAAAGTTTCAACAGCATTAATGCCTCCTACAATATCTTTTGGCACAAAGATTCAATAATATTTGGAATAAATATCAATAACTTTGGGTTCTAGTACTCAAGAGCATTAAGAAATGATATCAATATCTTCGACCCAGGGAAAATACAGTACAGGAGTCAGGTATAAATAATATATATTAGTACCTTAATTCAACAGCATAAGCAACTGATATCCTTATTCTTGGATATAAGCATAGAATATCATTAAGTTGGCAAGAGTTCTCTCGTGGAATTAACCGAATCGTCGCCCCTCTATGTAACTCTTTCTAGTGCATTTATCTCAGCAATTTATGAAACGCGTTAGTATCATTATTTTATAATCAAATAATCTACTCTGGCACCAGTGCCAAGTAGTTAGTAAATAAATTGGCAATTAACCTCAGTTATTATGGGTGTAGTGAAATTAGTGTTAATTTTTATTTTCATATTGTGTAGTTGTTTTGTGAAAAAGAACTTTTGCAGGCTGGGCTAAAGTTATATATTTCACTTGGTTATAACCTATTATAAGTTTTTCTTTGCTTTAATTTCTTTCCTATATATTTTTGTTGTAGTTATGTTAATATGTTTAAGTATGACTCTTTTCTCTGCTAATCTTAAACTGATTTTGAAATCCGCCTTCCTGGCTCGGCAAATATACTGAGTTTATTATGCCATTAATCTTTTGTACACAAGTCCTCTTCCAATCATTTATTTGTTGTTCATTTCTGACCTCAATCTTTGTTCACTACATATTTTACATCCCATTTCCTATTCATAAATATACTTATTCTTATTAAATAATTTATTCAGTTGAAATTAGAGAGTAATTTAAAGGATGAATAAAACCCAATATTTGCATCGGGATGGAACGTTTGGAAAGGAGGTTGATAAGGTTCCTGATGAGGTTTAAGAAAGTAAAAATATGTTGAAATTAAATAATCCAAGAAAATGAGAACTCTTCAGGCTACTCTCTTGCTCTTCTAAATACTTTCCTTTAACTGCCTCAACTCTTCCATACAAATAATACAGAACACCTTCCCATTGGAAAATAAATAAATGCCTCGTGGATAGGTAAATTTACGGGGTTTAATAAAGAAAAACCTAATGAATTTAAAAGACGCAAAATCTTAACATCCACTTGAGGGAGGAGACTTCAAAGTGAGCGAATCAAAATGGATATTAATTATATAATACTGTCGTGGTATACAGCCGAGTACGTATGTACGTCTGATTCGTACATGAGTAACTCTGTTCCACTTTTCTCTAAGAGTGATTTAACTTATTTTACTTTGATTATTTAACTAGGGAGGATTCGTAATATTATATATCTATTGCCATTTGCAGCGTTCAAGGATCTAATTAAACCACTAGGGCAAAAATATACTTTTAATTACATAAAAAATGAAATATAAAAACTTTAAATATACTAATGCTATAATAAGAGGAACTAATAAAAATTAATACTACCAATGAGTAATACACGATAGCTGACGCAAAATTCACCTATCGCAAGAAATGGTAACTAACAACATGAATAAGTTTTGGATTCATTTTACCTTTCACTAAGATGCAGCCTGCAGTTGGGTGACCTTAAATTAGAAACTCTTCGATGAGATGATTCTAGGCACGTTTTCTGAATAAAAACAGAGATACCCCTCACCATTGGGGAATACCAATGTGAAGTCCCACTCGAGAAAAGATTCACCTCTTGGTCAAGTCTTATCATTGAGAAGCCAGCATTAATCAATAGACGAATAGTTCTCTCTCACAAAGGCAATACGTGATTCAGACCTCATGATATAACAGACAAAAGTTTAACAACTTTGATTTAAAATTAATGAGTTATCCTCCATATTTACCCGACTTAGCCACATTAGATTACAAACTTCTTTAAGGAGTTTTGTGAATCGCTTGAAGAGAATAAAGATGCTATCCAAAGATCATTTTTGAATCAAAGTCAAACGATTTTTACAAACTTGGTATTGAAAAGTTAATGAAAGATGGAGACTAGTGGTACAAACTGATGGAAATTATATTACTTATTAAAGTAATAAAAAATTAATCCGATTTAACTATAAATAACCTTAAATATTTGTTTAAGTTATATCTATAAAATAATAATAAAATTAAGGAATGGCCTAATAATTCACCTCGCCTTTTATTTACAAATTTCTATATATGTAATTAGGTACAGGGTTTTCACAGAGCGTAAAGTGAAGCATATATTCAGTACTATATATAAAATTAATTCTCATTAGTAATTACTGTTAAGGGGAAATTCCTTATTTTATTTTTTACTATATTCATTGGTCTATTCAATTTATGTAATTAAATTAATTATTTACTGCGTATTCTAATAAAAGAAAAAATCAAATATTTTTCCTTGTAATACTCAAGAAAAAAGACTATAAGCTTTCTTTCTTCAAATCTATTCCGAGATGTCAATCCACTCGTTTGTTTAGGAGGTTAATTAAAGCAAAATCATATATGTTCTACTGGCATAGATTTACTGTTCTAACCTACAAGACAATAAATTTGTTGGCTACATTTCCCTATGTTTCTATTTATAAAATTAATATCTAAGCAAATGGGAGTATTTCCGGCATAAAGATTTTCTCGATTTATTTATAGATGTCCTTACAAAAGGAGTGAGGTTAGGACAGCATACTGAAAATAGAGAACTTGGGAAACTAGATACGTGGCGCGTAACTCTCATGAACAGTTTCAACCATATTCATGTCCTTCTGATCAACAACTAAAAAATGACTTTGATCGAAATAGTTAGTTTAACAGTAATTTTAATAGTCGTAAGTAAATAATCGAATCCTAAAAATATTATTTCAGAACTTTAGAATTTCCTTAACGTTACCCAAACTATGGATCTTTGCTTTCTTTTCTCCAATTATCCCTTTTAAGATCCTAATTTGGTCATTTCTATCAAAAAAATGCCTCCTTCTTTTTCAAAAGAGCTCTCTATACAAGCTTGGCTGCCTTTGTTCTGTCTTTGTCCAGATAAAGAATATAACGGTGGTCCATATCTATTCACTGCTCTCTGTCTATTTATCTTAATTCAATCCTTTTGGATTTTTGTTTCCTCCTTATACCCCATAGAAAATGATGAGAGAGCAAACTTTTTGTTTTCAAAAGTAAAAGAATTTGTTGACCTCCCAGTGGCATTTCTCGGAGCGAATCGAAATTAAATATTCATTATCTTTTTCTCCACTTCAAAAAATAATTTCATGAAATAAAAAAATTAGGAGTCTTTAAAGAGTAATAATAATCATAATCAGATTCTCCCGAGCCAACTTCGCTTGCAATGAAATGCTTATGCGTATTTGAGATTAGCTAACCTTTTTTTGGTATGAAATAATGGTACTTATATGACACGGGGAGCTAGTATGTTATTGTTAGGTTAAATATCTATACCTAGTAATGAATTTATGTGTTTCTCTTTTCAAACACGATTCATTTTCAAAGTAATTTTCACAGTCAGATAAAATATCATAGTGATAAAAATGCTAAACTGGTTTGCCATTAATTTATTCTAAACGTTTAAAGTCTTGGAATCAAATAGTTGAGCAATGGACTCAAAATAAAACTAAGTCAGCGATCAAATCTTTGACCAAGGAAGGCAAGAATGCAAAAGAGATCCATAAACACATGGTTGCAGTGTACACCGACACCACCCCTTCCTATGCAACCATTGCTCGCTGGAATAGGTAGTTTCGCCATGGTCGTGAGTCCCTTGAAGATGACCCTCATCCAGGACGGCCGTCAAACGTGAACAACGAGGACAATGTGGCCCGTGTGGAGAGGATCATCCTCGAAAATCGACGGGTGAAGGTCGAAGAAATCAAGCGAAAACTTGGAATATGACATGGAAGTGTTATCAACATCATCCACGACAATTTGGCCATGACCAAGGTCTCTGCTCGTTGGGTCCCTAGAAACCTCACGCCCCATGATCGACTTCACCGTTGTCAAAGTCCACAAGGCCAGAGTTGCACAAGCTGCTCTGCGCGAGTGTGGATTTCAGGAGCTCAACCATCCACCCTACAGTACAGATCTGGCCCATAGCAACTGCTGTTTATTCCGCCAGCTCAAGGCTGCACTGCATGTCCAGCTCACCGTCCAGGAGTGGATTGAACAGCAGTCAGGAGATTTCTGGTTGTCGGGAATCCAAAGCCTCAGGGACAAGTAGCACAAGTGCATTGAGTCGAGGGTAGTTATATTGAAAAATAATAAAACACTTTTCCTCATATCTCATTTCCTTTTATCCGAATAGCAAAACTTATTGACCGCCCCTTGTATATAATAAAAGATGGCAATTTATATATATATATATACAAAAGAGGGAACAAAATACTTATGGTAGTTAAATGCATTAAGTGAAGATTAACGAGGTAATCTGGTGATGACCATACATGATCGCTTTACCTTCAAGCGCGGGCGAATTGAATGGGGGTTGAAGACTGGTGCAGGTCTTCAAGAAGACTACTTCTGCGAGTCTTGACGATATGGACCTCAAGATGGGGTTGTATTACTTTGTGATGAAGAATAAGATTTTCTCTGCTGCAGAGAGACCTAATCTCAACTCAAGAGGACTCTGCAGATCGGTAGGGAGTCTCAGTCTTGAAAGAACAGGAATCTTGTAGGAGTGGTGAAGATGAGAGGGTAGCACAACTCTCTGAGAAGAAGGGGGCTCGATCGTATTCCTCTGAAGAGGGGCCAAAGATTAACGAAGCTAGATCTGCTGACGAGATCTTTGACGACGTAGGACGCCTGGTTACGAGGGTTCACGGGAAACAGCGAGCAGTCTGGACGGAGTGAATGGCGGGCTTTCAATCTCCTCGAGAGATGGTGAGCTTTGAGTTAAATACCCGAGTGGCTGATCCGATAGACGCCTAAGGGCTTTACTGTTTATAGAGATTTCTTTGCGCTAGTCTAATCAAACACAATTAATGATAACGCGTCGGTCCAGACGATGAAACCTGCCTCGTGATATGAGGGTAAGGTTAATGTGGCCACGCATTGCGTTATTGAATGGATGGGGGACGATTGGCGTCTGGAAGCAAACACAGCTGGGACGGGTGATTAAACGAGTGACGGATTCTTCCTCGAATTTCAAAAATTCTTACGCTGGCTCACCTGGTCTTAAAAGAATAGAGGGGTATTTACAAGGGTCTTCCTCTCACGGTTTTCCTTCGAGGGCATTCCCTCCTACACCTCCCTTTCAGAAGATGACGTTTTCTCAATTTGAAGAAGGGGAAAAAGGGTATCCCCAAACATGGAAAATATTTTCCTGAGTCTACAGGTGCACACAAATAGTAGACATTTAAGTCGACACAGCGGTCACTAAATGAATGAATTACTTGGGTTTAATCCCTGGCGCAGGGTATACTTAAAAAGGGTATGGTCGTTAACCAGCACCCAAAAAACAAAGTAAATAAATGCGGGTTGCAAAAAAATCAAAAGGATTCATTCATAAAACCGTAGTGGAAGCATATATCAATAAAGATAAATGAAAATACAATAGAAAAACAAAACAAACACACACAAAGGACAAATATGTACAAAAACCCCCCAGAAATTTACATGAGATCCAAGGAACATAAACATACACGATAAGGACGTAGTTCGAGAATTATAAAAAAAAACAAGTACACAGAGTCGAATATCTTCAAAGGAGTACAATACTTAACACATTTTACTTCCAAGGGGGAGGATCCTCTACTGAATTCCTACTTAGTTAGTTTGCAACACAGATTTCTGTCCTTTAATGTACCTTATTCGGTAAAATTCTTTAATTAAGCCAATGGGCGATGGTTAGTTTCGATCACGAACTCCTTCCTTAACAAATATGTTCGGACTTTCTGTACACTCTATACGATCGCTAGAGCTTCCGATTCTATGACCTAATATTTCCTTTCGCGTGACTAGAGTTCCCGGCTAGCGTAAGCAATGGGATAACTGTTGCTGTCTTCTTCATCCTGGTGCGAGACGCAACTGATGCCTTCATTACAAGCATTCGTTCTTATCCCAAAAGGTTTGTTCGTGTTCGGGAGTCTCAGTATGGAAGCTGAAGTTATTCTTTCCTTCAGCTGATGGAAGAGGGCGGTCGCTACGTGGTTCCATGCGAGGAGTTCAGGGGAACGTTTCTTTAGTAGGGAGTCAAGGGGGGACACGAAAGCGGCAAAATTCAGGACAAAACGTAGGTAAAAAGATGTTGACCCGAGAAAAGAGCGTAATTGCTTTTTAGTACGCGGTAAGGGCATGTCTGTGATAGCCTTTACCTTTTCTTTTTGAGGGGCCATTTGATTTTCCCCAATGTAGAATCCAAGGTACTTAAAAGTGCTATAGGCAAAATGGCACTTGCTAGGGCGTATATTGATGCCGTTTTCACGAATCCTATTGAGGAGCGATTGTAGGGAGGTAAGATACTGGACCCATGTACGGGTGGCCATGTAAACGTTATCGAAGTAAAATAAAATGTTACTCAGCCCATCCTGTATCCTCCGCATTATTCAATTATAGTTACTACAGGCAGTAACTAAACCAAAAGGTAGGCACTTAAACTGAATAAGGACTTTTTTTCTGAGCGAAATGCGATGTATTTCCAGGCTCTATCCTTAAGGGGGATTTGATAGTCGGCCTTGCACAAGTATATCTCTGAAATAAACTTGGCCTCTTCAAATAGATGTAGGCTCTGGTCTATCAAAGGGATAGGCTCAGCGTTAAACAACTGTTATGGCGTTCAGCTTTTTAAAGTCTAAGCACATGCGAAAAGACTGATCCGGCTTTCTGACCATAACATTGGGAGAGCAATCACTCGAAGTGGAAGATTCAATTATTCCTAACTTTAGCAGGTTTTCCACTTCGGCGTTAAAAGTAAGGCGCAAGTGAACGGATACCGGATAGGGCTTAGATCTAATAGGCTCCTGGGTGGTTACGCCTATATCATACTTAAAATAGAAAGAACAACCAGGCGTCTCAGAAATTACATCAGAGAACTCAGTTAACAAAAGAGGCAATTGCGTCTTCTGAGGGGTTCCAACTGGGGGTATAAATCGACTTCTGGGGTGGAGTTAACACAGGAACCGGGGAGTGAAGGGAGAGGGTAGTTTTTTGTCTCTTCGACACATACAGTTTGGATTAAATTAAGAGGCTCAGATAAATAAGAGGCTTCCATTACTGCCTCTTCCTCAAGGGCAATTATATTATTAATGCATACGCGGCGGTGATAGCGCTTAAGCATATTTACATGAAACAATTTGTTCCCTGAGGGGGTCTGTATTATGTACTCTACTGAACCGCGGGGTTGTAGGATTGGGAAAGGGTGTTTCCATTAGGACAAGAGCTTGTTTGTCTCCATGGTAATGAGGAATAGCACCTATTTACCGGGCTTGAATCGCCTTTTTTGGACCTAACGTCAAAATTGGTCCTATATTTTTCTAAAATAGGTCCGAAATTTTGTACGCTATATCGGCGCATTCTTCCAAGCAGTTCCGAAGATCTAACACATAAAAATACGAGGACTTGATCTCCTCACCCAGGCGTGGATTAGAAAAAAGTTCATTCAAAATACTCATTGGTCCGCGTACATTTCGGCCATACATGAGCTCGAAGGGGGCAAATCTCAAAGTTCTGAAAAGGATTTCTCTGCAAGCAAACAGGGCAACTATCAGGTATCGATGCCATTCTTGGTGCTGAGCATGGCATATTTTTTTCAGAATGGTCTACAGAGTACCATTTAACTTTTCCCAGACGCCGTTAGCGGCAGGGCGAAAAGGGGAGGTGAACAAGGAATTGATCGTAAGGAGCTTGCCGACGTGTTCCATTAGTTCAGTTGCAAACTTTCTACCTCTGTTAGACAAGATATCCTTCGACATGCAAACGAGGGAAAAGTTAGAAATAATGGCATCCACTATCAATTTATTTAAGGGGAACTGCGTCGGGGAATTTCGTTGCAAGGATGACAAGAGTGAGGACCTACGAGGGCTCTTCGTTAGACGGGGGTGAATTGGGCCAATTAGGTCTATGGCCACTCTAAAAAAGGCTCCGAGACAAATGGTGTCTTCAGAAGGGGTGCAGGTGGTATTTGCCCTTTTGCTGTAGTATTCTGGAAAGTGTCAGTCTGCCTGCAAAACGCGACAATTTCTTTTTCAGCACCGGGCCAGAAGAAATAGCGGATGATTCTCTGAGGCGTTTGTTGTGACTGTAATGACCAACCATTAATCCATCGTCTGCGAGTCGGAGGATTTGGGGAACATCGGGACGGAGAATGTACAATAAGGGAGTGGTGGGAGCTTTATTCTCAGCCGAACTCTCGAGTGATAAAGGAGTCTGTCGCTAATGAGGTAGGCGACTTCCCTTTGACCACGGGCAGATCCACGTTCGTCTCTTCTCGCTTTTTCCCACAAGGAATAAAGAGTGGATCATTCCTTTGAGCGCTTGCAAATGTCTCGTTTTGAAGGGCCTTAAACTCTGGCGAATAAGAGGGTTCTAAAGACAAGGGAGGAATAATGTCCTTTAGCGCTTGGGCCCTCGTGATAACGGGCTGAGCGATTGGGTTAGGCGAAATCTGTGGGATCTGGCCGATCAACACGGCGCAGAATTTAATAGGGGGTGCTAGCACTTCGGCCCAACCAGTGAAGTAGCCACATTCGAGATAGCAGCGGACCATGGGGAACCGATTTGCACGTCCCAAGTAGACATGGACTACTGCGAATTTATCGTGGTCGGTGCCCACTGGAGGGACCAACTTTTTCCGCGACGAGAAAACAAGTGCTTCAGATGTCTCTTACGAGGGTTGACACTCGGCTACCATTAACATTCCCATTTTCAAATTCAAGCCCACCGGTGGAGCTTTTGTTGAAAAGGAAATTAACTTGCTGTCCTGGGAGACTGCTTGTTGGGGAATTTTTTCTGGCGTTTCAGAGAGAGCCGGCGGATGAGAGACAAAGGCACTTATTTGGTAGATTTGATGACTAAGAACAGAACGATATTGAGAGTTTTGGGGAGAGTAGTTCGTAACATGGCCGGGAACTTCGAAGGAAAAAAATTATGGGCCTACGAGGGTGATCTGATGCTGGGGGATTATTTATGAGGGTCTTAATATCCCTCGATTCTGGCGAAGAATAGTACTTGGGTTTAAAGGGACCAGGTACCTTCACAAACTTAGGCGAATTCTTCGGGGGATGCGGGATGCGACATCTTGAGATCTTTTGAGTAAAGATCGTGGCTTTTTGCGTGCATATCTGCTTCTTCGATACATTCCTTGAAAGAAGACACGCGTCTATCCTTCACGAATGCGCGGATTTCAGAGGGTAGTGCAGCCATCAAATGATCCCATAGAACGACAATGAAACCTGCCTCGTGATATGGGGGTAGGGTTAATGTGGCCGCGCATGGTGTTATCGCAGGGGATGGGGGGGACGATTGGCCTCTGAAAGCCAACACAGCTGGGATGGGCAATCAAGCGAGTGATGGATTCTTCCTGGACTTTCTAAAATTCTCACGCTGGCTCACGTGGTCTTGAAAGAATAGAGGGGTATTTCCAAGGAGCTTCCCCTCACGGTGTTCCTTCGAGGGCATTCCCTCACAACTACCAATCTTGAGGCATATTAACTATCACTTTAAGATAATAGATTTACAGTTGCCTTGCACTCTTTTATTACATTTTGTAATTATTCTTAGCTATCATTTTATACAAGTTCTCCTTTTGTCACCCGATTCCTCCAACCCTTATAAAAAGTTTGATGTGCCTCCTTTTGTGCAAGATTATACAGTCCAATATTTAAAATTATAAAACCACACAGTGAGATTTCTCATTCCATATATCACTACTTATTTGCAAAACCTTGGCATCAACACTAATCTCATAAGTGTGTCTTACACGGGTTATTAACACAAACTATAAAATACACTCGGCTATCAAATATGTGTGGTTTTCAAAGATGCTACAATTATGCTGATTTATAGACACACCTTTTTGGTACCCGTATGGAAAAAAGTTATTATAATTATCTTTATTTTCTCTTTTAATAGTAAATACCACTCTGAAAAAAAATAAAGCAGTTGACGTTTTTCACTTATTAGGGACAGGAATATTATGTACTGTATTGTATATAATAGAATTAATTCTTTAGTTCCAATAATATATTATTGGGCTGTGTTATTGCATGTCCCATTCATAGTGTAAACTAAATACCGTTCAGGTGTGAGAGTTTTTTTTATCGGACCTGCTGAATAATTCGCTCATTATTGAGAAATGTAAAAAGTACGAAAAGAATGGACATAAGAAAAAAAATATAATTGGGAGATTGAATATTTAATCAGAGAAGAACAATTTATGTAGGATCATCATAAACAATCAGCAATCACTAATACTGTATGATAATGTCAAACAGAAAGAATAATCCGAGAATATAAAACTTTCTAAACGAAGGAGAGAAATCTCTCTAATGTTTACAATGAGAATAGCAAAATAAAACTCCCACATAGGATACGACAGCAAAAATATATTCCTCCCCGTCTATTTATCTCCCATTGGGCATTATTCTTTCCTTCGATTACACGAGGTTCTATTCCCAATAATCTCTTTTCCTCTGTAATGGGTCTTTATGCGATCGTTAATCCTCACCGGCTCTCTAAGCGTTAGGGGCATCTCTTGTAAACTTCCCAGGTCATTGTCCTTCTAGCGATGCTTCGCTTGGTTTGCAGCTGGACCAAGGAAGAGACATGAGGGTTATAAATAAAGACCAAGAGATGTCCGACAAAATAAGTTCACTCAACCGTTTACGAGCCGCCTTCCAGAATATCCTATAAAATTTGGTGACAATATTCCCCTGTCATGATTTCGTTACCAATAAAATACTTTATTTAAAAACATTCTGTACTGAGCCGCCTAGAGAGGACGAGTTTAAATATTATATTACTTTTGGGGAGGTGATGTAAGTGTGAAAAGGCAAAATTATTTTCAGTGGTTTATGTGTAAGAGTATAAATTCGAGGGGGTGGTGTAGATTTGTAATTAAAAGAGCAAGAGGGGGATATTCCTTATGCACATGGGTATTAAAGTATCTTAGTATTTTGAGACGTCATTAAACTCAAGTGGGGGGTCATAAGTGAAGAAAAGATATAAAATAGCATTAATATATAGTCAAATTCAATATAGGGATCAGAAAAAGTGGATATGGAACGTATGATCTAATTCTATTTCTAAACGTTCGAATGTAGCTCAGAACTTTTAAATATTCGACATAGTGTAAAAGGCGGTGAGAATATGAAATAATCTTTTCATATTGGCAAGATTTCTCTCGGCTAACTAAGGATCTAAAGATTAAAAACAACCATAATTAAAAAGAAAGTAAATAATTAATCATCTAAAATCTTCAGTCGCAAACGATTCTTGCTACTTCCTGGTATGAATATGTAGGTAAATTTGGGTAAAAGGAAAGCAGACGGCTGAGAAACAAGATAATGGTTCATTTAATTAAAAATTAAGTTAAATATTTTCATTTAGAAAAGAAAATGCGTTGAGTTATTTAGTAAAAATAACATAAAAATATACAGTAAATTTGTGATCAATCCTTCGTAAATGCTTTTCCCACGGGATAAATTTTGATAATCTGATCTATTGCAAAGCGAAGTGTTTAGCAATATTTTTAAACTTTTTTACGTGCCCAAATTATATTTAAAATAATATATTCCCTTGGCTTGGCAATTAATATATTTTACGCTTGATTTCGACGGAGTTAAATCAAGAAATATTTTGCTCTGATTTATGACTATAAAAATTGTGCACATTTTGCTCTGATTTATGACTATAAAAATTGTGCACATTTTGCTCTGATTTATGACTATAAAATTTGGCACATTTTGCTCTGATTTATGACTATAAAAATTGTGCACATTTTGCTCTGATTTATGACTATAAAAATTGTGCACATTTTGCTCTGATTTATGACTATAAAAATTGTGCATAAATCCGCGTTTTCTTTATTTTTATGCCTTAACTCATTGACTGAATAATTTTCGTTTTTTTCGCGCCATTAAATAAGATCCTTCTCTTTCAATGCTTTTTTAAACCTTATTTAAGTGTGGTTTAACTGATTTCTTAATCACAAACCACAACCTAGGATATTATTTGACTTTCATTGATTACAACAAAAGATTATTTGGAGTTTCATACTGACGCTTTTCGCTAAATTGTGAAGAATTTAGCGTCGTTAAAAAATTTCGATATATATATATATACATGCATAGATTACGGGCAATTTCTATTATTCTCTAGAGATGGTTTTTCTTGGCTCACATCAGGAGGCTGACTCGTATAGGGAAGTCTTTTGATTATCCTTTAGTTTTTCTAGTCTTTTTTACTTTTACAGTATGAGAGGGAGTCCGAATTTCCATTAATAAACATTTTTTTTCAAGCTGATTCTTCATAAATGCTGGTAGAAATTCTGCTTTTTACATATATCGAAGAGTAAACTAGGTGGAAAGTAGTCCAAAAGGTAGAAATGCCTGAATTACTCTAGGAACATTTAGTAACCATATGATCACTGTATTTCCAAATCAGGAAACAATTTGTAGTTTTAATATTATTTTATTTAAGTAGAGGAAAACAAACGCAGTCATTCAGGTGAACATAGTGTTGGAGCAAAAGAGAACTTAACCGATTTATGGAATAGAAATAGAAAAAAATAAGAGGAAACTATGTACTTGTTGGGAGAAAGATCAAATCTTACCCTATTGAACCATTAAGGCAGGCCCCTAGTATAGGCAAAAGTACTGAATATCATGAATTGAAACACCCTCGATCCATATTTGTAATCAATTAAATGTGGTTCTATTAACCTTAATTATAAAAAAAAACAATATTACCATCATTATTGCTCATAAATTCCATCATTCATTAAATTCGAAAATTTGCCTAATTATTGAGTAGATCAAAAAAATAATATAATTATAAAGGGCGTAATTCTAAGTCATCCAGAAAATTACCTTATTACAAGGCTTCATCGATTCCAGGTCTTTTAAATAAATCAATATTTTGGCTGATTTTGAGCACCCCAATTGTAGGGATGTATTTAGATTATTAAAAGAATAGAAAATATTCTATTGCCCCATCTATTATTCGGAAAGTTAACAATAACAGTATATGCACGCCATCTACACTCTTCCTCACAAACCCTCAAAGCCTCAATAATGTTTTTGAGGAGTTATTTGCAATAGTGACATTGCTTAATACTAACGTTATTGCTGTAAGTGAAACATGGTTTTCGCAAAATAAGACAGGAAAATTGTACACTATACCCAGGTATGAACTATTTAACAAGGATCGCGAGTCCAGGGGAGAACGCGTGGCCCTGTATGTTAAGGACGTTTTTACCATACGTAACATTAATGCAGTGGTTCCAGATAATTTAGAATGTGTATAGGTAATGTTCGCTAACAAATTTTTCCGCCATGTAAACAGACTGGTTGTTTGCTGTCTATATTACCCACCGTCCGCACCTGTACAGGATGAAATCTTAGGACATATTGTCAACACAGTTGGCCAACTACGTGCGGACTACTGTGATTTGCGAGTGGTAATACTAGGCGATTGCAATGGCCTAGACGTGTCCTACATCACTACGCAACTTGGACTTAGATGTGTAGTGAGTGAACCAACACATGATAATTCTACTATCGATTTGATATTGACTGATGCAAAATTTTATACGTACAGCCAAACACAGCCACCCATTGGACTTAGTCGCCATTTGTGTGTGGTAAGTGGACCCGACATTGACGAAGCTTCAACACCTTATTGTTTGCGGACTTATAGACCATTTTTAGACTCGTCAGTGCACCAGTTCGGCCAGTGGATTACAAGTTAGAGGTGGAGGACGTGATGGAGACGGATGACGTTGACGCGGCGGTGGGCATGTTGGAGGAGATACCAGTGCAACGGTATGAGGCGGCCTTTCCCGAGCGACGACAGCGAATGCGGAGAGATAATAAACCGTAGATCACAGCACGGATTCTTCGCCTCATGGACTTCAGAATCCATGCTTATAGTCGTGGGAGGATGAATCACTGGAGAACGCTCTACATTCAGGTCAAACAGGAAATTAAGAATGTTAAACATAGAATAGGCTTGAAAATACAAGAAAATGATACTAATTCCTAAAAATTTTTCAAACAATTTAAAGTGCATATTAGGAACTCAAAAGAAACCACTTAAAATACCTTTCCTCAGCCACCTCACTAGTGATGAAATAAGTGATGAAATTAAATCGCATTTCACTAATATTTGCAAACTCCTACCAGCCATGGATCTTATGCAAATCCCCAGTTTTTTGCCAGCTTATGAATTTCCTGTTATTGGCAGGATTAGTGTGTACAAATCGTTGTTAACAATGAAAATAGGGAAAGCATCTCCACCTAATTCGTTAGCCAAAAGGTTAATTTATGAGTTTGTATACGAAATTAGTGAGCCCCTTACCTATATTGTTAATTTAAGTTGAAATACTGGAGTGTTTCCAGATAGATAGGAGGGAGAAACCATAACGCCCCTGGTAAAGAAGACTCCCAAGGCTAATTTGGGTGACTTGTATCCCCTTTCTCTCACACCTGATCTAGGCAAATTGTTAAAGGGTTTTGTGGCCAAATTTGTGTTAGAGGACATCCGACCCAACCTTGACCCTAACCAGTACGGTAACCTCAGGGGTAAATTAACCACACATTATCTCGTGCACTTGCTGGACACAATTTTGTTAGGGCTAGACCAACCGGAGCAAAAGCACAAATTGTCCTTATTGACTTCCAAAAAGCAGTCGATTTTGTAGATCATACTGTGGCAATCAGAGAACTTTTACACCTTGGGTGACGACCTTCGCTCTTAGCATTTGTAACCAGCTTTTTATCAAATAGCCGACACAGAGTCAGATTCCACGACTCCATCTCGGAGTGGGACAGCATCATCTGTGGGGTACCTCAGGGGACCCAGTTGTGCCCAATTATTTTCGTTGCACTAGTCAATAATTTATATAGAAATGCAGGAATCTCTGTCAAATATGTTGACGACTTGACTCTTTCAGAGATTGTCGATGTTAATCCCAATATCAATTTTACCTTACCCTATGTTTAAAATGATTTATCAGAAGGTTTTGCAGACATTAATATGTCCCTTACTCCATTCAAATGCGAAGTACTGATCATCTGCCCCACTAAGCTTCCCATCAGATTTCCTGAACTGATTTTAGAAAACTCACCCCTACCAATTGTAAATAAGTGTAAACTATTGAGAGTATTTATCAATGTAGATTTAAACTGGAGCAATCATGTTGCACATATGCTGTCCAAGGCCAATCGATGTATTTTAAAATTGTACCGCGCTAGACAATTCGGTTTCAACCCTAATGTAATGTTAACATTATATCAGTGGTACATTAGAACCACACTGGGGTATGCTGCACCTGTATGGCACTCGGAATTCACTTAGGGCCAACAAACGCTTCTTAAACGCATGCAAAAACGTTGTTTTCACATAATTCCTGGACGAAAACGCCATAGAAAAACTTCACTGCAAATCCCTATACCAAAGACGTGAGGATCTGACTTTAAACTTTGCCAAATCTATTTTGAAATCGCGAGAACATAGACATTTACTCCCACCATATCTGCATGACATTCCATGGAGGGAAACAAGAAGAGGCAGGGAATTGCTACAATCGATTAGGTGCAGAACCAATAGATATAAGAAGTCCACCGTACTCTATATACTAAAGAAACTCAACGACAATATTACAGTTTAGATCATTTATGAACTGTACTAATAGCTAAAATTTATAGTCCATATATATATATATATATATATATATATATATATATATATATATATATATATATCATAGTAATGTATTCGATTCAATTTCTCTAAAGAATAGATAAATAAATGCATTTTTTTGGCATATATATTTTATCTTAATTAAGAATTTGTAAACCGAGACATCATGTTTTGCACTATGTATATTGTTTTGTAAAACTTTCTTGGTTCAATAAACCTTTAATTATTATTATTATTATTATCATCACAAGCTAATTGTTCCAGAATTTTGATATAACTATAATTTAGTGGTTCCCATGTTGAATCGGCAGCAACATGTTTAATTGGAATAAAATTGAATGTAATATGTTAAATTGGTCGTGTTGGATGTGGCGTGGTTGGTTATGTGAACACGATAACTATATGTCTTTATTAATTAGCTCTAAGGCTAGACTTCTTTTTGGTTACCTAAACTCAGGGGTCTGTAAATCCTGCTTGGATGGACAGCTTTCTTGAGTGTTGATATGAAGGTTGGTACTTGGCGTGAAGTAGGAGAAAGAGTTCTGTGAATCACAATGATCTGCCTTTCACGTTCGTGCAAGAATTAATAGGCCAAGAATATCTTGAGGTTGCCCTTGCCAGGTATTGTCTTCCTAGAGTTGCCAGCGACCGCTTGCTGGGCTAAATTTATTGATCAACGAAGATTATTTATTGTTAAAGCGTCAGGTTGGATGCTACCTTGTCGTATAATTAAAAGCACTAATTTAAGAGTGTTAACAAATGGGAAGCAATTGTAAAAAGGTTTAAAAGATAGCAACGAAGTCTTCATTTTTTGTTTTAGGAAGAAATAAGCTAAAATGATCCGAACTCCGAAATAACTGAAAAATACCTTGTATATCAGGACAAATTAACAGCTTCAGATATCTCAATATTTGTTATGGATTGCTAAATAACTGGATCGCATGGGTAATATATTATTTTCAGCAAATTAGAGCAATTTTGCAAAATTTATTAATTTTTTCTCTATGGTGTCATTAATATGGCTCCTTCCTGATTCTAAGAGTTTAAGTTTGATATATGGTAAAATAATTTCAATTAATTTGTTTTAAAGTTGCATTATTGTTTCATGGGATAAGGGAATGGAAGCCCTCGCTAAGCCATGCCCCATTAGATTACATCCACGCTTCCAATAACCCGACACATTATGAGATCATAGAGGTTCTTCCCAAATTTTGAATTGAATGCATATTGTATAAATGGTTCACAAAAGGTTAAAACAAGAAAATATCAGTTTCAAGTTCTTTATTTTAGAGGCTCTTTTTAAATTACAATTGGTTCAAGAGATTTTCTCGACTAAACAGATGAAAGCTCCCCACATATTTTTCTTTGACTTTTCTCTTCGTTTAAGAATTCTTCTCAAAAAGTTTGTACAAGAGATACCTTAATAGTCTTCGCCTTTAAAAAAGTTCGAAACCTCATCTAACTTTATCTAGCCTAACTTTATTAAGATTTGATGAATTGGCATAACTTTATTTAATCCCATTCCATTAAGTGTTCAAATACATTAATTCTTCATTACCCCAAATAAAACTCAATGACTTTTTGATTTTAATCCATCAATCCTTCGCGGATTATTCGATTGCAATTTATCAATTCTTCATTTCCTTTCCGATATTTCTTCGATTGCAACTGAATAATTCTTCATAGAACTTCATTCATTTCTCAGTTCCAAACTAAGCCGTATTTTAAATTTTATAAATCGCCGAAGCGAGAAAATATTTTAAAATTCTGGATTGAATTCGGTGACCCTAAAAAGCTGCCCTTCCATTGTCTGAATACTTTTCTTGTTTCGCTCTGACCAGGCTTACGGTTGGCAAATGATATTGCTAATATATATATATATATATAAAAGAAGGAAAATCCTTTGAAGTCTCGTTCTTTCCTTTTCCACCATTCAATTCTCATTCTTATTCTTCGTCAGGTTACCTTTCCATCGTTGCTTCTTATACATCTTCAGCTAAGTTTATTTGGCTCCCAGATATATTTATATTCACATAAATTAAGTGTGTCATTTTCATTTGGTTTCCAAGTTTTCTTCATCCCTAGAACTTTTGTATTCCTTATTATTACACAACTAGGACTACTAATCCAGTTAATGGGTGATGGTCTTTACCATTAATTGTATCTGCCACTTCTCAATTTGCTAAAAGCGACTGCAATCCCTACACGAGGGGAAACTGAATGAGTCATTTCCTCGAACAGAGCGTTTCTTTGTTATGTCGCTTGTGTCATGTTAGGGGACCATATCACCACCTGTCTAAGTTCGGTGGAGTCAGGAAGACGCTGAAATTAAATCATGGACCCTTATATCTATGATTTGCACAGAGGGGTCACGCCATCCGTGGGTTCATTAATTTAAAGTCACGTTTGTTTTCCGGACACTCCCAAAATATAAGTCAGGGCAAAGTCAAAATAAACATGCGAAACGAATGGAGGGAAGTCATTTTTCCGATCATTGATACTTCCCGTATCTATGATGAATATGGGATTAAGAAAATACACAAACGGACTGGTAACATATATTGATTAATTCTAAAAGAATGATAATCTACCCCATCTTTCTCTTTGATGTATATAAAAGGTGTCCATAAAGTTTGGACACAGGAGATATCAAAATAGTCTCCTCGTTCATCTAAACATATCTTCCCCCCTGACTTCTTTAACTGGGGTATGCTAAATGAGAAGGTGTAATAAATGAAAACTAGGAATATAAGATACTGGACGGAACAGTGACTCATAACTGATTGTGCTCAAATTGACAGAAATTGGCGTCAATACATCGGGTTTATCGGGTGAATTTTGCAAAGGGCATCGATTTTTGCATCACAAATAGTGGGAACCACATTGAAGATGGTATATATTAATATTTCAATTAAATAAAATTATTTGAAATTAAATAAAATGTCGTCTAATTTTTTATCGAACATTGTTTTTCCTATATATCCATACTTTAGGGACAAGTTGGGTTGATTAGTTTTAGTACCTAGAATTTACCTTTGTTGAAAAGTATTTGAAGCGAAAAGAATCTCTGTCGCTGAGAATCATTTTCTGAAAATATATTATTAGTCCGTTTCTACTTCTTTCTATCCTGGTAATAAATGAAAATTGCCTCGTTAAATTAAACCAGTTTTGTTTATATTATTGATCATTAAAAGTAATAAAGGATCTTAAGGGGATATTAATTGTGACAACATTCTGCTTGAGAGAAATTTATATATTTTTTCCCTTCAAGGGAGAATATAAGGTGGCAGAAGATGGTACCCAAAGAAAAAACAAACACCCGGAAAACACTAGAGCCTAAAGCCAAATAAATTAATTCACATGACAAGAACAAGCATATAATAATTGGTGTTGTATTTTATTTAGTTATATATTTGTCAATTTTGACTCAAGACGAGAATATGAAAGTCAAGAGTTTATGTTTTCTCTGCTCAAGATCTCGAAGTTACTAGATTTAATTTCATTCTCTCTCATCACTTACCTTTTGTACTAATTTTTCCTTATTTTTTTCACTATACGCTAATTAGTGGTGATATTCTAATAATTAATTAAAGATGCATCAATGCTTATAAATATGGTTACTGCGTAAGTTTGCCATAATTAAATCGATCAGAATTCAGCGTACATGGTCAATTTTGTAAAAGACTCACATTTTCTCTATAATGTAAAATATATTCGGATTGTGGGAAAAGTGGTTTTAATGGATACGTAAATTATTTACCCCCCCAAACCCAAATATAATGCATTTATTTTTTATCGCAATATTTAATTTTTCTTATCTATTTTAACATTAACTTAAAGTCTAATGCCATTCCATAGTAAGCGGAGCAAGATACTACTATTTTATTTTACTTGCCGGTCCTCTACCTATCTTCAGGGAGTTAGGGGGGCCACTAGCAAGCCCTTCATACTCTCTGCGCAGGTTCTCAGGTCCTGAAGAGGCGAGATATTGTGCGTAGTGAGGGCTTGTGTGAGGTTTGGGCAGTCTATAAGTCGGTGTTTGATGTTGCCTGGGATTTGGTTAAATCTGGGTCATGTTAGTGTAAGAGCAAGGATTGTTTTGTGTTTGTATTTTTGTAGTATAGTGGTAGCTACTATTATATTGAGTAAATGTTCTTATAGGCAAATTACGTCAAAAGAAATTCTTATCTGGAACAGATTACATAAAAATGGCACAATTTTGTTAAGAGAAACGTATGTGTATGTGCATTTATATATTGAAATTTTTGTTGAAAATTATTATTCGTCTTTGCTGCATATAACTCCAAAGCTCGCTTTTCTTTAAAGAACTGCCAACTATCAAAACCTCATTTAGCGATGAAATCAAGATAAAACCAACTGATGACCGCAGTGCGATCCAAGAAATCTTCAATAGATCCACTTATAATCCGATTCCAAGCGATCTTTCCATAGAATGCGATCCAAAGTTTCCGATAGAAAAAAACGAATAAATAAGCAAAACGGACTCGAGCTACAAACTAATTGCAACTCATTTTGGAGATTAGACAAGTTTCAGGATTTGTGCTCTCTACTTCCATTAATACATTTTTGTTTAAATAATTGTGATCTCTTTTGTATTTTCGGCTTACTGAGTCAAGTAAAGGTTACAAATTTAGGTCTGTTTTTTAAAAGCATTCGAGGCAATTAAACTTTGCACATATTTTTAGCATATACAAAAGGTTGCGTCCTTTATGAAAGCAGATCCCTAATTTTGCGGCATATAATCCTAAAGATCAAATAGTTTCGCTGGCATAAAATTATATCACATTTCTTAACTTTCAACTAAAGTTAATTCCGTAATATGAAGAGATATAAACGCTTGTAAATATGTATTATAAAGAACTTGAAAGTTAGGTGATAAGCGTGATTTACGGTTTTTCTTAGTGAAAAAATATAGGAAAATGGGGATGTTTGAACAACGAAGAAATCTCTTAAGAAGATTTACGACAAAAAGATAAATTAAATGCGAATTAATAGAACACTAATAGAGGGAAGTGTTAAATCTCTGCTACAATTCTAACAAATTTTATCTAAATAATGGCCATTGAAGGAAAAATACGAGCTTCTTAGTGATATTATAGTCCTGAACAGGGCGAAAGATGCAAAGAGCTAGAATAGGAACGTCGAACCGATAGAGGCTGAGCAAGTGGTATCATGAGTGAGTGTTCGCCAATGATCATTAGGGATCGACACCATCAATAAATATCCAAAAATAAGTACTTTGCAAAGGAATCTGGTTTCCCAGCAGAAGCTAGGAGGCTCAGAAGAGTTCCATACCCTTTTTAGTCGCGTACGAATCTATATCTTAATATGTAGGTCGGTCGGTCCCCGTGTTGCTTTTTTTTTGTTTATGTAATATCATTGTAACTCTTTTGCCCATTCTAACGAAGTTTGAAACCCTTCGGTTGTTTTAAATTCTCTTTGGAATGATCTAATTGCCAAAGTCCTCCTAAGGTTAGAAGAGGAATTATTTGGAAATAAAATCATAACTATTCGGTCGATTCTAAAGAAATTGGAAACCTTTATATTAGGTTATATTTTCTTTTGAATAATATAATTTCAAAAGTCCTCCCAAGGTTATCCGGGGATTTATTGAAAGTTTTGAAGGTCGTAAGGTCATAAATCAGAATAAGTGAAGGAATGTGACTTCGGTCAGCAGACCTTGTTTAACTCTAACTCTACTTATACCTTACACCCATTTTAACTATTTCCAAATAGAGCATTTTTCTTCCTTTCCTCTATAAATTTTTCGTTCGTGTGTTCTTCTTTTATTCTAAAAAATCGATAATATTAACATCATAAAATACCATTGAGATCGGGTATTTTCTACCAAAATACTTTGCCAGCGGATTTTCTAGCATGATCTAAGATGTCTTTGAAAGGTTTTCATGATCTAGTCTGCAAGAAGATGTGACACTCATTGTCGTATGATCATGTGCTGATTTACGTATAGATGTCCCTGGTTCTGAAATATAACTTTTTCATAGATCAATTAACCAGCTATGTACCTTATGACTTCAGAGCGCACTTAACATGTTTAAAGCATAGATACACACTGAAGTGCTAAAATTTATAAAATAGGTACTTATTATCTTCTAAGGCATAGACACGGTCAAGTTTGACGGAGTGTAAAATCTCTAGCACAGCAATGATTACCTATATAGAGAGAAGAGCTGTGGAAAGATTTAGATCTATACTGTCGTCCTCATAGTTGTTCCCATTAATTTTGGCCCTGAGTGTGAATAGAATAGCCAAAAATTACCTTAAAGGCTCTTGTAAGTTCATGTCGGATGAATATTCTGATCTGATTATTTGTGGAACACATAAAAATGCTCTTCGAACTGTTTCTCAGAAACATGGGCCCATGAAACGGTGCATTATCCAACTCCGATGTTTCATCGATGTTCAGGCACATGAAGTCAATGAATGGGAGCAAATGTTAAAACATCACTCCACCCTAGCGGGAAGCGGTCAAAGACGTGTTTAAGCAGACCAATGAAGTCATCCTATGCCGCATGAACACACCAGTATGAAACCATAACAAACTTGCCCAGCGCACCCAGCGCCTTGTTGAGGCAAACTAGGTTCTATGACCTGGGCTATGCGCCCCAATCTAACCATACAATCAACACAAATCCACTAAAAACGTCTCTCAGCAGACCACCACGCATGTTACAGTAATCCAGGGTCCAATTAGTGTCGTCATGAGGACGGGGATGATGCATTTTCTGGTGTCGTGGTATTGACTCGAGCATTCCCCTGGGTCTTTTGCTTCAATACCCCCTAAAGCCAAACAAATCCTGCAGTAGTCTGATGGATATGCTTTTGCCAACCTTAACATTAAATGTGTATGAAATTTAAACTAATGTTGCTTCTCTACTATCTTCTCCAATTCTAGCCAGAAGCAGCTGACCACAATAATTTAGCACCCGTGGTCAGCCACCACGCTGTCAGTAGTATTGCTGGGTCAGATCCGACTCTCCCTCCACCCCCAAGCCTTGGTCAGTGTGGTGAGGTCCAAGTCTCCCGTCCCCCACCACCAATAGTCCCTCCACCCCCAAGCCTTGGTTACTGAGGTGAGGTCCGTGTCTCCACCATTTTTAAAAAGCAAAGATGGATAAAATTAAAGATTTTTTCTATGTGAAATATTTACAACAAATATTGACAACTTTACTTGATAACGATTTAAAAATACTTAGGCTTTTAGGGTTTGTTATGGATATAAGGGTCTGTAAAACAAGTTAAATCTAGAAAATCATCAATTTTAAAAGCAGAGAAGGGCAGATTTTTTGTGAAATTGTGGAAACTTGGAAAGCAAAGAATTTTTCTTCGAGAATAATCGAAAGAAAGCCAAAAAGCCGTTTTTTGCTAAAAATAGAAAGATGATATATAAAATAAAGCAGCGGCACTCTCACTTTTTCAAAGCCGGTCAGTTCAGAAGAAACCAATCAAATAGCAAGGAAAAAATGAGGAGTTTTCTCGCTTTACATTAGATTCCTTTTGTTTTTAATGTAGAAATAAATTGACCCCAAGAAAACTCTCTTTCATCCCACAAAGGGCTTTTATACAGAAACAGGATTGCATTCCCCTGGAATACCGAAAGACAGTATTAAAGAATTCAACACGATGGCTTTAGTTATGGGTGTAATTTTGAGCTTTGCTTCAAAGCACTCTTGGGAAAACAGACCGATTCTACTACCAAAAGGTACAGTTTCACTTGGGTTAGTTATTCGTTTTCCAATAAACTACCTTAAGGACCATGGTGAATTGGAGATATATTTTTCCTTTTGAGGTGATATAGTTCAAAATTTTATATTATATATCTTGTTTATCTTGAGTTGAATCTTGAGATTTTACAAAGCACCCGGAATTCTGCTCACATGTAGTTTTTAGTTTAGTACGTTCTCATACATGTTGTTTAAATTCAACGCGTAGCTGAGTATCGTCCCATACAACATCTCTTATAGCTTAGCCATTCCCATTAATCAAATTTCCACAAGGTGAGTAAAACGACTTTAACCATCTATGACTGCAGGCATAATAGTAGCGAGCTTACTATCTTCGTCGTCTGTTTGGTCTTTGAGAGTGTTCGCACCAAATGGTACTGTCGCAAAGAAGTGAAATTTGTGTTAGAATTTAAATTACGACCTAATCAGAGATGTTGATTAGCAGATGTTTTAGGGGCTGATGCGTTAATCACCGCTTCCCTTTTACGGGTGGCTGATATTGTATCCAATGCTTTCTTTCGTCATGGTCTGAACCCTTGCGAGGAAACTTCCGTAGTGAAACGAAAAGAGGTACCAAAGATTCGCACCCAATCCTAAGACTTAGTGCCACAAGTTTACCTAGCTTTACTCCGAATTTGAAACTTCCACACATACGCTTACAATTAAGACATAAAAGAGTGGAAGCACTGCTACCTAGTTGAGCGACGTTAAACCACACCGGGTGTAGTCATTTGGTGAACGGACAACGAACCTTGCCTAACCTCTTGTGTGTGCCATTTGAAATAGTGGCTCATGACGCGAAACCTACGTTAAAAGGTACCTCCCCGCGGTGAAAACACTTAAAACAATAGCAAATGGGTGGTGAAAAACAAAAGAATCAAGAGGATCTTTTCTTTCCTTAACTTCACCCAATTCTTTAAGAGGATTTTTTAAGCATTGTGGGGGGAAATGGCATCGTTTGATTTAGTCTTTTTAAATTAAAAATGAGATAATCATTCAGCTCGTCAGCAGTCAAAGGTTAGGTTATTGTTTTCTCTATCTCTCTTTCATGCTGTTTCTTTTTCTGTTTCTCTTTCTCTTTTTCTCTATCTCCCACTCCTACTCTCTCTGCTCCATCAGGCATCTTCACCGTATCTGCTCATATTCGATCATGTAAATTTCAAAATCGCCATCCACGAAGTGATTAGCCTCCTACAGAGATTAGTGCAATTCCTTCAATCTTTGAACTTGTTCAAAATCATACAACACTTGTTCTTCTCCGAGAACTAGAATGGATCCCAATCTAATTTACAGTTCATCTTGAAGAAGGATTCACTATTCATAACCACTCTTTGCATGTAAGTTGTAATCCAATTTTTAATCGAAGTCAAAACTGGCCTTTAATCGCTTGCTCTCTTAACTTATAACAATATTTATCAAATTTGCAGATTCTCAAGTGAAGGTTGAGGGAAAATCCTATATCTACTCTCTCTCTCCCTCCCTCGCTCCCCCCCTCTTCTCCCTCTCCCCTCCCATCTCCATCTCGTTCCCTATATGTGTATATATATATATATATATATATATATATATATATATATATATACATTATATATTTATATATATATATATATATATATATATATATATATATATATACCGGGTTTTGCAATAGTTCTGTTACACTCAATCTCTTTATCTGTCGAAAGATTTACATGTGTGATAGAATACACTCAGTCAAAGAAATAAAGTTCTAATTTTAGAGCATGTCATTATAACAACTTCTCTTTTGTGTGCAGATGTGTCGAGATGTGTCTAGTTTGTATTGTTTTAGTATAGTGGTAGCTACTATTATATCGAGTAAATGTTCTTATAGGCAAATTACATCAAAAGAAATTCTTATCTGGAAAAGATTACATGAAAATGGCACAATTTTGTTAAGAGAAACGTATGTGTATGTGCATTTATATATTGAAATTTTTGTTAAAATAATAATTCATTTTTGATACATATAACTCCAAAGCTCGCTTTTCTTTAAAGAACTGCCAACTATCCAAACCTCATTTAGCGATGAAATCAAGATAAAACCAACTGATGACCGCAGTGCGATCCAAGAAATCTTCAATAGATCCACTTATAATCCGATTCCAAGCGATCTTTTCATAGAATGCGATCCAAAGTTTCCGATAGAAAAAAACGAATAAATAAGCAAAACGGACTCGAGCTACAAACTAATTGCAACTCATTTTGGAGATTAGACAAGTTTCAGGATTTGTGCTCTCTACTTTCATTAATACATTTTTGTTTAAATAATTGTAATCTCTTTTGTATTTTCAGCTTACTGAGTCAAGTAAAGGTTACAAATTTGGGTTTTTTTATTTAAAGCAGTCTAGGCAATTAAACTTTGCACATATTTTTAGCACATACAAAAGGTTGCGTCCTTTCTAAAAGCAGATCCCTAATTTTGCGGCATATAATCCTAAAGATCAAATAGTTTCGCTGGCATAAAATTATATCACATTTCTTAACTTTCAACTAAACTTTATTTCGTAATATGAAGAGATATAAACGCTTGTAAATATGTATTATAAAGAGCTTGAAAGTTAGGTGATAAGCGTGATTTACGGTTTTTCTTAGTGAAAAATTATAGGAAAATGGGGATGTTTGAACAACGAAGAAATCTCTTAAGAAGATTTACGACAAAAAGATAAATTAAATGCGAATTAATAGAACACTAATAGAGGGAAGTGTTAAATCTCTGCTACAATTCTAACAAATTTTATCTAAATAATGGCCATTGAAGGAAAAATACGAGCTTCTTAGTGATATTATAGTCCTGAACAGGGCGAAAGATGCAAAGAGCTAGAATAGGAACGTCGAACCGATAGAGGCTGAGCAAGTGGTATCATGAGTGAGTGTTCGCCAATGATCATTAGGGATCGACACCATCAATAAATATCCAAAAATAAGTACTTTGCAAAGGAATCTGGTTTCCCAGCAGAAGCTAGGAGGCTCAGAAGAGTTCCATACCCTTTTTAGTCGCGTACGAATCTATATCTTAATATGTAGGTCGGTCGGTCCCCGTGTTGCTTTTTTTTTGTTTATGTAATATCATTGTAACTCTTTTGCCCATTCTAACGAAGTTTGAAACCCTTAGGTTGTTTTAAATTCTCTTTGGAATGATCTAATTGTCAAAGTCCTCCTAAGGTTAGCGGAGGAATTATTTGGGCAATAAAATCATAACTATTCGGCCGATTCTAAAGAAATTGGAAACCTTTATGTTAGGTTATATTTTCTTTTGAATGATATAATTTCTAAAGTCCTCCTAAGGTTATCCGGGGATTTATTGAAAGTTTTGAAGGTCGTAAGGTCATAAATCAGAATAAGTGACAGTATGTGACTTCGGTCAGCAGACCTTGTTTAACTCTAACTCTACTTATACCTTACACCCATTTTCACTATTTCCAAATAGAGCATTTTTCTTCCATTCCTCTATAAATTTTTCGCTCGTATGCTCTCCTTTTATTCTAAAAAATCGAGAATATTAACATCATAAAATACCATTGAGATCGGGTATTTTCTACCAAAATACTTTGCCAGCGGGTTTTCTAGTATGATCCAAGATGTCTTTGAAAGGATTTCATGATCTAGTCTGCAAGAAGATGTGACACTCATTGTCGTATGACCATGTGCTGATTTACGTATAGATGTCCCTGGTTCTGAAATATAACTTTTTTATAGATCAATTAACCAGCTATGTACCTCATGTAAAATATCGGAATTGAAGTCTTAACCCTTAAATACACCAGTCATCTCCATTACGAGAACAACCTATTTGTCTATCATTCGTGATCTATCTGACTTCAAAGCGCACTTAACATGTTTAAAGCATAGATACACACTGAAGTCCTGAAATTTATGGGATAGGTACTTAGTATCTTCTAAGGCATAGACACGGTCAAGTCTGATGAAGTGTAAGATCTCTAGGACAGCAATGATTACCCATATAGAGAGAAGAGCTCTGGAAATATTTAAATCTATACTGTCGTCCTCATAGCTGTTCCCATTTGTTTAAGCCTTGAGTGTGAATAGAATAGCCAACATTTACCTTAAGTGCTCTTTTAAGTTCATGTCGGATGAATATTCTGATCTAACTATTTGTTCAACTCATGAAAATGCTCTTCGAACTGTTTCTCAGGAACATGAGCCTAATGAAACGGTGCATTATCCAACTCCAATGTTTCATCAATGTTCGGGCACATGAAGTCAATGAATGGGAGCAAATGTTCAAAAAATCACTCCACCCTAGCAGGCAGCGGTCAAGAACGTGTTTAGGCAGACAAACGAAGTCATCCTATGCCGCGTGTACACACCAGTATGAAACCATGACAAACTTGCCCAGCGCGCCAAGCACCTTGTTGAGGCAAAAGAGGTTCTATGGCCGTGTTTATGCGCCCCACTCAACACAAATCCACTAAAAACGTCTCTCAGCAGACTACTTCTCATGTTACAGTAATCCAGGGTCCAATTAGTGTCGTCATGAGGACGGGGATGATGCATTTTCTGGTGTCGTGGTATTGACTCGAGCATTCCCCTGGGTCTTTTGCTTCAATACCCCCTAAAGCCAAACAAATCCTGCAGTAGTCTGATGGATATGCTTTTGCCAACCTTAACATTAAATGTGTATGAAATTTAAACTAATGTTGCTTCACTACTATCTTCTCCAATTCTAGCCAGAAGCAGCTGACCACAATAATTTAGCACCCGTGGTCAGCCACCACGCTGTCAGTAGTATTGCTGGGTCAGGTCCGACTCTCCCTCCACCCCCAAGCCTTGGTCAGTGTGGTGAGGTCCAAGTCTCCCGTCCCCCACCACCAATAGTCCCTCCACCCCCAAGCCTTGGTCACTGAGGTGAGGTCCGTGTCTCCACCATTTTTAAAAAGCAAAGATGGATAAAATTAAAGATTTTTTCTATGTGAAATATTTACAACAAATATTGACAACTTTACTTGATAACGATTTAAAAATACTTAGGCTTTTAGGGTTTGTTATGGATATAAGGGTCTGTAAAACAAGTTAAATCTAGAAAATCATCAATTTTAAAAGCAGAGAAGGGCAGATTTTTTGTGAAATTGTGGAAACTTGGAAAGCAAAGAATTTTTCTTCGAGAATAATCGAAACAAAGCCAAAAAGCCATTTTTGGCTAAAAAAAGAAAGATGATGTATAACATAAAGCAGCGGCACTCTCACTTTTTTAAAGCCGGTCAGTTCAGAAAAAAAACAATCAAATAGCAAGGAAAAAATGAGGAGTTTTCTCGCTTTACATTAGATTCCTTTTGTTTTTAATGTAGAAATAAATTGACCGCGAGAAAACTCTCTTTCATCCCACAAAGGGCTTTTATACAGAAACAGGATTGCATTCCCCTGGAATACCGAAAGACAGTATTAAAGAATTCAACACGATGGCTTTTTTATGGGTGGAATTTTAAGTTTTGCTTCAAAGAACTCTTGGGAAAACAGACCGATTCTACTACCAAAAGGTACAGTTTCACTTGGGTTAGTTATTCGTTTTCCAATAAACTACCTTAAGGACCATAGTGAATTGGAGATATATTTTTAATTTTGATGTGATATAGTTCAAAATTTTATATTACATATCTTGTTTATCTTGAGTTAAATCTGGAGATTTTACAACGCACAAGGAATTCTGCTCACATGTAGTTTTTAGTTTAGTACGTTCTCATACATGTTGTTTACATTCAACGCGTAGCTGGGTATCGTCCCATACAGTATCTCTCATAGCTTCGCCATTCCCATTAATCAAATTTCCACAAGGTGATTAAAACCACTTTAACCATCTATGACTGCAGGCATAATAGTAGCGAGCTTACTATCTTCGTCGTCTGTTTGGTCTTTGAGAGTGTTCGCACCAAATGGTACTGTCGCAAAGAAGTGAAATTTGTGTTAGAATTTAAATTACGACCTAATCAGAGATGTTGATTAGCAGATGTTTTAGGGGCTGATGCGTTAATCACCGCTTCTCTCTTACGGGTGGCTGATATTGTATCGAATGCTTTCTTTCGTCATGGTCTGAACCCTTGAGAGGAAACTTCCGTAGTGAAACGAAAAGAGGTACCAAAGATTCGCATCCAATCCTAAGACTTAGCGCCACCAGTTTACCTAGCTTTACTCCGAATTTGTAACTTTCACACATACACTTACAATTAAGACATAAAAGAGTTGAAGCACTGCTACCTCGTTGAGCGACGTTAAACCACACCGGGTGTAGTCCGTTGCTGAATGGACAACGAACCTTGCCTAACCTCTTGTGTGTGCCATTTGAAATAGTGGCTCATGACCCGAAACCTACGTTAAAAGGTACCTCTTCGCTGTGAAGACACTTAAACAATAGCAAATGGGTGGTGAAAAACAAAAGAATCAAGAGGATCTTTTCTTTCCTTAACTTCACCCAATTCTTTAAGAGTTTTTTTTAATCATTGTGGGGGGAAATGGCATCGTTTGATTTAGTCTTTTTAAATTAAAAATGAGATAATCATTCAGCTCGTCAGCAGTCAAAGGTTAAGTTATTCTTTTCTCTCTCTTTCTTTCTTGCTGTTTCTTTTTCTGTTTCTGTTTCTCTTTCTCTCTCTCTCCCACTCCCCCTCTCTTTACTCTATCAGGCATCTTTACCGTATCTGCTCATATTCGACATGTAAATCTCAAAATCGTCATCCACGAAGTGATTAGCCTCCTACAGAGATTACAGCCATTGTTTAGTCTTTGAACTTGTTTAAAATCATACAACACTTGTTCTTCTCCGAGAACTAGAATGGATCCCAATCTAATTTACAGTTCATCTTAAAGAAGGATTCACTATTCATAACCACCTTTTGCATGTAATTTGTAATCCAATTTTTAATCCAAGTCAAAAGTTGGCCTTTAATCGCTTGCGCTCTTAACTTGTAACAATATTTATCAAATTTGCAGGTTCTCAAGTGAAGGTTGAGGGAAATTCCTATATCTACTCTCTTTCTCCCTTCCTCGCTCCCCCCTCTTCTCCCTCTTCCTTCCCATCTCCATCTCCCTCCCTATATGTGTATATATATATAAATATATATATATATATATATATATATATACATTATATATATGTATATATATATATATATATTTATATATATATATATATATATATATATATATATATATATATATATATATATATACCGGGTTTTGCAATAGTTCTGTTACACTCGCTCTCTTTATCTTTCGAAAGATTTACATGTGTGATAGAAAAAAATCAGTCAAAGAAATAAAGTTCTAATTTTAGAGCATGTCATTATAACAACTTCTCTTTTGTTTGCAGATGTGTCTAGATGCAAGCAAAAGGAATCAAGATCTTTGCTCTCTTGAGACTTGGCGACAACTAATCCGACATCGCTCAGTGGCTCAACGTCCCCAGGATGACCATCCACAGATTTGACGTTCAGCTCAAAAAAGGAGAAGAGCTGAAAAATTGAACTTGTTTAGGATGGTTTCAAGTTGTCAACCATTTGACTATGAGAAAGGCCTTTGAAAGTGCTTCGAAGAAGCTTAAAATGACTGCGCTCGCGAAGAAGAACATCTGAGATGGCTACACTGTCGAGATCTTTCAGTGATTGAGGTGGGTTTAAATGACTTTCTTCACTGACAGTATACGGAAACAAAGCTGGAAGTGTTTTTGTTCCCTTCACAACGACTTTAAAAATCTCTGCAATAGAATTTATACTTTTTCCGTTGAAAAATCAATGACGTTCGATCTATCTTCAACATTCAACATGCACAACAACCGCGTGATAAGCTTTGGCTAGGCCATCTCCGTAGTCCGCTAGCTATCCACGACCAAGCACCCGGTCTCCTTGATAATGCTCGGCGGCGTGGTTTCGAGCGGCATTAAGATGCCACCCGTATCCTACACGAAAGGTTATAGGATCACTGCGTCCGATTATACAGATATATATCATGGCCACAAAATTCATGCTCCGGATGAGAGAGATAACGAAGAGGGTGGAGTTAGTCTTTCAGTAAGACAGTGCATTGGCTTACACGTCCAAAAGTGGTTGGAGTTGAACATAAACTTCTGGTAGAAAGACTTTTGGCAGCCGCATTTGTCGGACCTCGAACCCATCGACTACAACGTATGGGCCCATGTCGAGGGCAAGCCCACAATATCCGCTACAATAACGTCGACGAGATCAACTCCTCTGTCAACCGGGTGTAAGCAAGTATGAGGAAGGACTTCGCGCCAAAGTGTGCGCGGCCTTCAGGTCTTACCTCAATCGCTTGCTTGCAGCTGAGGTAAGCCACATTCATTTATATTACAATTTAAAGAAGAATTGATATGGTAAAATAATAAAAATGTGTCTAAATGGATCAAACTACAATTGTTTTCTTTGTTCACATCGTCGCAACAAGTGTAACTGGACTTTTCCAATGACTGGTATCTGTCGCTTTGACTCTGTTTCTTTCTCTGTCTCTCTGAATAGCTGTTTCTGTCTCTATCTCTATCTCTCTCTCTTTCTCTATTTTTTTCTCTATCTTGCTCTCTAAAAATTTCTTTCTCATTCTCGCTCTGTCTCTCTCTGCCTCTCTCTGTCTCTCTCTGCCTCTTTGTCTCTCTGTGTCTCTGCGGCTCAGTATCTCTCTCTTCTTTATCTCTTTCTATTACTCTCTCTTTCGGTAGTTTCTTTCTCTTCCTATGTCTCCCTAGAAGTGTGCGAGGATATTGAAGATTCGTGGAATAGATTCAAAACTACGTTCATGAGTCTTCAATCACGATTCATCTCTTTAAAAAGCCTTCGTCGGTCTTTCTTTCAACCAAAGTGGCTTAATCTAGAAATTGGTCAACTGCTGAGTGAGAAAAGAACGGTATACCGGCAGTCAAAGATCTCCGGTGACCCTGACGAGTACCGTACGCTTGCTAGGAGACTGAATTCCATCATAAGAGCGGGAAAGCCTGCAAGGAGAATCCCAAGGAGTTCTTGGCTTATGTAAATATCCGTAAACCAATCCATCGCATGATTGGCCCTTTAGTGAATGAAGAGGGCGCATTAAACACTCAGATGCAGAAAATACTCACCTCCTCAACGACTACTTCTCTTCAGTATTTACTGAGGAGTGTGGTCTAATCCCTTAGCCCACAGATTCTTACTTGGGGGAAAAGCTGGAGGAAATGGACTTCACCCTAGGAGAAATAGAAAAAAATATCACTGATCTAAAGACGAATAAGTCTCCTGACCCGGACAGGTTTCTACCTAAAGTGTTTAAATATGGGCGCGATAAAGTGTCACTACGTCTGAGCATAATCTTTAACATGTCAATCCGGACCGGAAGCGTTCCTAGAGACTGGCGTGAAAAAGAATTGACTCCTACCTTCAAGAAAGGAGACCCTACTCAGCAGTCGAACTACCAACCGATTAGCTTAATCTTAATAGTCGGTAAACTCATGGAAAGCAACGGTCATGCCTAACGAACCTTGTTGAATTCTTCTACTTTGTTTTCACTGAGCATGATCGGGAAAAAGCAGTGGATGTTATCTACTTAGACTTTCAAAAAGCCTTCAATAAGGTACCAAACTGCGGCCTCCTCCGGAAAGTACGTGCGCTAAGCATAGACGGAAAGGTAGCAGGTTGGATAGAGAACTGGCTAAGTGGCAGACGGAAACGGGTGGTGCTGAATGGACAGGCTTCTAAGTGGGTGCCTGTCACCAGTGGTGTACCCCAAGGTCCTGGCCTAGGACCAATACTGTACATCATCTCTGTTAACGACATGGATGGTGACATGGTTGCGAAGATTTTTAAATTTGCCGACGAAACCAAGCTTGGTATGAACGTCGCAAAGGAAGGAAATACTGCCCGCCTACAAGAAGATCTCCGGAAGATTGGAGAGTGGTCGGACACGTGGCAAATGCCTTTTAACGTGAACAAATGCAAAGTAATGCATATCGGCTACCGAAACCCCCAATCACGGTATATCCTTAAAGGCACTGCTCTCGAACGCACTGATACCAAGAAGGACTTGGGTGCAACAATCACTAGTGACCTTAAGTTCTCAAAACAGGGCATAGAGGAGGAGAAAAAGGCCCAAAGGCTGTTGGGCTATATAAAGCGACAGTTTGGATATCGAAACAAGGAAATAGTACTCTGTTTGTACAATTTAATTTTCCGACCGCACCTGGAGTATGCCGTACAAATTTGGAGTTCTTCGTTTCGAAAGGATGTCGCAAGATTGGAACGTGTACAAGCCAGGGCAACCAAACTGATTTGCTCTATCTGACACAGAAGTTACGACGATAGATTAATGGAATTAGATCTGTTCTCGTTGGAAACAAGGAGACTGCGTGATCAGCTTATCGAAGTGTTTAAAATACTTCGAGGCTACGACAATGTAGACTACACTGATGTTTTCCAAATTAGTGATGGCAGAACTAGAAATCATGGCTACAAACCTGAGCTGAAGCGTTACCACCGCGATCTGTGTGAAAAAGTTTTCACAGACAGCATCTGCGATAGCTGGAACGCACTTTCAGTTGAAGTTCTCAACAACACTTCTGTTGATCAGTTCAAGTCAAGAATGGACAAAGTCTTTAAAAGTGGCCGTATGGGCACGTAAGCTGTTGAGCAGAACTGCGCCTGATCGACTGCTAGTCCAAAGGTACCCTCTCTGAATGGACCGTAAGGTCTTCTAGGGTACTTCTTATCCTTTTAGTTCCTTGTAGCTCTCTTTTTCTCTCTCTTTCTCTGTCTCTCTCTCCGCCCATCTCTCTCTCTCTGTCCCTCTCTACGCCCCTTTCTCTCTCTCTCTGTCTCTCTCTTCGCCCCTCTCTCCCTCTGTCTCTCTCTCCGCTCCTCTCTCTCTCTTTTCCATGAAGTTCTTAAGGGAAGAGCGGTCTTTTTGTTTCGCGACGAGACTGAGTATTTGATCTCATAATAGAATGGAGGAAGTATGGTTGTAGAAGCGACAAAAGCTGGCTGGAGAAACTGTTGATGCTAGGAGTGTGAATGACTCTTCATCACAGTTTTGACCCGCGTAGAAATTTATTGAGTTTCGTGTGTTTCTCGAGAGAGTGTAGAGATTTAGGCTATATTTTAGTCTCTCAACGCTGAATTAAGTAATGAAGTCAAGCTACTGTGCTATAGGTAGAAGGTAACAGGTATGTAGCGATTTGAATGCCAAAGTAAGCGTCTTGTGGTCAGTCAAGAGGGAGACATTTAACCATTGTATAATAGGGAAAAATAAATTACGCTTAAAAACTCTGAAGAACTCTCTCCCAAACGTAATCTTTTTATGATCCTTCGCAAGTCTCTTCAGGAAAAAAGTTAATGGAGCCTTTGTTTCATTTTGTATCTGCTCCAGGGCACCCGTCATCCCGCTCCAACTCGCATCCCACAAAATTCGGTTGACGGGGAAATTGGTGTTTTCGGAGCCTGGATGGCAACCTATGCACTTTGTACCCAATTGAGCGGTTATTTGCTACGCTTATGTGCAGCTTAATGGGGCCAATGTGGAGCTTATGTCTTTGACATGATATCTATAGAAATTGAATAGGTATAAAAATTACTAAGGTTTGTAACTTGTGAGCTTGGGGAAATTCAGTATGCTGTTAACTCAATCAGGTAGCGGACAACTGCTACCTTTTTTTACGAGGTACGCCTGAATATCGAGCTGCTCTACACTCAAATAACATTTATGTGAAGTTAGCCTTAAGTCATAGACAAACAAGCTGCCCAATCAATGCCTTCTTTAAGTTGCAGAAATGTGTGTTTTGGTTGGTTTTATAGACCAATATACGATCAAAGAAGGTGAAAATCAATAGGTCATCCAGAATTTCTTTTAAAAACGTACAACGTTTGCGATAACGATTTCAAACCATGTAGCATGTAGAGAAAAGCGTACCAACTCTGTTGGCCTAATTACACGTTTCTTTACATTCTATTTTTCCACAGTAATTTAATGGAATGCCTAGAGCAGGTCTAGCTTGGGAAAAAACGGTTAGCACCGGTGATTTGCCATAAAATCAGACATGAAGGGAATTTCATAACTATCAACTTTATTGTATCTGTCTGATGAACAGAATTCACATAGTGGCCTGTATGATCCATCTCTTTTAGCAAAGATGTAACGGGAATTCCCATGGGGACCGTAATTTGCAGATTCTGTCCACTTTCACCATTTTTCCAAACACTTCCTTAGCGCCGCTCTCAGTATCTGGGCGTAAGCAACAAGGCCGTACTTGTACGAAGGCGTCAGTTGTGTGTATATATTGTTTGGTTGAGTGTTCAACTGAATACCCATACACAAGAGGAGAGTTTAAGGCTGGAAAATGTAAATAGCATGGCTTATTCTGCGGAAATGGTGGGATAAGTTGGTGAAAGGTTGTCAGTGTAATTTGGCAAGTCAGTTCCTTGAGCAGGCCCAATAAGAGTGAAGCATGTGGATTATAATGAAAGAGTACCCTGAATAACACATCCGTTTAATCGGTTAGTGAGAGATAGCAACTTTATATCTAAAATGTGCGAGAAGTGCTGCAGGAAATCTGTCTCTACTATATCGGTGACCTAAGTGTGTAACCAAGAATATCCAAGGAACAGTTCGTCCGAGAACGACACAGACAGAAAAAGTTATACGATAGACAGAAATTGGCTAACCTGAGATCGTTGGTAGCGCAAGCCATCGGAGGCCGCTATCTGTCTTGATGTGAAGCTGCAATTATCGAGACAGTAAAACAGGTACCCATTAGGAAGTCCAATTTCGTCGCAGGGTTACGGAAGAAGAAGCGGATGTTCACACTCTGCGTAGCCCCACGGTTGGTGATGACACGCTGAGGGATGTTTCCTTAGAGAAGCGACACTTTTAGTTGCATAATTGTTTATGTGCGGTGAAAGGTCGGATGGTACGAGCACCTTCTCCCATGTGGGGACGTCTTCAAGGCGGTGCCAGTGGTGTAGCCCAGGGGCAGCGATGATCGGGAACGAGAAGGGGAATGAGAACTTTAACGAGGTGAAGTTTCTTCATTCCTTATGTCCTAAGTGATTTCCCAGACGCTTTTGGTGATTTCTCCAAGTTTTTGGCTGAAGTGAAGCCACTAATCAGGAGAATAACGTTTTTCCTGCTCAACTTGGTAGAGTGAACATACAATTTGGTCAGAGCTCGTGGATTGGGGATAGAAGTGAGTCCCTGCTGATGCCTTTTGTCCCACTGGAACAACGAAATATAGTTAACCGATGTCGGTGGGTGAATTTTAAGTGTGATTTCCTGTGATATGCCCTAGTGCTGCACAGCGGTGAAACTAAGAACTGCTAAATGCTCTTAATCATATAGAACATTTCAGGGTGGCTTTAGACGGGAGAGTTGTGGGCTTCTGACTCACCAGTTTGATGTTTCTTCTGAGTTTCTCCCACATTGGCTGTTAAAAAGCTCGTGATATTTAGGCAAAAGGTCTTTGAGAGTGTCATAGGTCCTCTGTTTAGCTTGCAACTCAAAATAAGGAATTCGCTTCTTCCATCAGGTTGAATACGAGATGAGAACAGGGCAGCCTGAATTTCATCTTTGTAGATAGGTATATCTACACCTCAGGTATAAAGACACTTTTTTCCCCGAGAAAAAAGCTTCACTTACGGCAGAGGACTGTTGATCTTCAGATTGGAGAGATATGACGACGAGTTAGATGATTTTTTCTTATGAGATATTAATGCTTGATCGATTACCAGGCAGATATAAAAGCACTTGGCTCACTGAGAAAAAACTCACTTACGGCAGACGACTGTTGATCTTCAGATTGGAGAAAGATGACGAGGAGTCAAATTATTTTTACTTATAAGATGTAAAGCTTAATCAATTACACTGGTCAACAAAGTTTTTGTTTCATTGATATCAAACACTTGGTATTACCTAATTTCTTACGCTGCGCTAATTTCAGATCTGAGGTTAGATTTTCCTCAGCGCTCTACATTTTTTTGCAATCAAGGTATTTGAAAATCTCAAAACTTCGTCATCATCTCATTGACGTCGTAGTCTATCAGGAAAAATATGTGATGAAATATGTTATCAAACTTTAATATAGCTGGGTAATAAAAATGAAAATGTTAAATAGTAAAAATCTATTCAAGATCATGAGTTAAAACACTTTCCTAAATAAACAATGGTTATAGTTTATATAGAACAAATTGGTAGATAAGACATTTGATACTATGAGGAGGCAAAGTTCAATTGCAACCTGCACAGGCATGAATCTCCGCCTGTAGCTCTTGCTTTTGTTGTCTGTCTCAGGGTATTATTGTTTAATGCTCCAGCAATAACCTTCCATCATTTTATGTTCCATCTGCCTTGGTAACGCTCTTCCATGATTTCGAGGTTCTGATGGAACCACTCGCCTTGCTCGTCATTTACTGCTCCTAGATTCTCAAGGAATCTATCAAGATGACTGTACAGGTAATGGAGTTTGAGACTCATGTTACATCCAAGATCGAAAAAAGCTGACATATATTAGCTAAGAAAGTTTCATAGTTGTCAGCCTTTTTATTACCGAGAAGGTTTCCCATCACCGCCACAAATGAAAGCCATGCAGTCATTTCCTTGATCTTATGGAAGGACAAACCAGGGAGGACAGAATATATGTGTTGGAAGCATTTACCGTCAGTATTCAACGTCTTGACAAACTGCTTCATCAAACCCAGCTTGATATGTAGCAGGGGAAAAAAGCTCTTTTCTCGACTGACAATTGGATAGTTGACAATATTTGGCATACCTGTTTCCAGAGTCTCACGTATGGGCCATTCCTTCTAGTTACAGTCCTTTTCTAGAGGTCAGCTGTTCCACATGCAAATTGTCCAGTTGTGCTTGTGGTATTTTAGTATAGCAATCACAGTTTTAATGACATTATGTTCCTCTTGTAAATTCACAGAATTTCCTATAGAAACAGCTGCATAGACATTGCCATTATGAAGTAGAACACACTTTAAACTGTGCATAGAACTCTATAGAAATAATCGCCAGTCATTTGAGATGTATACTGGCATCTCTAATTCCTGGAGAAGATCTGAAATAGTATGACGATAAACAAAGTTAATCTCCTGTGTAAAAAATGTAAATAATCCTGCTTCCGATTTTGGAAGTATAAAAAATTTAGTTGTATGGCTCAACTTATTCTTTTCTTGCAACTAAAAGGCTAACACTTCAGCTGCATTTTTGAAGAGACCCATATCAAGCACAAGGTCATTCTGCTCTGGCTGGCTAACGTGTCTAATGTGTTAATGACTCTGGAGTCTCATAAGAAGGATCGCCGGATTCTGAAAGTATTTCTTGACTTTCATCAGCAGGTTCTTACTCTTGGTCACAACCCACAACTTCAGGTGTAAGAAATCCTTTAAAAACTGGGATTGGGAGTTCATCATAGTTCAGAGTAGGTCGGATTGCTGAGGTGATACTAGAATATGAGATTTTGTGTCGGTTTTTCTTTCCAATGACCTTTGTATTGACCAAACAAAAATAGCAGTCCGTTGTGTGGTCCGTCATTTCTCGCCAAGTAATGGGAATTTTGAAAGGTAAACCATTACGTTTCCCTTTTCTTCAGTCACGCAGTATTTGCTCACAGGGTTATGACATATAGTACGTGTGGCCCATTTCTTGTCTTGGTCGCCAAGAGTTAGTCCAAATTACGCTGTATAAGCACGCATTACAAATAATGTTATATTACGCCTTTGACAAATAAGCGTGAAGCATCTACAAATATGCCAGAAAGCGTCCGGATCGTTCACACATTGATGTCTCCTTGTAGCCATGATCAGATATGAAAGAAAAACAAAACAATTTTAATATCTCTGTTTCTAACATAAACGTGCAAGTAATTAATTTGACCACAAACGGCTAGAATGAATAACTTAAAATTGCATGAAAACTAGAGCATGTAGAGCTGAACCGTTTTCAGATCTGAATTTAGAAGGTCAAAAACAATAAGAATAAGTCAGGAAATCTTATTCAACTAAGTTTCTCGAACGATCATCTGCAATGTCATAAGTTATAATGACCTCGCAATCTTGCTAACTTGAAGCGGTGGTGAACCAATTATTCTCTCTGCCAAAACACTGCTTGATAGGCGCATGGAAGTTCTTGGTTGCCAGAAGTTGCTAGCTGCATCACTTTCATTAGAACTATGAAAACTATTAAAAAAAACACATTCTTTTATTAGTCACTTTTCAAATTCTTTTGTTCAAAATTTGCCTTTTTTAGCTTTTTAAATAATTTTATTTCAAATTTTATGCACTTTTATTATGGTATAATCATTTTTTAACAACATTAGTAGAACATAGTGAAAATTAAGATAATGCAAAATTGTATACATTCGTGGAAAATTTTCTTAAATATTTAAAGACAATTTGTGAAAAAACAAACAAAACTACACCATTGATTTTTATATGATTCTATTGAAACTTTTATGCACTTTTTTTCTAGTATATATCTTGTTTAAGCATCATGACTAGAAAATAGTTAAAATTATAATAATGCAAACTTTATACATTAGTGGAATTTCTTCGTGAACTTTTTTAGTTGATTTATGAACATAACGCATAACTATACTATGAAATTTTAAATATTTGCTAAAAAAAAAACCGCGACTAAGAACTGGTTTATATTTAACATAATTTGAATAAGATTGAACTCAATTCTAGTGCATTTAGAACACCATTACTATTCACTTAACATCCCCTTTTCTAACTGAGAACAAAACCTATAGTTGACCTTGTCCTAAAAATATATGTTTTAGTCCACCATTAACACAAATTTTAATGGAACTAAAGAAAGCTAATTTTATGCTAAATAAATTTTATGTTCATTTTTTTATCGTTAATTGAGTTCGAATGCTTAATTTTTAGTAATTTTATAGCCATTTATATGATATCAGGTTTCAATGAGGAAGTTCTAAAAGAACTCCTACTATCTCAAAACGGCGCCGTAGGTTATTATGATTATGGCAAGAATCAAATGGCTTCCAATGAGCTTCAATTTCATATATGAGAAACTAACGTAGTTAAAAATGAATGTGGTATCCACTTAAATCTTCATATAGACGCATTGTAGTTCTTATTTACTTTGAGCATTCGCGCCATCATGCATACCTCTATAGTCAACGACAGAAACGTCTTCAACATTCGTTTCTTTGCCCCTCAACCGTTTGCCCCCCCCCCCCAAAAAAAAATCTGTAGAGAACGAATCAAACGTGTTTTCTCAAAATCCGTTATCACAACTTCAAAGTCTGCAGTGTGAAAATTAACCTCTCCGCAAACGACTGTTAACCATTTTATTATTGCAACAGCCCAAACCTATATTAAAGTCTGTCATTTTCTTCATTTTGAAAAGGTTGTCTCTAAACACATTTAAAATTCAAAATAATTTACTTGGGACTTCCGCCTGTCTACCTTTCTTTCTTATGAATTATGCACCCATCAATATTATATATCCCAATAGAATCCCAAAATTTCTGGAAACCATTTAGACAAAAAGAACAAGGGGAGGACAAAAGGTGTAAGAGAAAAAAATACCATTATAAGCTAAAAACAAGTAGAGAACTTCAGAATAAAGACCAGAAAAGAAGCCAAGATGCTTCAGGCCAATTTATTATCAAACAATTAAATGCTCCAAGAATGCACACTTATATGCATGTGCACTACAAATGAAATGCCTTTTATTGATTTCATTTAAGTCATGTCTACGAATAATCCCATACTCTTGTATACATTTTAACTTATCATTTATGAAAGTTCGTCTAATGGAATTCAATGCCAATTGCATTCTACAGAAGAAAGAATACGGAAGATCTTTTTGTTCTCGAGGATCAACACATGCTAGTGGTAAAAAAGGAATACAATGATTGGAAGTTTAAAGAAAAATATGGAAAACGCATTTTTGCACATAGTTTTAAAGGCTTTATCGCTGGAAACTCTATTTTTTCATTTTCCCGAATACTTTTCCTGCTCATTCTTGAGACGTTCTTATATCTGCTTCCTATTAGGTAAGATTCAAGATTTCGAAAGTTACTCGTATTCTCGACAATTTTTAGGCATACTGTCGTACTTCCGACTACCCTGCAAGGTAGACTATTTATTGCACGTGTGTGTGATTTAATAACTAAAGTAATTTAGAGTTACGACTGTGCTTAAGTTCCTGTGTACCAATTAAATCCATTTAGTTTAGTTTTTGCTGTATCATCTATCTTGAATAGGAGTATATATGTGCATATATTGCAAAACATTTTTAGTTTATTAATCACTTCAATCAGCTTTACGAGTAATTGCCTACATGCAAATGGTAATATCACTGAGAATAGTAGTCTTTCTTCGTACGGTTTGTTCTTAAGCTTGAGATTAGTTTAGTTGCATTAATTTGCATTGGATCTAACAACGATATAGAGAAATTAGTGTAAATATCCCACAAACAGAAACTCAAAATAGGAAAAAGTTCAAAGGGAGATCAAACGAACCTTAATATTATGTATATATTTACAAACCTCAATTAAATTTATGTACACCTTATATTTACAAAAATCTATTTACTTTGTGTACCTATTATAAAAAACAATTAACAATGGATTTATGTTTATTTAAGCACTTAAGTAAATTTATTTCCAACACGGAATCAACTCTGAAAGCAAAAGCGTTTAAATTTAGCAAGTCAACAAACCAACTAAATAAAATTAAACAAATAAGACGAAGGACTGAGCCATGGGTGCCAAACCAGCAATAAACCCTTTTTTTTTAAAACGGAGCAAACTACACGCTTTTAGGTTATATAGATAACGCTTAACTCCACAAACACTTCTCAAACAAACACAGGACCTACCTTTCATGATCCACAATTTCCTACTTTATTCCTTCTTCCAACCCGTCCATTTATCCGATACAACCCAAAATCGACAAACTAATCTCGCATTATTAACCTCTAATCCATTGATTCTTCACCTCCACAAACACTACCATCGTCCTCACTACCATCAACTCCATTATCACCGCCACCTTCTCCATAGTGACCAGACATATTCTTTTCCCCTTCATACAGGTTGAGCAGCACATAACACAGACTCTACACATAAATTTAATATGCTACAACTGAACATAGATTACATTAACACTAGAAAATGAACTCAAAAATTAGTTGAAATAACAAGAAACAAAACTCCGCATAACGCAAAAAACAGTTTCCTTCCCAAACTTCACAACCATCAGGCAGGACCAGGATTGCGGCAATGGCGTTAGATTCATCATTCTGATAAACAAATACATAAGTTATACAGCCACCAGTACACATACTATTGCTGTTCCTCCAAAAGACCACAAAAGAACTGCGATTAATCAAAGTGCAACTAATCACACACAACAATAGGTAATTTTTACATCGCCCAAAACATTACCAAAAGTTTGAGTAAATTTTCCAAGTTTCACGGCATCACCAACCAACCCAAGTTCATCGTGGAGACTGACTTTAACGCCAAAGTTCCGGCTTAGTATTTAAACAACCACAATACGGAGGGAGGGAGAAGGATATCTTCTCACAGAGAGACACCCTCAACCTATTGAACGACCCACAGTTTTATATTGACATCCATCAACAAGCCTTTTACCACCCATCGTCAACACACTTCACCTTCTGTTATCCTAATCTTCTTACGATAAGTTCCTAGAGTCCTGCACAATCCCTAGGATCCTACCACCTACCAATCAATGTTACAACAAATACAAGAATTATATATGTTGGCCAAGGGCACACCGATACAAATTAAAAAAGAGCCAATTGAGACCAATTAAAAAGTGACAGAAATACACACACACACACACACATATATATATATATATATATATATATATATATATATATATATATATATATATATATATATATATATATATATATATATATATATATATAATCTATCAAACAGTAAACCCATTTCAGACGTTAACACTAATGGAAAATTTTTCAACGCACTCATACAATATCAAAACAAAAGCAGATCACTTCGGGCATGGAAGAAAACAACCATAAATTTACATCAGAAATTCAATCTTTCGTCCAACAAAGCCAGCCACGAAAACAGCTCTTCACGCCATTCACATGAAAAAGCTAAACAAATACAAGATATTACCACCAAACAACTGCTAAAAAAACCTTCAAAATTTGTCAAAACACTTGACCAAAGAGTAAACAAGAGCAATCTCTAAAAATCACAAACAGTATCCCCCTTCCGTCTAGCATTACCATACAATCACATGTAGAAATCGCCATAACACACAATATGACATCAAACAACAATGAATCACCCTCATCAAGCACTTATCTTATGCCAAATCTCTTAAACCTGCACCTTGACGAACGAGGATTCGTGCCTCCTTTACAAACTACCAGACGAATCACATCATCTAAAACATTAGCACTCAACTGACTGTTATCCCGAAAATACCAGTAACATACACCTCAGAAAATTCGGGCTACACGGAATACAACCACTCCTTAGCCATGCAAATTACAGCTAATCGCAGAACACATTGCCTAACAACTAAAATCATGGTCCACTCATTACTTTGACTGATGTAACACAGAGCCTCCTCTTCCTCTTTGACACCATCACATCAATCTCATCCGTCACTCCTACAGTGCCAGAGCGCTTCATTATAAACCGAATCTCTCCACTCATTAAATTTGAAGCTACGTAACATGGTGGCGTACTTAACGCTAAGTAATTTGGATGCGTTATCCTGTGGTATGGATAGTTGATTATGGTTAAGTGATTATACCTTCTGTCACAACCTTAATAACAAATTTAAAACACACTCCTTGTGCCACTTGCTAGCCAAACATCAAACATCAAAAGCTTCATAAATCATGTCACTAATGGGGTCATAAATTACAGTCCACATACGCACCGATGCAAATCCGCAGTTACCTATTTGCTCAAATTCTACCTCAACACACCAAACACCTGCTTTAACACAAGTAGACACAAAAGAGAACCTAACAAGCCTACAATACTATATTTACCATCAATAGATGGGAACACTAATACACCACTCACATAACCAACTTTTATCACGTGTAAATAAACTACTTTGATTTTTAAGTGTTTGATAAGTTTTCGCATAGGAGATTTTTAATAAAGGTAAAAACCAATGGTATAAGGATAGATGTACTTAAATAGATCGAAAAAGGGTTCTTTAATCGCAGATCGAGTCGAGCTTAATATCGTTGACTATCAGTGTGCTTCAATGATCAATTTCGGGTTTATCGTTGTTTAAAACTTATAACTAAAAATTAAAGATTTAGGCGCATTAAATTCGAGAGGGCCTTGAAGTTCCAGACATAAACTAAAAGCAAACATACCTTTTGCTACATAACCATGAGTGTTTGCTTTTCATAAAAGGTATTGTTGTTACCTTCATATAAACCATTTGCAAATCTAATCCAATCCAATAACAGTGGCCAGGTAAGAGCCAGGGAAAGAAATACGTGAGTCAAAGAGGAAGGTTTAAGGAAAGCTAGTAGCGAAATAAAAGATAGCAATAAGTGTGGCAAGAGTTGCAAATAATTCTAGTGATCAGGTTTATCTCTGTTATGAGTCACTGAAAATATTCGTTCAATTTCGATCTCTCCAACGGCATAAAGCTTCATCTTAGAAAGGCTTCACCAGACAGAGACGAAATTAATCCTTTAACTTAAAAATAAGCCCTATGAATTCAGACTAAGAGATCATACTTTTATTCTATTGGAAAATCCTCTTTACAGTCTTTATAGAAGTAAGTAGTTTCTTTAATATAAAGTATGAGAGTTTTTTAGGTAGATAGCCGAACGGCTACCAGAAAGAAGGACTTTTTGCTTATTTGCAAGAAGTAGCGATGCCAATGAACATTTTCTTTGAACAAAATTATCTCAGATTTGGAATAATTTACCCACTCAAATCGTGGAAAGCACTTATGCAAATTTGTTTAAGAATATATGAGATAAAAATTCCTTTAACATACATATAAAAATAATAAAAAAATCAAATGGATATAACTGTTATATAATGATATATTGGTCCTTTTTAAGTCCACTCTGATCTTCTATCTTCCCTTCTTTTTCTTTCTTGGAACTGGCTTCAGTGGGATATAAGAATCTCCGCCAGTCTCTACTTTTGTACTTAACTAGTTTCGAATAAACAATGAGCACAATTCCCTGTAAGTCTAAGTACACACTTTGAGCGTCCATTTGCGAAATGAAATCATCCAGTCAATTCGCTCAGTGGCCGAAAAAAGAATCGAAATTACCGCTCTCCAAAAAGAATAAAGGAAGAAATAAGGAGAACATCAAGAAAAATAATAAAATCAACAACAGTAAAATAATACCAAAACCAAAAAACACAATTTTCCTTCGCCTCCAAGAAATTATCAAAGACAATTTTCTTTTTCGTTAAATTCTTTACCCCTGGAAAATTCTCGCTTTCCTCAATCGCTCTTTCTCATTCCATTTAATATCTGGAAAGTTTTCTCCTCTAAAACTTTAAATATTCTCTTCTCGTTTAGCTGGAACTGGCAGAACAAAGCTGAGGGATTTACTACATTCGGGCTATTGTTTTACCATGATTCAGAGGTGACTATCTCCTCTTTAGTTCCCGGGAAGCGGCTAAGTTTATTAAAAAATAGCATTATTAATATTATCAGCTAGGCATCAATAAGGTCATCGAAAGGGTTTTGCAGTGGTGTTAAGAACGCCTCATTTTCCTGTATACAATTTGTCACAAAATAGCCCCCAGTCACTATTAATTTTTGTCGTCAGACACGTTTGTTACTTTCGATTTTTGACTCATTGTTCTAATTGTACTATTCTCTTCATAAATAGTACTAATAGCATGTCTGTTAAATTATTCCAAAGGGACTAGAATTAGTTTCTGGAAAAGGAACAATGGGAAAATAGAGAATAACGAGTAAGTAGAGAAACAACGCAGAAGAATAATATGAATAATTGAAATGGCGAAGTGTAGCTGTTATCTATTGTTGATGCAGAGGATAGCTGGCCACTTGTTCAGGGAATGCTAAGACAGAGATTGAGAACGATGAAAGAAAGGAATGAAAGGCCAGAGGGGAGAGCAACAAGGCATGTATGTGGTTGTATGTATATGTAAGTTTTAATACATATGTCTTAAAGTGACTAGATAGTAGAGCACAATTCTTTTTTTAAACAACTTCGGTACTTAAGAGTATAAATATTTTTTTTAAGAAAATACATTATTTAATAATAAAATTAGTCTTATCAATACATTTGTAATTTGGCTCTTTCTTTTATAAGCGTAAAGGTTAACAAAGCATAGAGGTATCACAATAGTATATAGTGGGTAGCTTTCTTTTATATGTATATACTTTTATCATTATCAACCTGATAAATTGTCTTGCTAAGTCTCTGGAAGCACAGTTGACGGTCCCTGCCTTTGAGGAATGGTCATTCTCCCAAATTTTGCAAGGTCACCTTCTAGGTCTCTTTATGTACAAAGCTATCTTTTTTTCTCAGAATTAAACCTTTGTATAGAAAGTTTAGTATTAGACATAGAAATTTGAATCCAAGTCAAACTATTTGTACAAATAGGATATTGAAAAGTTAGTACAAAGAGTGAGACTAGCTGTAGAAACTATTAAAAATTATTTTACTTATTGAATTAATAAATAATTAATTAGCTATTACAAATAAATTCAGTTGTTTGAATTCTATCTATAAAATAATACTAAACATGAAAATGAATGCTTTACTCACATATGGGTTGATCTAATGTAATATGTTTCTTACATTTCGATGAAAACTTGCCTGTGTTGCTATAGTTAAAGATGCCCTTGAACAACGTACACATTTTAGCATCCTTGCACACTAGGTTTCCTTTTTCTTTTTCACTCGTCTTGCTTAAAACATGTACAAATAATTAGTGGAGGTTAGGCGTGTGACTGGAGAGGTTATTCTTCAGGTCAGAGATAGTAGCACTGGACAGAGTGGTTGTAGTTGATGCATTTTCCTGAGAAGTCTGCCTCCACTGACTGTCTGAGTTGAGCTAGTGGAGCTAATAGACTCACTAGTTTGCTGATTTAACGTTAAACATATTCAAAGCTTCATATAGCTTCTTTTTAAAATGATTATAATTATTTTACTGTGAATGAAACAGGTATCAACACTAGTTAAATAAATAATGTGACATATTCCGTAAACTTGCAGAATTGTAAAACCTAAAAAGTAAAAACTAAATTAGATACATTGAATGGTAAACTGAATAGAGTAAATAGTTAACAAAATCATAGTGGTCAAAACATGGTGGAGATCTGTCAGACTACTGAGTTTTGTAATCAGATAATAATAAATCTATTCTCTAAATTCCTAAGTTCTTTCGTTTACTTTCATATCGGTAATATTATGTCAAACTGGTAAAAGAAATAGCAAAGTATAGATATTTATTAGTTCTCGATTCTTCTCTGTTGCATATTTGGTATCCCTTACAATTGATATGACTTATTTATACCAGATTTCTTCCATTTTGGTCTCCTTAAACATCTTCCTTTTGTAATATAATTATTGTTTTGGTAAAGATTCGTTTTAACACATTTACGATTTTATACTATTAAAAGAGATAAACGTTTTTAATTCTAAAGATGGTGCTCACTAATGTTATTATTAACTCCAGGAACTTAATACTAACGTATTTATCCACTGTTCGAAAAAATTTATCCTGTTAAATTTGAATATTTCTGCGTCATTTTTGTCCTCGTTCCTTCAACATTTGGCCTACTACTTCACCTAGACCTGGCTGGTTTAGATCGGAAGGCGATCTGAGCATGCAGGGGGCTGGGGAAAATGAAAGGAGGGGTAAGGAGAGTGAAAGAAGGGGTGAAATCTGTAGGTGAAACGATTGGGACAGTAGAAATAGGGGTGGGGCAGCAAGAAGGGGGGTCGGAAGAGGATAAAGAGGAGTAGAAGCATCGGAAGGGGGACTGTGGAAAGTGAAAGGATAGGTAGGGACAGTGAGAGAAAATGTGAGAACAGTGGAAATAGGGACGAGGACGGTGGAGGTGAGAGTTGGGAAGAGAGGTGTGGGAGCCAAAGCTTCGGCCAGGGGAGGATGTTGAGCAGGGTAGGAGGCATGGGTGGTATTGATGGAGAAGGATCTGGAGAATGATGGAGAAGTACGAATGCGTTTTTGCACCCTGATATGGGCAGATGAGCTGGTTTTCTTTAACTATGGGTATTCCTGTTGTTTTTAGGTTTGTGATGTTTGTTTATTCTTATACTCGATGTTTGTATTGTTAACTGGAGCCATCAAGTATTTGTAGGCGATAGGATTCAGCGACATGGTCTTGTTCCTTCGCCTTCCAGATTTTTAATATTTTCTGGATATTGTTTTGTATTTATTTATAATTTAAATAATTTCCTGGTATATTGTGTTCAGTTTATATTTAGCCTATAGCTTTTTATTTGTTCCTCTATTTTTCATTAATGTTATTTCGTCTTCTCAATTTTTTTCTTTGTTTGTTCCTGTCTGATGTGTGTGTTTATGTGATGTTTGAGTATGGTGTTGTCAAGTGTGATGCTTATGAGTATATTGGTGCTAAGTTCTTTATGAGCAGATTTTCGTGCTTGGGTATCTCGTTCTGCCAGTATCTCTCGCAATTTTTCTTTCTCTCTAACTTTCAAATGAAATTATCGTCCATTGCTGCCAAGATCTTTTAGGGCAGTTCCTGGCTCGCAACGTTAACTGTATCCAGTCTCTATACCCTCTGCACTTTCGAAAGGAAACAAGGTGGAGAAGAGAGGACTGTTTGATGGAGGGAGCCCCAGAATCCCAGGATTCCTTATCACCTTCCGCTCTGTGCCAATAGGCATAAGGGCGGGGGACGATTAGGAAGAGAAGAAAAGGAAGAGAAGGACGAAGATATAGTATATGTAAAACTAGGGTGAGATAGATATTTGGCCTAGTTTCTCTTTGCCTTAAATGTAAACGAAGTGTTAATAATACTATGTGTATTACCTATCCCACCTGTGGATCTAGAGCCCATATAAGCGACAGAAGTAAAGTGTTAACAAGAAAATGAAGGAAGTTGTAGAGTTATTGACAGTTGTACGTTTACTTGGAGTTCAAGCAAATCTCTGTCCGTAGTCTTTGAATTGTCAGGTTTTTTCAGTTTCTTTTTTCTGTGTCTAAGTCATCATTTTTTCGTTTCCTCAGCAGCTTACTCGTGTGCCCTGATCTTCTTTTTTCATTTGCTGTAATCGAAAAGTTGGAAATTTTATTTAAATAAACTGTTGGACAGTAGTAAATTAGTATGGTTATGAAGGCGTCGACAAAGTAACAGACGAGGTGGCTGGGTTGAGATGGAGCTTGGTTTTAAATGGGTTTCCTCCAGCAAACCGATGTAAAAAGTATTAAACTACATTTCCAAAAGCGAATCATCGCCATGCCATGCACGGAAAACGGAGCTTTCTTATTAGAAGGAATTTTTGGAATTCAAGATTACATCCTTCTTGAAATTCATTTATGAAAACTGAACAAATAACAACCTCCCTTTCCTGGATGTTCTCATCCACAATAAATGCAGTAACTTTGAAACTGTGGTGTATAGCTAAGCTACAATCTAGGATTCTGTCTCAATGAAAAGTCAGAAGGCCCAGACTGATACAAACAAGGCATATTAAGCAGCTTAATCAACAAAGCCTTCGCAGACAGCAGTCAATGGACATATGAAAGCACGGAACTAACCAGAATAACTAAGCTCCTCTTTAACACCACATTTAAAAGAGATTTACAGAAATGAATACAAAGACAGCCCAATAACGATAACGGCCCCTTGAAAATCAAACTGCTCTACCTAGGCTTTATGAAGTCCGCCTAAAGAAGACAAAATGGCCCACATGAAAATTATTCATCGTAATGTCTCAGCGGACAACCTACAAACTTCAAGACCCAACGTACCTCCAATTTAGACAAGAAGAACTGCTGCCTTCCTCCCACTTAACAACTACATGAAGTTAAATAGGCTTAAAAGTAACAAAAACACAAACCTAACAAGGTTTTCGAACGATTAATATTAAAACATCCAATAAAACAACACTATAACATTAATAACAAGAAGCAGATATCAGTTGCTTACTTTGCCACTAAAATTGCAATCAAAACTATCGTACGATAGACAGAGATTAGCTTGACTACCAAATAAACGTGCAACTAAACTCAATTGACCAACTTTCCTTTTTTTCAACCTGAAAACTTACTACTATCGATCCCAAATGGGCTGTACATAAGGAAGTAGGACAGAATTAATGATTAAAATGAATATAAAGGGGTAAAGGTAATTCACACCCTGGTATTAGCACTATGATTAGATTTAAGGCCAAAACCATCTAGGTCAACTATCTAGTCTCCTACTAGTTTCTCACTATACTATCTGTTTTCCCTCCTCTTCTTCTCCCTATCCTTCCTGTGATAGAATTGCCTAAGGCGGTCGCACCTCGATTCTATCACATATTGAAACTCATACTTCCCACATGCATCCTGCGACAAGAGAGTAACATGGCGTCCTTATCGCCCAACATCCCCGAGTATTATCTTCCCTCGCTTCAAGTTTAATCAAGGAGGTTCAATGCCCCGTTTGCCTGCAGGCGTCGATCTGGTCAGATTGAATTAGGCTTATTGGAAGATAAGAATGTTCCAAGCACTACCGGGACATTCCATGGAAGTCCCCCATTGTCCCCTACCACGAGGGGCTGGCTCCGGCTATTTATGCGATAGAATTTTGTGTTTGAATCAGATCGAGATTACCTTCGTCAGGCACAACGCCGATCCGGTCTCCCTTGTGCAACTAGGAACTCTCTACCCCGAGAACCCCTTTATTGTCCAGAAGGGGACAATATCCTTGAGTGCCAAGGTTCGTGCCCCTCGAGACGCCAAGTCTACAGAGCAACCCCTCTAAGAAAACACTTTCAGAAATTTGGCATTTTTGATTCCCATTTGTCAATTAATGAAATGATGATAAGGTATTATGGCATGCATTCTGCTAAAAGGTTTATGAGGGGTACCCAAATCAAATTTGGCTACAAGTTTTGGTGTCTCTGTGGTTCCGACAGATACCTATACAACTTTTCGCCATATCTTGGTAAAGGCAGTTAACCTAACAGTGCACCTCTAGGAATGAGGATTATAAATTACCTAACAGCAGTAATTCCTGAAGCTGAAGCTGCAAATCACGAAATCTTTTTTGATAATTTCTTTACAAGCATTGGTAATTTGAAAGAACTGGGACATAGGAGTTTGAAGGCAACTGGCACAATTCGTGAAAATCGTACAAAAAAATGTCCACTTATGCCATCTTTAGTAATGGAGAAAACAACAGGAAGAGGGTTCATAGACTATAGATTTGATTTTAGCAATGAAATTTTAGTCACAAAATGGCATGACAACACTGCAGTTGCAGTTGCTACAAATTACAGTCAGGTCTTCCCAACTCCTACTGCTACACGCTATTCTCAGAAACTCAAAAAGGAAATAGGTGTGCAAATCCCAAAGGTTATTTCAGAATACAACATATCAATGGGAGGGTTAGATCTACTAGAAAAACAAGTGTCCTTATATAGGGTCAGAATACGTGGAAAGAAATGGTGGATCCCACTGTTTACGCAACTGCTTGACAATGCTATTGGGAACTCTTGGAGGGTTTATCAACATGCAAATCCAGGTGAGACACTTTCCCTGCTAGAGGCAAGAAGGAAAATTGTTTTGGCTTATGTTTCAAAGCCTTCTCCATCAAGCCGTAAACGCTCTGGCCCAAAATAAGTAGGCTTTTGAGAGGAAGAGTAAGTGAAGATATCAGGTTTAATCAAGGAAATCACCTAGTGATGCCAATTCAGACAAAATGTCGCTATGTATTGTGTGGGAAGAAAACAAAGAGAATTTGCAGTCATGCAGTCCATGATTTGTGCTTTGCAACTTTCCATACTAAATAATATTGATAAACTACAGCAATTCACCATTACCATACTTATTCAGAAGGGCCTTTATTATGCATGAACGATATAATTCTGTTCCAAAACTAAATATTTTCCATTTTTCAATTTATTTCACTATTTTTTTATTCCTTCAGTTGGTTTATTATTTTCCACTGTTCATTATTACATCTACGTTATGAAAAGAATTGAAACATAATTTCATTTTGATATATAGTTTGTTTACATGTATTTTCTTTATAGAAAAATAGAAATAAACAAATCTGAAATATTTAACTTTTTTACCCTAAAAACTATGTGTGACGGCCAATGTCCAAAAAATGGGACACCATCTTTTAGGTCCAAGATAAGTAAAAATTAATTGTTCAATGGTTGTAACGTTATTCTAAGGTCTTCTGGAGAAAGATCTGCCAAGATAAAATTTAAATTCATTACAGAATAATTATGGCCTTTAATGGGTTAAGGTGATTAACATTATCCCTTAAGATTAAGTTTAAGATATGGGGACTGCATTTATACTGCCCTTCAGCAAATTGAAATTTAGAATTTCTTTAATTAATGAAGGTTCTATAATTTGAATTTGATTATAATCATTACAATGATAAATTACTTGGGACCAGACAAATCTATTACATAATTGGCGTTTTTACATGGTTAAAAATACGTGATGCCTTGCTTGTTCTACGAGTATCCCTCTATGTTCCTATATAACTACGCTTATCAAATGACCTTCTGGTCTCTTTCACATAAAAACAATAGCAATTTGGAGCTTTACACGGAATTTAATAGATTCCCGCATCTTGATTTTGTGATTTTGGCTTAGTGGAAAGCAAAGATTTTCTGATGATTGAAGGATATTTAAAGGGGACAAGTTGGGATACACAATGAAGTTTAATCCTTTAAGCAACTGGAAATACGGTAAAGGTAAACAATTCTCTTTATGAGGTCGGTTGGTAGAATATTGACCAGGCTTTAGATAGCCTTTCATCTCTACAATAATAGGGATACTTTAACTATAAAAACATGCAAGTTATGTAAGTAATTGCACCTTGTAAAAAACTAGGGTTACAAATTCAAAAGGCTCTTCAATCCATATATATTACGATTTTTTTTTTATTTTAACATTGTGACATGAGGAAGTGAATATTCGAATTAGAATTAGTAGGTTTACAGTATACAGTAAAAGATGCTTTATCATTAATTCTTAAGACCTTTACCTGAAGTAAAGGTAAGCAATTAACTGAGAATTTTATACTGGGATGGAGTTTCTTAAGCTTCTTCAAAATTCAACAAATCAGTCTCTGTGGTTTAATTGCCATGTGGAAATCATATTATCTACTAACCTATACCCTGAAAATTTGTGTTGGGTTTAATATTCCTGAGTAAAGAGGTTTAACTTGTACCATGAACATGTTACAAAGAATAGGAGATAACGGCTTGCCCATACTATGGCCATATTTTTATTGGAAAAATCCCACCTCACTGTTTTTTATATTATCCGAAACAGTTTGTTTTGGGTAAGGGAGAGTTAATCTGGGGTTATCTTATACATTCACTAAAACCTGAAGGGCCTTATCAATAAGGACGTTGGTAAAATGGCTATCTATATCAAAACTGAGTAAGCGACTATTTTTAATGTTAATTTTTTTCTAAATTTCTTAATAAAATGGGAAATATAAAGTATGTGTGTAGATAATGGGATCTCCTTTGGTAACTGGGATTTTTTATGAAAATTAAATCAGGACCATAAGAGGAAACATGTATATTCAGAACGCTTCGAGCAATTTCAAAGTTTATCATCAGTCAATTAGTATTATGAAGTACAATAATTAAATTATTTATTGGAACAAAATTAGAAATAAATCAGAGTTTAAACATTAAATACTTATATAAAAAAGCAATACACACGCACTTCCATTCAGATAAGATAAAGAGTAAATCAATAATAATACATATCTTATATAGGGCTACCCATATCAGAGTAGACACAAACATAAAAAAAACATAGGAATTAGGAAAATGAAGTGTAAAACATCATGAAAGCAAAATAAAAATTACCAACTTGTGTAGAGGAAAGGGACTGAGTGATTCAAAAGTGGATATTTGTATAAGACTAAACTTTGACGGACTCAAAATAAATGAAAAATGGACAACTCGCTAATAGATCAATTTAGCTGTCGGGTCATTGTGTAGTCTTTTATACATCTTTGAGTAAAATTAGAACTAAGGTTTGTTTAAATTTGTATTAAAAGAGGAGTTAGAAAATAAGTAATTTAATTTTAAATTTAACCTACCACAATTCATTCCAAAATATTACAGTTTAATGATTTATCAGCAAAACACCAAATTTTGAAATTTGATGGTAGAAATAAAGAGGTAATTATAATTAGAGCAGTTTCTCTACAAAGTAGATTTCAGCTCTGCAATAGGTATAGCTAATTATGTAGGTAGAAGGACATTTTTTACAAATCTTTGGCTTTAATTGCATTTTTATCTCACCAGAACTATATAAAAATTGCTAGAAAACTGAGAACCTGAGTAAAATTGTGAGCCTCTCCTTATATAAAGTGTACATTTTTAGAGAATATATTGAATGCAGTGAAGTAAATGTTAGTATGGGATAAACCTTTTAAAACAGCTGATTTAAGTCATCTTGAATTATTGGCAAAATATCCTATGTAGTTTACTTTATTATGCATTTTCGCATTTTGAAAATAAAATTTTATCAGACAAAGGGATATCAATATTAATTAAAAAAGGATTAATCAATTTGTCAAGCAATGAAACTAGATCTAAGCTAAATTTACCAAATTCTTTAATGAAAACTAATGTTCTTTCAGATGTTGAGTTGTAATTTTATGCAAAAGGTTAACCTCAAACATAAAAATTCTCTGATTGGTTTGTATTCCTCGTAATTTTCACCTTTATAAACAACCAATCTGAGAAGAGGATTACAGCTTTCATGTTAGCCCTGCGCTTATAAATAACTGCTCAATACACAAAAGACCATCAATTGCCTAAAAATACCTAGAAATTGGACCATAATGTAACGTCGAAATAAACAGTAGCCTGAACTTCAAGAAAGTCCAAACTGAAGGAATGTTTATTTAAACGTTTCGCTCTTATTCAACTTCTTCAGGGAACTGATTTTCTTGGGATGACGGTGTGGTATTTATACATCTTGAGCTCACTCTCGAGTGGAATACTCTTCTCTGATCTGGACGTATAAGTACCACAGCTTTATACCAAGAACATAAGTTCCCTAGAAGTTACCATTTTGTCTCACTCTAATACTCCCTGCTAACTAACACAGATTATACGTCCCTATTTCTTCACAGCCAAATGTATTGACTTAGAATCCTCAGATAGGTCCTAGATACACTAAATTGCCGCCCTATACTTTGAGGAGTAAGAGATAAAACCCTCTCTTATACACATTATGGATCATTAGTTACAGCATTTACGAAGACGAGCTCTTGTCCTTTTTCTAGAGTGGTCAAACATCCCCATTAGAATTTCTTTCCCAAGAAAATACTTAATTCCTGATTTATCACTTACTGACCATAAACATTTACAGAGAGTTTAGGCTTAGCTTGATGTTCACAAAAAGGATCACTTCCTTCGACCTCAGGATCATTGAACAGCTTAACCAGACTCTCCAAACTGAACTCATCATTCCTCTTTGACTCGAATTTTCCCTAAACATGCATTCCTTCAGTTGTCGTCTCACTCTTACCTGGAGCATCACTCTACTTTGCTCGGAAATTCGTCTAGTAATCCTTCTTGATCAATATAGCCCGGTGTATTTCCCAACTAGTGCTTGTCTTGCGTGACTCTCTGGTACCTCATCATCTGGCACCCTCTCCCCAGATCCCCACTTCTCTCTGATAGCTCCTCCATGGAACGCGTGACCATGCATGCTGAAAACGAGAATGGGTACTCACACATATTTCCTCCGTAAGACTAGTCATTAAGCGAGCACTTATCGCTTCCACTTTTGGCACAACACGACTGCCAGCTAATATCAGACTGATACCTTTCCCCTGAAAGGAATCATAAACCCCGAGCCCCTGATGTATCTGTGAAGTCAAGGTATACTTGATCTGCTTTGCCTTCAAATCTATCCGCCACCAACTATAGCTAGAATTCTATATGACATTTATACATTTTGTGCCTTTCTTTCAAATGCTCAGAAGTTTTTCTGAATCGCTCTCGTCAAAATTGTGCAATAGGTTTAGCTTCCTAGACATGTAGTTACATCCTCTTAACTCAACTGACTAACCAGCGAGCGGCTTCTGTACTTTGGCTCAGAGTTCGAATTCCGTTGTTTGCTTGCTGCCTAATCTGTACGAATCTGGAACTCCTCTTTATCATCCCGTATCGTCCTACCGATTTGGTTTTCAAATCCTTGTCGGTATCCACTCTCATCAAACCAATGTTCTGCACTATAGTTTCGCCTAATCTATTCATTTTTTCATGATTTAGGTGCACGAATCTTCACTATTTCCACTAACGCCACTAATTTCTTCTTAACAAAGTTGTTCAATTTTCCACATTAGAATTATAAAAAAATCTTAAAGTAAAGTCATCTTTAACCGGGAATATCTAAATTACAAAAAAATTTAACCAAGACACATAAAAGGAAACTATTTTCACACCCGCCGAACTTTTTTTCTTCTCTTTTATGACCAGACAAGCCGCTTCACTTTCTCTTTATATTGAAAATAATCACAAAACCCAATTTACTCCTAAGGATTTACAAAGAAAGGCGGTTTGAATTAATTAGGCAAAGAAATCCTCAATCAGATGCAAACTATAATATGCCTCCCCTAATCACTGAGAGTCCTCTATGTTACAATGTAAGAGTTTAAAAGAAGCGCGCAGTTAACTCACCCGAAATTCTCCTTGATTAACATCTGTAATGTGTCCCGGATAATACAAATGTAACGAAGATATTTCTCACTCAGAAGGTCTTGGTTTGCTTACATTCTTTCTTTAAAATTAATCCCTAACTGGATGCATCAGAGAGAAAAAAGGGGAGGGTATTAAAGACTAGCAACAAAATATAATTTACTTGCAAAATTATTCTAAAATGTTACAAAGCATGTGATATATACATGAAATTTAAACACTCAATTAAACACTTATTAAAATCGGAGAAACGAAGCAATCTAATGACCGTTCTGATCACGTTAACAATACAACATAGTTTTACCTCCCAGGAGACACCATTTCCCCAAACTAGGCTGAGTTAAGAAACTGCCTCAAATACGTTCAGAAATCGTCTCTAAGCACGACCTTGGGAAGACACGAGAGATGAAGGACCTTCGGATGAGTCGCTAAGCCAAGCAATTTTTTCCCCGAAAGGTACTTTATAAAGAACCTCTGCATTCCTCCCTTATCCACCCCTCCTTACGCTAGACTGCCCTGTATCTAATTTCTTTCGTTCTGCTTTCCCTCAACGCCCTGGGGTAAGCGTACGCACTTATGGCGCTTACAAAGCATTTATTTTTTTCCTTCAAAGTATATGGCCAGCCGCAGTTAAAACCCAATATGGCCCCTTCACAACTACTATACGGTTTTTCGCTATATTTTATTTTTGCATTTTAAAACTTTTAGAAGCCATAAAGGAAGATGCAGAAACTTTGCATTACAGTCTATATGATCATATAGTAAAAGGAAAAGAAAAATTTAAGTGAATGAGAACAAGAGACAAGTAAGAGGAGTTTTTTTTGAAGTAAGAGAAAGGGACATTGGAAAAGACAAATATCAACGAGAGAAATGACAGCACAATTAAAACAATCCATACTGAAAAGAAAGAAATAACGCCAGAATAATTCAATTATGGATTATCTTCATTGTGCCGTCCTTTGCTCTCATTTATCTTTGTATTCCAACCTCCCCTTCCTTTGGTTTAAAAAAACATGAGTAATGGAGTAAGGTTACCTTTTATGTATCTTGATGTATAATACAATGTCTAGGAAAATCGTTCGAAGTGCTATATTTTACTGCTCACACTCGGTTAAGATAGCTTTTCCTAACATTTTGCGTCCCCTATTGTTCTGCTTTGTTGCAGCGTGGAATGGAGCTCGATTTCCACAAAAAATACCCGTTGTGAATATTTGTTTATGGCCCCTTTTTCATATAGAGAAATATAACCGCCCTGAAGTAAAGCCACAAAGACATGAATCAAAGTTTGATCATCTGTTGTTTCAAACACCTCTTCAAACTATAATAGATATGCCATCAAGTTTTTCAGTAGCCGTCTCCAGATTCACTCAATTTTACTGCCTGAAAATTGCAAGACTTTAATGTCAGAAAAACATATTCCCATAAAGTGCCGCCGAATTGTTCAGTTCTTTAGACCACGCAGTCACTTTTATTATAGGGGTTTCCTCTTATCTGCAAATCATTAATAAGTAAACTAATAAAACAGTATACCCAATGTTTTGTGTTTACTTTAATGCGGGTTTTTTGTCATTTATGTTGCTTTAAGACAAGGGTTTTCCTTGGTAGATTATAGAAAAGTACGACCAAATCTCTATAGAAAAAAACTATGTTAACTATGTCAGAGGTCAATTAATTTCTTGTTTTATTCTATAAAATTGGTTAAAAATTGACCTTCCCTGAAACTTGAAATATCTTCGTGATTCCTCGTTCCAGGCTCAATCGCGGATAGCCCATCTTAAATCCTGACAAAATGAAGCGAATGCTGGACACAATAATAGCCAAATATATACTTTCAATTACGAGTATCTCCTTACCGCTTTCGTGCCTTTTAAATTAGTACGTTCGTCAGTCAGGTGCCAGAATATAATATCATCCTACAACATTTCTTATGCCACATCAGCAGAACATCCTCACTGAGCATCTCAATTCTTAAGGGTCCACTTCTACTGTGGACTCAAAATCAGATCTAAGAAAGTGAAAGTGATCTTTATATTTTCTATGATACGCACTCTCTAATTTTATGTTGATTTAGAAGCGTTTCTTCTCTAGCTAATTCTGTCCAAACCAACAATCAGTAATATTAATGTAAATGTCATGATGTAAGTAAAATGCATTTTTCGCCAGATTTATTGCTATTAAATAAGAAATAACTATCAAAAATATTAATATAGGCCTTTTATTTTGTTTCAATCCTTTAGAGAGCGAATCAAGAAAGTATTAGAACTTACAATGCTATCAATTTGTTAATGTCTTTACCCCAATCGACACTACGTTAGGTGGAGTAGTCTGTTGTTTAGGATTGTAAAACAGCTGAACTCGGCTCTCGTGTAGTTAATTAAATAATTATTAAGGCACACAGCGGTTATGGATTGATATAAGTCAATTTATCACTTCCTTTTCATTAGATAAAAACATAAACCCTTCAGCTAAAAAAGTCCACATTTCTACTCCCATTTTCACTTGCCGTCAAGAATTTCCTGATAAAATAAAACGTCTGTTAAGGGATTTTTAGCCACCTTTTCATTCGCTTGGATGCCAAAGAAAACTCAATAAATTATACTAATAAGAATATAATGATGATGAAGTAAACAAAATCAATTGAGAGAAATAAATTTGTAAATTAAAAATAATTTATAAAACGTCTGAAATGTCTATACACATCTAAGTAACCTTAAACGAATAGAAACGTTCTAGAAACATGACATATTATTATAACCTATTTTTTTTCTTCTAAAAGCTTCTAGGAACAAAATAATTGCATCATAGAAAACCATGTAACTTTCATATGGGATCAGTTAAGAAAATAAAGCGAGTAGCAATTTACTAATTTTGATAATAATAAAAGACCTGCTTCTGGTATAAACTACTACTTTGATATCACCAAAGGATATTATGCTTTTATCTGCAATCTTCCTATTTTTAGCAACTATAAAAGGATACATTAATTACAAACACATTTACTATTAAGGATAATGACGCTATTGCAGAAGCCCGTTCGTACTAATTGGTCTTTTTATCTACGGCGAGAAGTTATATGTTATGCATTTTGAATGCAAATAAAGCAAATGAAACAACAATTGAATGTGTATGGATCTTTATGAGGGCAGATGAAGGGGTATATCTGCATATGCGATTCAACAATTCTTAATTATGAATAACTAAGTAGCTAATATTGCTAGGAATCCAAATAAATTGAGAATTATAAGCCACCTACCGAATCAGACATGACTGCAACACAAAATCTAACTAAGCAGACACATTCTCACCTGAAGAAACACTTTGGTCTATTAATTTTTTTAAAAAAGTTCGAGGAAAACGAATATTAAAAGAAAATCGGGTACACAGCCTCAATTTTATTTACACTGATTTAAACTTCTACATATGTCCTATTATTAAAGTATAGAAAAATTACTTGGCTCCATTTTAAATAAAATGCCAACACTTTGAATTTTGCCATTCAGTGATACCCTGGGTGGCATCAAATTTGAGAATAGGACAAACATGAAATGTTTGGTCAAGCTTGTTTGGCGGAAAAGTGAGATTATTGATGCATTAATAAAAGTTTATGGAGACATTAATCGCCTAAAGCCACTATTTGGATGTAAGAGAGGAGATTGAAGACGACATTGGCAGTGGCAGAGCGTCAATATCAGTAATGGAATATAACATTAATCCTGGGCGGGCATTAATTAAAGAGGACCCCAGATTAACAGTAAAAATGATGGAAGATACATTGAACATGTCATCAGGCTCAGTTTATTTCATCCTGACCGACCAACTAAAGCTCAGTAAGCTTGTAGTGATCAGATTATGGAATAGGATTGTAATTGATACGCGTATAAGAATAATCTAAAATGTTTTTCAATAAAAATACCTCTTTGCGTGAATAATATATATGTCCACAATATATTCATATAAATAATGATGTAAAGTAGTAATGTTATATATCTCTGAAAACGCATAAGTAATATGCGTTGCAAGGAAGAAGAGGCTCCATGTTGAACCTTCACATATGAACGACATGGGATCTTTATAAAGCCTTGTAACGGCACCGTAAACAACGAAAAACTGTTTAACAGGGATCTGTTGTTCATGTATTTCTAATCCTTGTCGAGCAATTTGTATCGATACATTTAATAGCTTTATTACATACCTTATTATGTGTTTGTTAAGTGTCGTAAATATATTATGTAGAAACCTAAGGAAGGATAGGACAAAAATGTGGATAAATTGTATATAAATGTATTAGATTTTAGTATTATTGTATTATATGGCAGAACATGGCATAAATAGATCCGTTTAGTAAAGGCATGCACCTATAGAAGTGGCAATTCCCTGTGCGTCTCTTGGAAATGCTGTAAGATATTAAGCGTCCCCCCAAAAAGTAGTTCATATGTATCTACCTATGTAATATTACACGCTATTTTCTCACCCACTCCATAATGGTGGGGATGTAGCTTAGTTATCGGATTATGTAATAGGTAGGCTACTTGCACCAAATTGCAGCATTCAATAGGCCCAGCAAAAACCTGCACAAAATGGACGAGCAGTGGTCTTATTAAATCCCAACATATTCCACGCATATAAAATGAATGTCTCAAATTTAAATAAGGATTTGAGAATGCATAGAATAATTTTCATCTATAAATTGGAATACTACGAGGGGCGTTCGATAAGTTTTGCGAATCGGTAGGGCAAAACAGAGGAAGCGAGAGGGCTGTTTGTAGGGGTAGTAGCTGATCGCAGATCGTCAGTCACAAATCTTTTCATAATAAAGAAGGTTGGGAACCGCGCAGTGAACAAATTTTTAACCAAGAAACCAAGAAGGCAAAAGAGATCCATGAACGCATGGTTGCAGTGTATAATGACACCGCCCCTTCCTATGCAACCTTTTCTCGCTGGAATAGGGAGTTCCGCCATGGTCATGAGTCCCGTGAAGATGTTTCCTGTCCAGGAAGCCCGTCAGACATGACCAACGAGGACAATGTGGCCTGTGTGGAGAGGATGATCATCGAAAATCGACGGGTGAAGGTTGAAGAAATCGAGCCATAACTTGGAATATGACATGGAAGTGTTATCAACATCATCCACGACAATTTGGCCATGGCCAAAGTCTCTGCTCGTTGGGTCCCTAGAAACCTCACGCCCTATGATCAACTTCAACATTGTCAAAGTCCGCAAAGCAGAGTTGCACAAGCTGCCCTGTGCGAGTGCGATTCGAGGAGCTCAACCATCCCCCTACAGTCCAGATCTGGCCCCTAGCGACTACTTTGTATTCTGCCAGCTCAAGGCTGGACTGCTTGGATACCGGTTTAGGGACGATGAAGATGTCCAGCTCGCCGTTAAGGAGTGGATTGAACAGCAGTCGGGAGATTTCTGGTTGTCGGTAATTCGAAGCCTCAGGGACAAGTGGCGCAAGTGCATTGAAGTCGAGGGTAGTCATATTGAAAAATAATAAAACACTTTTCCTCATATCTCGTTTCCTTATATCCGAATTGCAAAACTTATTGACCGCCCCTCGTCTGTATATAAGGAATGTAATATATTTGTTAATGTATATATATATATATATATATATATATATATATATAGAAGACTAGCTGTGGAGGTATCCCCTTGAAATAATATTATTTCTCCAACTCCTAGTACATTACTTCGAGAGAGAAAGTAAGCCGTTATTGCCCTCCCCCCTTCCGAACCCACCCTTTTTTGACTCGCCGCCAGTTCTCCGGTAAATTCACACCGAGGCTACCCCTCGGCCGTCCCAATCTTCTCCCTCCCCCCTCTCCGGATCGGGAGATTACTTTACAGGTTCACCATGAACAGCTTTTATGGCTCCCACCGCTGGTCGCCCGTCTGGCTTGATGATCCATGCCTTTGATACCTCACAGGAAGGAGACGCTCGGGTTGTCACGCCCGATAACGAAAGTTAAGAAGCTCTTATTCTCTCTCCCCTTTGTGAAGAACTCCGGATATATATCCACCCGCTCAAAGCTGACAGACAGATTTGGTTAGACGCAAATTCCCCGAAAGGAGTGCAATTCAGCGAACTCTCTCCCAAGAAGTGTGAGTAACGGTCGCAAGCCACAGAAGAGCTGGACATTACACCCTTATCTCCGGGTCACGGAGAAGAGTCTCATGAGGCAACATCAGCCTTTCTCATCCGCCTTTGGATCAAGGATTGGAGAAGCCGTCCTCATAAGTTCTTCTGGTGGCTTCTTAAGGACGAGAGGCCTGTTAGCTGGCTCAAGCCGAGTGTGGAAAAGTCATCTCCCCCCGCCCCCTTTCGAAGTTCGTTCGCTGAGCCCTTGAGGACAGGAGGCTCGCATCTCACAAATACAAGTTCGAGAAACGGAGCCACACTTGCTGCAGATTTGTGGCTACCATACTGAGTAATCAAGGTCACCAAGACCTCTTCAAAGTTTTCCACGGCTTTACTCTCAAGTTTCAAAGGAAGTAAATCACTCTTTACTCTAAATCTCCCATTATAACCATTCTCTAATCACGGTTATCTAATTAGTATTCGGAGCTTAAGTCCGTCTTATTCCTGTACCAATATATATATATATATATTTATATATATCCATATTTATTGTTGTGCCTTTTTATTTCGTGTGTATTAAAATCTATTTTTTCATTGTATTTGTTATATTCCTTGGCCACGCAGCTGCCGCTATCTATTCAAATCGCACTTTTAAAACTATAACATATGTCGCCTTGCTTTGCCTACCTTAGAGCCTGTGTGCAGATATTCACGTACATCTAGCCATACCTCGACACTAGGAAACCTTGGAAGTGAGTGCGAGACAAACAATGTATGTATGAACGAGCCTTGTCAATAAGACAAGGCGTAAATATACATTTTACGTCTCAAATTTGATATCTCGAAAGATGGAAGTCCATGGAACAACTGGTTAAATACATTCGGTAGCAAGAGGGAATTATATCAGTAAGCTGCGACAAGCGTATCCTGTTATATAGATAAATCTCGGGAGATATCAGGAAATTGTAATACACTGCTATTCAAAACTTTGCCCTGGGGAGGAACTAATGAGCCACGACGACAAAGATTTGTCCCGCAGGTAAGTTTGGGGCACATCCTTTTGGAAATGATACCATATATATAGGCGAGCAATGATAAGAATATTAGAATTAACCATTATACTTGTTTTTAAGTATTGTCATACCCGTATTAGCTTTAACGCACCCCCTTTAAATTCATCAAGTCTTGTCGCTCAAGAATTTAATACTTCGCGTTAAATATATAGAGACTGCTAGTGGCCCGCCTAGTAACTTCGTATCCCTCAATTGCCCCGTTATAGATCAATATTGTAATGAATTATATATTTTGCAACGCCTTCTTTACCTTGATTACCCTAAACCTTTGGTAAGCTCAGCCAAATTAAAAACACTGTGAAGAATTCTTCTTAGGTGTCAGATACTTAATTTCCCTTCTTATAAACCATTACCAAGTGATCCTGGTATAAGTGGAGAACCAATTCCTCTGCTTCCTTTAATAATATACCCATAACTGATGAACCTTTATTTAATAACACCCATAAGCTTTTAGCTAGATGGGTACTAAAATTGTAGGGCGAATATCAGTTTGGGAAGAGAGCTTCTCCTTCGCTGCAAATTTTGAACAAGTGTGATGAAGTGGCGATGAGATTCGGACTTACCAAGAAAAAGTGGATAGGGTCCATCTATTTAGAGGCTGAATGATGGGGTGGAAAGTTAATGACCCATACTTTAGGGATACCGAATGTGTGATACTTTTTTTCTTTCTCGGAGGGCGACAAACCATCAATGCAACGTATTCCGCTGAGGAGTTCTCTTTAATCGCAATATCGCCCTTATTCATTCTACTTTTCTGACAAATTCAACTTTACGAGACTCTATTTGGGACTTAATCTCCCTCCCCTTCACGTACAGTACTGATCTAGCCTCATCTGATGTCTGTAGTTAAATTAATACTTTAGATTGAATTAAAAAAATGCGTCCACTAAAGCAACCCTCAAATAAGGGCAAATTATGGTGCACTGCAAACAGTAATTAATCAATATTTCTAGTAAATTCTGATTTAAGTTATTAAAACTATGACAACAATTTGACACCTGTAATTCCTAGTAAATGCCAAGTTGCAAAATGTTATTATTTTTATATTTCTAAACGTTGGGCTCACTATTTTAACGTTAATAAAATAAATTATTTCGCGCGCAAACCTTTTTAGATTGGATTTCTTTATTACCTTTGGGTTTAATGGGCAAGATTTGTTATAGCATCTAAGTTATCAAAATGTTAATAGAGTAAAAAGGAAAACTTCATGTTTGCAGTAATGGTATGCCGTTGGTATAGCAATAAGTAACAACCTTCACATTGCATCGGGTAGGCCCGGGAGACGCTCACTCTTCAGCCATGAGAACTAAATGACTGCATTTAATAGACTAATCTAAACCCCCTAAAATCTATATCAATTAGATATTTTAAATTTAACCTTTGTCGTCGCAGTACACGGTAGTGAGAGGGCAAAGGTGAAGGTTAAAATACCCATTTGATACAGTTCATTTTACGGATGTTAGATTAATCTAGTAGATAGAGTGACTTGCTTGGCGCAAATGAAATGTCTCCCCCAGGTGTGCCTGATAGATTGTGAAGGTTGCCACTCATTGCTATTGTAACCGCATTATCGAGTAAATAATTAAAAGTCTTACACCAATGACGAGTGTTTAAACTTCTGCTCTAAAATATACACCTGAATTTAATTTTAAAATACAAACTAATAATCATAATAAAGTAGTAGCCTAACATCAGAGGCTTAATCTTAGTGAGAAAGAAATATCCTTCGTTTTTTCCCATCTTACTTGAATAATAAACAATATTTATATTTTTTTACAGCAAATCATTAGAAGCAAAAGTCTTGAGGAGAGTGAAGAGAGACAAATGCTATCGAACGAAGACTTTTTTTCGACTTTTTGCTAACAAAGATTCTTGAGGGTATTTATTTATTTATTCATTTTAAGAAGTATGCCAACCACGAAGGTCATTAGTACTCCGTCAGGAAATGACGAATTTCGGGAGATTCTTTAGTTTTAGTGGATTAGAGAGAAAGGTGTGGCTGGCCACTTCCCCTACCTTACTTTCTTATCCGGGTTTGAAGAGGAAAAGAGGGGCCGTCTCAGAGCAAGCGCCTCGCAAGATCTCTCTCCCATACCGTTACACCGCACAATTGAGCCGATTGAGTCGGGGCGAAGCGGAAGAAGCGAGAGTAGTGTAAGAGAATTAAAATGCGGGCAAAACGTAAAAAGAAATTGATTGAATAGTTGTAATCGACCATAGTCGGTCTGCCTCACATCAAGCCGAGTAAGAATTTCCGATCCGATAGGAATGACGGTATTGGGATTCATCTTTACGTCCTGTTAAATTCAGAAGCACAAAGATTATAATATTTGTACAACTATAACTATAGTTGTACAGGAAGCCTTTGGTAATTTGTCGCAGTTGGCAACCCCCTGAGTTCCACCCACGCTTGTTGTCTGGCATCGGTTCTCTCTTCTTTCTATGATATCAGAGTGGGTTGGCATCATCTGCAATGGAAACAATGCCATGGATAAATTCAATGCTCAAAAAATTGAAATTGCAAAGCTTTGCAGCTTTGGATTTATGCCAGCGGCACCAAAGCGAAGATCTACGAGTGATCTGGTGTCAAACTTAGGACGATTCAGTGGGTCATGAAAAAGTGAAATGATTAAGGCTATAATTACAAAGGTACTGCGACCTTGATATCGTTATATCCCCGTTTATCTCTTCAAAGGGCCTCATACTTAATACAGAAAGGGTACATCTAGGTCTAGAGGAATTGGTGGTGCCCTGATTCAAGGAGATGGCCGAGAGAAGGCCGTATTTATATCAACGGAATTCTTTACACTACCTACCCAAGCAAGAGGACTTAGATGGCAGTAGTCATTTGTTAGCAGTCAAGTTGAAACTTAACTTCTAATACAATGTATATACACCCAAGATTAATTCAGGTATAGATTAATTCTTTATAGAGATAAATGATCGAATCTAGCTAACTAATTGATGAGCGTGATATTTGTTAAGTAATACGTGGGGAGTTCGGTGGTGTCTAATAATTGTCCCTCTCCTACTTTGAACCCTTAGTAAGAGAGAGTGCTATAAGCAAAGTGGCACTTGGACGGCTTGATTGTCAATCCGTGGATCCTAAGCCGGTTTAGGAGTGGATGGAGAGATTGAAGGTGCTCCTTCCAAGTCCGTGTGGCTACGTATACGTTGTGAAAGTATAGAGAGACATTGCTCAACCCGTCTACAATTTTTCGCATCATCCGTACATAGTTACTACAGGCAGTGACCAAACTAAAAGGGAGACGCGTGAATTCCATTAATCCTTTTTCGGTAAGAAATGCGGTAAACTTCCTCACGGATTTTCGAAGCGGGATTTGATAGTAGGCTTTGCACAAATCTATTTCAGAAATGTACTTGGCCCTCTCAAATAAGTGCAGGTTCTGGTCGATAAAAGGGATGGGTTCGGCATCGAATACCGTGACAGCATTTAACTTTCTAAAATATACGCACATACGAAAAGATTGATCCGGCTTACGTACCATCACTATCGGGGAACAATAATCCGACGAGGATGGTTCAATTATTCCCCATTTAAGGAGGTTCTCGACTTCTTCGCTGAAGGCCTTTCGAAGGTGGACTGGAAGAGGGTAGGGTTTACTCCTAATTGGCTCCATCGTGGTGAGAGAGATATCATGCTTAAATTGTGTAGAGCATCCTAGAAACTCGGAGATTAGCTCTGGATATTCCTTAAGCAGCTAGACAATCTGAGAGATCTCCATGGAACCGAGGTAAGGATTCACGTCTACTGCGATAGCCAGGTCTTCATTGGGAAAATGGGAGAAAGGCAGATCAGGCCAAGGATAATCTTTATCCGCCTCGAAAAATATTGTCTGAACAATATTTAATGGGTCCTAAGGGAAGGATGCTTCCATTGTTCCTTCTTCGTCGAAGACAACAATATTGTTAACACAAGCTCGCCGGTGATATCTTTTTAAAATGTTGATGTGGAACAACCTATTGGCAGATGACATCTGAATGACATAATAGTCCACGGCCCCTCTAGCTTCTATGACCGGGAACGGTCCTTTTCATTGGTATAGGAGTTTGTTGTTGTCCGTGGGGAGTAAAAGCAGAACTTCATCAACTGGTTTCAATTTTCGTGCCTTAGATTTAATATCAAAATACGTTCGATACTTCTCTAGATTGATCTCGGAAATTTTCACGCCAACCTTTGAGCATTTTTCTAGCTTGTCACGCAAGTCCAGAAAATACGAGTAGGAGGTTTTTAGTTCCTTATCCAATCGAGAGTTCGTGAGGAGCTCCTTGAGAATGCTCAGTGGACCTCGGACATTGCGACCATAGAGAAGCTCGAATGGGTAGAATCCCAGAGTTCGGTGGGGAATCTCTCTGCACGCAAACAAAGCTACTGGCAGGTACCGGTGCCATTTATGGGGCTGGTCGTGGCACAGCTTTTTAAGCACGCATTTCAAGGTAGCGTTTAACTTCTCGCACATAACGTTTGTAGAGGGGTGAAAGGGCGTGGTGCAAATGAGCCTAATTTGGAGCAACTTACTCATATGCTCCGTCAATTAGGACGTAAATTTACGGCCCCTGTCAAAGAGGACCTCCTTATGGATCTCACTCTTGGAAAAATAGAGATTAATGCCTCAGCACACGGGATGCTGTCAATTTCTTTGAGAGCAATTGCCTCGGGGAACCTGGTAGCCCAATCGACGAGGGTTTGAACGTATGAGTGTCCCTCAGTGGAAGGGGATGTATCAGTACATTAAGATCGATGGCAACCCTGAAGAATGGTTCTAATATAACTGGAGTTTTCTGAAGGGGGACAGGTTGTACTCGTTATTTGGCGGTGACCTTTTTGAAATATTTCCCAGGTCCTTCAAAACTCTGCGATTTTTTTGGCTGCACCAGGCCAAAAAAATACTTAAATACGCGTTGCGAGGTCTTATTATGGATGAAGTGTCCTGCAAGCAACCCTTCGTGTGCTATTTGTAAAATCTTCGCAACGTAGGCCCTAGTCAAGCAAAGGGCCATGCACGGGGAGCCTACTGGATCCGAAGAAGTACGAAATAGCAAAGCGTCTTCTATCAGATACCTCACTTTTCGGTCTCCACGAATCGATTCTGTCTCTCCTCGTTTGGCCTTTTTCCATAAGGGTTGGAGGGAAAGGCAGTTCTTTTGGGCAAAGATGAATTGGACGTTATTCATTCCCTCCTAATCAGGGGTGCATGAAGGCTTGAGAGACGTCGGGGGGCAGGCATCTCTATCAGACTGAGCCCGGGTGATGACAGCTTGCGACACAGCAGTTGGGAAGATCTGCGCGCTCTGGCCCACCAACACTGCACAAAACTTATTTCAGACAGCTACGACGTCGGTCTAACCCATAAAATAGCGGCATTTTACGTGACAATGGACCACTGGGAATTTATTAGTTCTTTCAAGAAATCGTGTATGACAACGAATTTCTTATGTTGTGGGTCCACGGGGGGGAAGAAGCAGCTTGTCCGCCACCACCATACACGTACACCCTGTATCTCTCACCAGAGTGGATATTCTACATCCATTAATGGATCCGGACTCGAATTTGAGCCCACCAGAAGAACTGTTATTTGAAGGAAAGTTCACCTGGTGCTCCTGAGAGGTTGACAAAGATGGCAGAGGCACAGGCGCAATATGATGTTTAGAAGCGAGAGTTGCAGAGACTTGGTGGACCTGTTGTTCAGTGGCAAATCGAAAGCGGGACTTTTGTGGACACTAAGATTTGTAGTGACGAGGGGTTCCGCAAGAGAAGCATACAATGGGTTTATTCCGGTAAGGGGTGCTCGATGGAGCATTAAAAATTAGGGGTTTAACTTCTTTTTGCTTCTTATGGGGGTTACCTTTGGGTTTAAAGGGGCCTGGGACTTTTACTAAATGAGGGGGATTTCTCGGTTGTGATTGTTCTTGGTTCTTAGGGGACGGAGGAATGCTCTTATTTTCTTCCTTAGGATAGGACTGATGATTTGTGGCGTAGAGATCCGCTTTTTCGAGGCACTTGTTAAAGGAAGATGAAGCCTATCTTGCACAAATGCACGGATTTCGGTAGGGAGGATGAGCATTAGCTGATCCTTTAAAAAAAAATCTAGCAGTAAGTCGTAGTCGCTACCGACTTTAGCCGAGTCCAACCAAAATTGGAGGTTTTTCTTCAGGATGAACCCGAACTGTCGATCCGTCTGTCCTGGCTGGATCCTAGCCGATCGAAATTTTTGTCTGTAGCACTAAGGGGTTTAAATTAATCGCAGATAAGAGTTCTGCTTTAAGGGATAAATAATCTATTGTAGCTTCTGTTGGGAGAGCAATGAAGATTTCTCTTAGATGAGAATTGAGCAACAGGAGCAGGCGGCTTACTCCTTCAGACTCAATGTCTTACCCTTTTACTTCGAAGATCTTTTCGAAATGGGTAAAGAAGTGCAAAAGTCCTCTTGATCACCATGAGGGGCGGAATCTTTAATGCGAAGGCCTGAGGTTGATAACTTCTGGACCCGTTGGAACTGACTTCTACTTGATCTTTACTTAACTCACGCTCGTGTTGACGAATTTTTGCCCTCTCTTCTCTCTCTCTTTCTCTCCCTCTTATTTCTTCTTGTATTTACCTCTCTTCTATTTCTCCTTGTCTTTGCCTCTTTTTGATTTCTTCTTGTCTTTGCCTCTCTTCTTCTTGTCTTCTTTGTTCTTCTCTTTTTTCCTTACGTTCATTCCTTTGTTCGTTCTAAACGTATATGATCAGTTCCTTGCCCGAAAGACCCAAAACTTGCCCCTGTTTATGGAACATCTCAAATGAGGAGGAAGACATCTTGGATACGCTGTCGGGTCCGCTGATTCACGAAAGAGCTTCACGACTTAACCCCAGATTATACGGCAGTGACAAATAACATACAGAAAAATAAAAAATAACGAAAATACAAATAGTTACTATGCTGGGTGAGATGCTGTCAGCAAGGGTTATCGAGGGTAGCCTATTCTTTTTTATATTGTATACGGACAATACAAAAATAAAAAAAAATAAAAGGACACGGAGTCAATTCTTATTTCACTGACAAAATTTAAAATGTCTTATTTGTTTTATCTAACCTTGGGCGCTTAGCAATTAGAAAAGGAGAATTTCAAAATTGACCAGATCGGAACAAACCGCACAACTAATGACCCCAGAATTAAATATGATATAATATATATATATATATATATATATATATATATATATTATATTTGGATGAATAGACCGAGGGATGGTTGGAGTTTTCCCCGACTCTTATCTATATACATATATCCTATTATCTCGAATGCGGAGGGGTCGTTGTACTACTCATTATACTTAGTTCGGCCCGTGCCCTGAATGGGTTTAATGACTTAGAGTGCTTAGAGGTTGGCTAAAGAGGGATTAGAATGAACATTGCCAGCAAGCGACCCAAAGGAAATTATATACACAACAATATGAAAATAGTTTTAATGAACACTAAACAAGAATATATATATATATATATATATATATATATATATATATATATATATATATATATATATCTATATATATATATATATATATGTACAAATAATGTGCTTTGAGAGATAAATTAATAAGTGAATCTCGGATATCTCACTTAGCTTGAAAATTACTATTGACCATACAAATCCCTACACACTTCTAATGCTAGTTAGCTTCGCGGTGAAGACGGGTCATGCGAAAGAGAAGGGTTACCTTGGAACCTGATGTTCGGATGGCGCTGGTGAGTGAAATTGGTGAGGTAAGGGGTGGAGACGATGAAGTAGGTTCTCCAGGGACTGACCTGAATCTACAATTCCGTCACGATTCTTGCTAGAAGAAGGTAGCGACGGGAGCTTCTTGTTACAAAGGGCCCCACGCTCGTGAACTCCGAGGAATCTTAGGTGCCTCTGTGAGAGTGGAATGGGGGAGGGGGGACAAAGTGATCTATTGACGCGTAGGGTCACGGAGAAAATCCGAGATGTAGATTTTCTCGCTTAGGGAACCAGAGTGAGGCTGTTTGTAGCTTCGGCTCTTACACGTGAGTACGAGCTTTGGTGCGCACTGCCTTGCAGACCAACGGGGTAGGGAGCCTCCCTAACTGGAACCGATTTCCTCTCTGAAGACTTGATGCTTCGATGAATTACCATTACACCGATAGATGGCAATTTCTGTCCCGCTAGACGCTGTGCAAGCTCTACTACTGAGGGTTAAATGAATTCTTCTTTTATTCTCGAAACTCGGGACAGATTCTCAGAGCGCTGGAAGTAGATTAGATGTCAAGTTACTCCATTTCGTCCTTTATAAACTTCCGGCCACTATCGGAAGGGAAGATGAGCTCCCATTTATCGATAAACAGTCCTGGAGGGATCTCGGTGGTTAGCTGAAATGGCCGGCGGTTTCTTCCGGCTGACGACCACCAGATATTGGGCTGGAAGGAGAAGGGTTGATAAGCGGCCCGCCTGGAAGGGAGGTGGGCAAAACTTGGGAGCATTATGCTATTCTCCTACAATAAGAGTAAATAAATAAATCTTTGCTTCTCATATTTAAAAAAGGTTTAAACGAATTTAAGAAAGAATCGAACCACTGGAATTTAATAATTTTTTGGTTAGTAAATATAAAATTAGTGTAAAAGTCTGCAGAAAATAATTACAATACTATCTTTTTAATTATTTAAATGAACGGGGTTAATTGATAAAAACAAAGAGCATTTGTAATTCCGATCGCATAAATGAGAAATATTGTGCCATCTGGAAACTAATGAACGAATATGTTCCAGACGGGATTGATATTTAAACCTAGCCATCAAATCAGTTTAACTTTATAATCACACAATTAAGATGAACAAGGTTTGTTTATTTGAGTGATTTAAGAAGTGAGTCATTCTTTCTTCCTGATATTAATGTAAGTGTCGTATTAATCTCTTGTCTTTTTATATAGCAATTGTAAGACTTGATAATTGTGTAAGTATTGGTAAAATAATTTAATGCAAGTTGAGACAATAAATTTAATATTAAGGGAACTAATCAAATATATAAATTAAGTATAAATCAATGTTGAAGTAACGCATTCATGTATGCTGACCGTTGATGTAAAGAGGGAGTTGGACTGCGTTTAAGGATAAGGTCTCTTTTCAAAAAAAGACATTCAAACAACCGTCCAAGTTCCCGTCGAATAAAGAATATTGAATCCAGCTCGGAGCTTCCTTATACTTTTGATAAAATCTCTGATCACCTTTACCCAGCCTACAACAAGCAAAAAGAGAGCTTTCTACTCTTTTGGAGTCAGTGCCTTGTGAATACAAGGCATTCATAGTAGAAGGGAACAGGTAGCCACCAAGCCGAATCAAGAAACTCATTTGCCTGTGTAGAGGGACCCACTAAAATAGTAATATTTCTCCACCCTGACATATTACTTTAGGAAAGAAAGTAAGCCATTACCCCCCCCCCTCCCCTTCGAATTCACCCTTTTTGCACTTTCCATCCGGTCACTGAGGAATTTACACCGAGGCATGACGCTGTGATTGAAGGCTATCTCCCACCGTCTTAATCGTCCGTTTCCCTAAGTAAGGAGATTATTCTTCTATTTGGAGGTTTGCCTATTGCCCCTTTTTTATCCCCTGGAGACAAAGTTCATGGCTCCAGCCGCTGGTTGTTCCTTCAGACCCGCTTATTCCGGCCTCTTACACTTTTCCGTAAAGACACGCTCTGTTGCCCCGGCCGATAAAGAAGGTTCGAGAAGGTCTCTCTCCCTCTTCGGGTTTTGGAGAAATCCGCGTATATATGCGCCCTCTCAAGGATTACACGCAGATTCGCTGAGACGACGCTTTCCTGAACGGAGATTCGCTTGAACGACGCTCTCGCCAGAGAAGTGTTTAGTGACTGTCGCAGGCAACGGAAGAGCTGGATATCACACTCGTAACTTCAGGCCAGGGAGAAAAGTCTCTTGAGGCAACGTCAGCCTTTCTCAACCACCTTGGATTAAGAATTGGAGAAGCTGTCCTCCGAAGTTCTTTTGCTGACCTCTAAAGGAAAAGATGCCCAATAACTCACTCAATCCGAGTTTGGAGAAGTCATATCCCCCCCTCCCTTTCGAAGTTCGACGGTGACCTCTTGAAGACAAGAGTCCCACATCTCGCTCGATCCGCGTTTGGAGCAAGTAGCATCACCTTCTTCGGGTTCTTGGCTACACCCGTGAGTAATCAAGGTCACCAAGGCTTTCCCCCACCCAAGTTTGCCCCACTTTACTCTCGAGGTTCAAAGAAACTGAACCTCTCACCACCCCAAATCTCCCATTATAATCATTTAATAACCCTGGTTATCCAATCAGTATTCGGAACCTAATTCTGTCTTATTTATATATATATATATATATATATATATATATATATATATATATATATATATTTATTGGTTACCCTTTATCCAGTGTGTATATTAAAATCCATTTTTGCTGTTGTGTTTGGAATATTCCTTGGTCACGCAGCCGCAGCTAACTTTTCAAATCCCACTCTTAGAACAATAAACTTAGTTGCCTTGCTTAGCCAACCTTATAACCTGTGTGCATATATTCCCGTACACTCTGTCATACTTAGACCGGCTGCCCCAAGAGTGGTACCAAAACTCGGTTACAAATCACCCATGGTAATCACACCATTTGGGAAGAGGCTTACCGAGACTATACAACCTAAAGAGACCGACAAAATATTGAAAATCACCGTGCGAAGTTTGGGCAGAGGAAAGCACGATGCACAATACGTGCTGGTCCTATTGCGAAACGTGCGAAAGGCATATTTTTACTAGTGGACTAGCCTAAGATTTAAAATTAAAATGAATTAACCTTCCACCCGTAATAAATAAATGCCTTTGCGATTACACGACCTGAGAAGAGAACTAGATAATTTAACTACCCCTAATGAAAAGACAACATCATCAAGGTAACTTTTGCAGCCGAAGACCATTTGCCGAAGTTGATCCTCCCCTTATGTACACTTAACACCAAATTTGAATTTCATTTCCTAACGCGAGAAATACATTTAACATTATTTTATTTAACCATTAATTTAGTCTTTATAATTTTTTCAAAATTTATTATGTAGTTTCCTTTATATTAATCAGCTTATTGTTTTTCAATAAAAAGTTACATATATTAGAATAGCAATATAGAATGTATGTAATAATTTACAAAGTAGAGCTAGAGTCAGTAACATATCCAAGTAAAGTTTTTAATTCTTTCAACCTCTTTGGCATATATTCATATTTTAATTAACGTTTAACTTAGGAAGTAGAGAATCTAATTACTAATATTGTACATTATAATTAAATAAAGAAAAAAGTTTGAGAATAGGGCAATTTAAAATTATGAATGTATAAATTAAACGAAATTCATCAGCAGCTTATGAGTCGGTCAGTTTCAGTCCGAGAGTGTGCAAGTGAAAACTGAAGAAAATGACTATTATGATACAATGCAATCTAGAGAATGTATTCGTGTAAGAATAAATATATAACACAAGTATAAATCTGCCTAATCAATGAAGAAAAATACAATTAATTATGTAATAACAAAAGAGGCGTGAGAGCCAAATATGATTATATGTATTTGTTGAAATTCTATAATAGATGTGGATATAAAATTAGGGAGTCAGTCGGTTAACTTTCTTTCAGATGACTTTATATTAACTATGTTATATACTTTTCTTCAAATTTTATCTACTCTTTGCGACTTAATACAAGACTTAATAATACTTACGACTTACTACGAAACTTAGAAAATGTCTTTGAAAAAGATGGAGTCACTGATATAATATTTACATATTGGCAACAAGTTAGAAAGAATCATCTACTAATGAATACCATAAAGTACAAGAAGCAATTTTCTGCTGGACTAAGTCAAAGAGGCTCCCTAAAACTCACGCTTTGTTCTATATTCACCTTGGACCAGACCAAGCCATAGAACCAATAACCTGTATATACAATTGCAGACGACCTTACTAGGCTGTTATATGGCAATATCGAAACCATAGTTTTAAGCGAGGTTGAGGGCAAACGAGATTTGCAACATAGATATGGAAAGAATGGAAAATCAAAAGAAACCAAGAAAAAGTCATCATAATTCCGATGCAAACAAGGAAACTTGCAGACAGAAATAGACGAACGACTCTTTAAATATCATAGAGAGATAGGAAATTAATAGTATTCGAGTAGAATTATTAATAGCAGAGAACAGATAGAGGAACCAAATTAGAAAAAAGAAGAAGCATGACAACTCCAGTAATTAGGCTTCTGTACAAATTAAGAGAAATAAGTATTTAAAACAAATATATATATACTTAATGTAGCCTTTTAATCTCCTCTCGAGCTCAAAAGAAGGTAGAAGAAAACTACCTAGTTCAAACTAAAGAAATTCCCCGAATAATAAACAGAAGAAGACTAGATAGAAGGAGTCGAAGATATATCCATGAAAAAGTAGAAGCAATAAATATTGAACTTATGAAAAGAACAGAAAAGATATGTGAGGAAATAGACAGCTCGCTGTTACCTTTGCTTATTCTTGATTGAAAAGTGTGAAATATCAGATAAGAATCGAGGAAATCACTTTATTTACTTAGATAATACGAGGAGGAGAAAACTTCAAAAGATACACTTAACTGAATTAAACTTAAATCGGCGGTGAAAAACCGTGAGCAACCACAAAACAAAAAAAATATATATGACGTCAGGAAAATAGATCCAAATGGGAGTACGTGAACATCTAGTCTACTAAGACTGAGAAACCCAAAAAGGACACACTGAAAGGGCATCTCAGACCAGGATAACCAATTAAGTAAATCTAATGACGAAGCCAAAAATATAGAATTAGACAACCGAACTGAGAATAATTAAAAAGATCATAAAATGTAAACCCAAGAACAAGAATGGAAAAACAGCAACACAGAATAAACATTGACTTACACAAAACAAAACATGAAATGAATACTCTCAATATAACGTGTGAATGGAAGTAAAATCAAATGTAAGTTAAAGGAATTATTTGGATCTCCCACTAATGCGTAACTAAGCGATATCAAAGGAAAACAAAATGAAAAGATACATTAACAAAGATTAATAGATCTCATTCATGTTTTTTTAATAAGAAAGCAAATACAAGGGAAAATGAAGATGAATAGAAGAAAACATAAGCTACCAAACATCCCTGGTTCGAATTCCATGTTAATTGATAGGTACCTGGCTGAAAGAAAGGTTCATTGTTAGATAAAAGCTAGAAAATTCTTTCTCTTCTCCTACATCATTCCCTGGTCCACATTCAATTAGACATTCTTCTACCTAGTCGTTCTTTTTAACCTAATTCCACTTATCACGATCTCCTAATCTCCCCCTCGAATTCCATTTCACCGGCTTTGTTTGTGACCATTTCATTTGGCCACTCACTGAGACGGGAGGACTAATAAGGGAAGATGACCAACTTCATCTTCTTTTGAACTCCCCTACGATACCCTGTGGTGAGGGAAGTGGTGCTGCAGAGATGCTTTTTTTATCTTTCTAAAAAAAAATCCATTTCAAGTAAAAGATTTGTTAGGGAAACGTCGCTATACTCTCTGTTCCTTAGTATTTTTTCCTTTCCCTCCATCCTGCGTATAACTTGCTCTAAGGTCAATCATCAGGTAAAAATATATAGCAACTCAAACGTATTATATTTTACTTATTACTCTAAATAGCTATTAATAAATAATTATGGATGAGAGATCTACCACACCCTACTCTCAAACTGGTAAAAAATTGGCGCAAGCGAAGTATCGCTTACTTGAAAAGAGAATCTGGCGTTGACATTATACTCAAAAGGGATTTAAAATGCCAGTGTGTGACAGCATCAAAGAAATTAACTTAATACGTGGCTACATTTCTACAAATTATTATTTATAATTTAAAAGGTTTAATTGTGCCTTTTTATAAATCTCTAGATTGACCTCTCTTGCCGTTCTTGGAGAATGTAGGTGAGTATGAAGTGATTAGATTACGTGCTGTGGTTACCACACAATAGTTTGTTAGCAGAGAAGGTTTGTGGATAGTAAAAGGTTGAAGCGTGTGATTGCGAGTAGTGTTGGTAATTTTAGTCGTCAACTCCTGAAAAATGGCAGCAAAAAAAGCAGTAAGTATATGCTGTGCTAAGAGGAATCCGAGTATAGGAGAGTTGGGGAGGATTGCAAAATATTTTAAAAATAAGAGTGAAGAAGAAGAGTGCATAAATTATAGCTAAATTACATATTCTCGTGAGTGTTATGTTATATAGATTCCCATAAACCTTAAACACCTTGGAAACAAACCTATGTATAGGACTTCATATTGTCCTGCAGAGGCCCAGATAAAACAACTTAATTTACATAAAAGCTATCTGATATAGAAACCTTACCATTAGAGAAAACCATCTATTAAGTTTATTGCTAATAAAAGCGAATCATACCGAAGCTAATGATTCGAGATAAAACGCTAATTATACAACCTGAATGAGGAACAAATCTCACGCAACCCTGCAAGTTTAAAGCTGGACCTTTTCTTTCCATATTTTGACGTTAAGAGAGAGAGAAAGAGAGAGAGAGAGAGAGAGAGAGAGAGAGAGAGAGAGAGAGAGATCCGCACTGTGTAATGTGCTGGTGATATTTGGTGTTGGTGGTTTTATTCTATTCTAAAATAGATTTTATTTTAATACCATGGCATGCGTAGAAGAGAATGGGGAGCTGAGTCCTTTAGCATATTGTGTAAAATGCCATATTTAGTCCTTGATCTTTAATGTGGTCAGGGAAGGTGTAATAAAAGTATAATATAAGAAAATTGATGGCACTGTTATGACTGTTAAAAGAGGATAAATTTATTTAGCAAGAGCGTCGTTATCAGAATGTTAGAATAAAGTGAAATCAATGCTCGAAACATCGGAAATAGCCATGATATTTTAAGTCGAAAATTAAAGTCGAACCGGCGTAAATAATCGAAGCAACTGGTATGGCAACCTGAAATCTTACTATAAATGCTGTGAATGAGATAAAAAAATTATGAACGTTTGGTGAAACGATTGGAAGAAGGGAGAAGCTAACAGAGCCATTGTGAATTACAATGATCTCGTTTTTACTGCAGTATATCTTACCCATTAATAGAGTATTTAATACCAAAATTATTATATTACTGTGACACTAGCTAGTATCATGTAGAAAATAAAATAGATGAAGAAAGTTTAAAGATTATTTTAGTGTTATGTTGTAGATATAATGAGGTACGTATGTGACAAAAAAATCAAGGGTTACAGAGTTAGGAGGTAATAATTTGGCATCTTAAGTATATATCAAAAGAAAGAATCTATAAATGATTAAGGAAGATAAGATTTCTATATGGCCAAAATATATTATTCAAACAAACTGTATGATATGTAAATTCATTTTTAATTGATAGCAATATGCAATTTAATCTCTAATGTATTCTCCGTTGTTATTTCCGACTTCTTTCCAACGTTCAACTAGATTTTCGCTGCCTCTGCAATAAAAATCTCTGGATTTGGACTCGAAGTATTCGTCTAACCAGGTTCTTAATTCCACATCAGTATTAAACGAAACGCCGCGCAAATTGTTGGAGAGCGATCGGAACAGATGAAGCCAAATCTGGTGAATATGGAGGATGCGGCAGGATTTCCCAATTAAGCGTTTGAATGGCGTCTTTAGTCATATTAACAATGTGAGGACGAGCATTGTCGTGTTGAAGAAGGACTCCACAACGTCGATGAGCTCGATTTTCACGAATAGCTTCGGCGAGTCAATACAATTGTTGAACATAGAGTTCTGCATTGATAATATCGTTGTTCGCAAGGAGCTCATAAAGAATGACGCCTCCACAATCCCACCACCACAGACAGCATCGTCTTTCGTGGATGAAGTCCTTGCTTTAATCGCGGAAGTGTTTTTTTGGGGGGGGCTAAGCCATTGTTTTCGATGGTTCATGTTGACATAAACACACCACTTTTCGTCGCCAGTGATGATGCGGTTAAGAAATCTGTCCTTATATCCACGAGTAGCCTTGTGACGAGCAAGCAAACCTGCGGCAATCGTTGAGCGTTAAAGTTTGTTGCTTTCGCTCAAAGCGTGGGGATCTGATGCACCGAGTTTTTGAACTTTCCCCATCGAATGAAGGTGATGCACTACAGTTTTCTGATCTCACGCTAATTGTACTGTTAATTCTCTAGTCGATTAACGAGGATTTTCATGAAGAAGGTCGTTCAATCGATCTTCATCCAACTTTATGGGGCGCCCAGAACGTTCTTCGTTATTAAGATTGAAATGACCGTTTTTGAAAGGTGAAAACCACCATTGAGCTGTCCTTTCTGATAAAGCATTTTCTCCGTACACAACCCAAATGTCGCGACGAGCTTTGGCTGTGTTTGCATTGTTCCCGTCTCTATTGAAAATTAATAACAGCAGGTGTAGAAAGTGCACCTTTCTTTCAACTTTACATTCCATTTTGAGGGTACACAACAAAAATTAAATTAACATAACTTTTAAATAAACCGCAATGACTTATTACTCAACTTCAAGCCGTAGCCTAAGCAGAAGCCTAATAGTCTACGCTGTTAAGAGACGTAGCCTAACCTTTGCAAATTGTGCTCTCATTATTTATTATTGTTTCTTAATATGTGCACAAATCACGTCAACAAAATTTAAATCAACACAACATCAAAAAAACGCAAGAACTTATTCCTCAACCTAATATTTGACGGGGAGGGTTGTTTTTTCGATTCTATCTAACTCACGCTTTTGTATCATTTAGCTTCACTGGATGTACACATACAATCATACTAACTCTGTGTATTAAGCTATTGGCGACAAAGACAGTAAAGATATTTATATTAGTCTAATGAGTACAGCGGTGAAAGAATTAATTTACATTCAGTGGAATTTAGAAAATTGAGAGGAGTACAAAGTGAACCTTTCAAAGGTCTAAGTTTCTCCATAATAATAAACCTGAAACTGATTCACTATGGCACATCCACCAGAAATTCATAAATTCGATGCAGACTCCTAAACCTCAATTCACTTCAGAACCACCACCAGAAATGCACAAAGATAGGGCAAACTCATAAATCCCAATTTACCATAGCATCAATATCAGCAATACCCCAATTCGATGCCAACTCGTAAAACTCAATTTAATACAGAACTAACATCAGAAATACACGATTGATGGCAAAACCTGAACACCAACTAACCACAGTACTTGCATCAAAACCAGAGGAAGTCTATGCAATCTCCTAAACCCTATTTACCGCAGCAACAGCATAAAAATTACGCAAAGTAAAGGCAAACAATCAAACCACACTTCATTTCAGCACAACCAGAAATATACGCCGTCGATGCTAGATCCTAAGGACAGATTGAATACAGCACCACCAATAGAAATACACGAAGTCGATGCCAACTCGTAAGCGTTAGTTTTCCTTACAGCCTCACCACCAGAATTATACAAAGACGATGCAAACCCCTAAATCACTATTCCCAAACAACTTTAACAGAATTACACGAAGACACAAACCCGCAAAATCCTATTCATCAGATCACCACCGACAGAAATACTCGAAGTTAATGACAACCACTTAGCAAAATTGATCCCAGCACAACCACAAATAGATACAGTCGATGCAAAGTCCTAAACTCCAATTTACTACATCAACGCCACCAGAATTCAAAATCCGAAACCCTAATTCAACAGAGCGCCATCACCAGAAATACCCAAAGTCAAACACTCTGAAAAATAACAATTTACTAAACCTCACTACAGGAAATACACGAAAATGATTCAAACTCTTAAACCTCAATTTAACACACGAACACCCAAGAAATATAAGAAGTAGATGGCAATACATAAACCCAAATTCACCACGACACCATCACTGGAAATACACGAAGTCGATATAAACTCCGAAACGCCAATGTATAGTAATTGCCTGGGCAGAAAAATCAAGCGACCTATAGATCGGGTTTGAACGTACTCTTCTGAGCTACGGAATGGCATAGTCAGTAAGGTGCTTGATCGATATCTTCTCAGCGAATTCGGAATCCATGGTTGAAATTTCGTCACCTTTTTCAAATTCCTTTCCTTCCACGAGAAATACACGACATCATTGGGAACTCTTAAACCAATTACTATAAATAGAATAACAAAAAAATACGGTTTGATCACAGGAATAATTGGGGGATCTCGCTAGCCCCTTAGATGCGGCTGAAACAAAACTTTCAACAAATACGCTGAGACTTATCGACGCTTGGGTAACAAGCTCTATCACACGCTTCATCCTTCACATAACTAATCGCAGCACCGTTACTATTTTCCTTCCCCCTTTCACAGTACAACTCTCTCTTGTCTGTTCAGAATCCTGGTGATTGAATATTTGTGTCCCCCTATGGGAAAATCATATCCATATTACCATGAGACGGCACGGAAAGTCCCATCGTCACTGTTTAGTCTCAAATGCACACAATACGACCTCCCACTTAACCTCAATGAGGTCCGACCTCTGGTCAATCGGGTTCTCCATTGATTGTCATTGCGATATTTTTTTTCATTTCATTATTCCGTAGAGAGATTTCGTTCACGATGAGAGGAACAAATCATGTTATCTACCAACCAACATGCTAGAATTATCTACCTGAAAAGCTCTTTTACTGGTATTTCCTCACACGGTACAAAAACAGGTTAGACCATTATTGGGCTTCCCTAAAAGTGACTTTCCTGTTTGCTTTAGTTGATTTTTTTTATTATCACATAGGAATTGTTCGTATGTAGAAGGTTATTCCTTGCATTTTAAAATGTGTCCATTAAGCATATGCAATTAAGACGGATTTTTCTTCTGAAATTTCTAATTTTCCGTTTTTCAACCTGTTTAATTTTGCATTTTCTCGATTATCTCCAGTAAATAATGATATAATTCTCTTTATCCCTTAAGGAGAGAGCACCCAAGTAATAACAGAAGCCACAGGGCTCGGAATCCGCCCTATTATGATATCCTCTTGATTGTGTTAAATGACCTAGGATCGGGTAAGGAAATGGATGTAACTCCGCTCCTATAAAGCGACCGATCACTTAACTCTTTTTATACTTTTTTATGGCATCGGAATCAAATTATGAAGAAGGAAAAGAACATTCTTCAATATTTGTGGGGCGTTTTACCAGTTTATAATAACTTATAAAATTTATTAGGTAATTTAATCTTTTTAATGATATACTATATAGTTCATATAGTTCAGCGATACACCTAGATGCTAGATATATGAACGTATATCATACTATATGGTATACAATAGTTACAGACGACGATTAAAGGTAATATTAAGAACCATTCTAAGATCATTTTTAGCTCGTTATCGGATCAATGCTACAAAAAGTTAAGGCGAAACGTGCAGCTTCCTTATCCTTATTATCCAAAGTTTTCTAATGGTGTTAAGCGGTTACCACACAATTTGAATTAACTTTACTACTTTCTAAATGAATCTCACTTTGTAGGCGTTCTAGGTAGGATTCACTTCTTCTTTTTTTAAATTGAAGTTCAAGAACTTTTACTCTGTTTAACTTTTTAAATTTTTTATTATTCTGTTTGCGTCAAGGATAATGATAAATAACGAAGACAATAAATAGCTTTTTTTACGCAATAGTTTATTGGTTGAAGTTTCAAAGACAAAGCGAAAGACTGCTCGAAACGAGAATCGTTGTACGACGCGAGTGATTTAGTTCTGAATGTATAATTTCTTTTTCTGATTCTTCTGTTTAAAATTGTGTGCATTTTAGTCATAAGCTTCTCGAAACTAGTTATATTTCAACATAACATAATATTCATAGATCACAAAAGCCACAAAGGCCTATGAAAGGACATCGAATCAATCGCCACTGCTAAATCACTCCATAAGCTACATCCGTAGGATAGTGTTTTACCACATACTACAACATAACTTGAGATTTGTGTATGAAAAATGACACAAAAGCATATTAAAGGAGATTCTACTCAATCACCACCCCTACATCTTTCCATAAACTTCATACAAAGGATAGTGTCCACCACATCGATTTGAAGATATCACCATTCAAGGCTCGTCAAAACTCTGCCATTTATCTACAATATACAATTATATCATAATTAAAATATGTATAATACTTACCCCATTAACAAATTAAAATCTCTTGAGTTGGAAAAATTTATTTAAGTCCTGGATGATTATAGGATTTATTTATCCTTTGGCTTGCTTTAGGAGTCTTTTGAGTTGGAAGCGATTTAATGATGAGATTTAATTCCCTCCAATTTGAGTATTTATTTTAGGATTCACTTGAGGATTAGTATCCTTCGATTGTTATTTTATGACTTTGGAATTTATTTAACAACATGACTATATGGACATATATAACTCTAATGTGTTTTTGGATTTATTTAACAACTCAAATATTAGTTTTATTTAAGTTTCCTACGATTTTAAAACTAATTTAACAATAAAAATTTATTTATATTCAAATATTACCCGGCAATAATTATACATAAGAGTTAGAACTAAAAAATATGATAGACTAGCATTATACTAGAAAAAATTCAGCTTGCTGTCAGGCAAAATAACAGAAAATGCCCTGTCTTGCAATCTTAATATGAATAATTGATCCAGAATCCTCAAATGGATCAGTCAAAAAAACTAATCAAATCTTCATGGCCAGAAGCCCCACCCACCCTTGCTCTAAGCAGTCTCCCATATCTCTCGAACAAACTTAATTAGGGTCCTTCCATCCAGAAATTGAGTCATCTAGAATCCGCATGTGATTCTGAATTTACCTGAAAATCTAATCAATTTCTGTGCTGACCTAAATTATATGCCTGCAAAGATTTCCTTTAATATCCGTCAATACGTTTAAATAAGCTCCTGTAGACAAAGAAACAAACAGACTCACATGTTGTAGATCAGATAAATGCAATTCTAATTTAAACGTTCTCGATTTGATTTGACCAAATCTTATCAAGCAATCGATTAAAATTAGGAGAATCCGCATCAATGGCAAGTTCCTAAATCAAACACACTTTTATTAAGTCGATTCATTCTTTCGACCTCGCATATTATGGACACTATCCTTCCCCTCGTAGAACTGAGCTCCTCCTTGTCTTTTCAATGCTAACACTCAACGCGATCAAGAGGTTTTACCCCTCTACCACTCCCTACTTTATTGATGTCTACTCCACGGCTAATATCAAAGGATGCTTCACTGGCTTCGACGTGGGAGAAGTTTAATATAAGAGCGAATCTGCAGAACAGCACAATCACAGACAAACACACACACACACATATATATATATATATATATATATATATATATATATATATATATATATATATATATATATATATGTATATATATATATCTATATATATATATATATAAGGGGCAGTGTATTTTGTTATTTATTTATGGGGGACGCTATTTATATGAAGGTAAATTGAATTAGGTATGTTACACTCAATGTGTTCTTATTTTGGGTGGGCTTACCCAAATTTGTCAGGGTAAATCGAGGTAAAGAAGGACGTTGCAAAAATATACTAGATTCTAATAATGGCATATTAACGGGCCAAGTGGCAAGTCACAGAGATACTTTGCGGGCGACTAGCAGTCTATATATATTCAACGCGAAGTATTAAATTCTCAGCGACAAGATTTAGTGAATTTAAAAGGGGGAACGTGAACGAGATAATTTCCTTAACGACAGTAATATAATAATATTAATAATGCAATAATCATTTTAACTGAGCTGCTCCGACTATATGTATGCTTATTTTCTAGAGATCCTGGCCTAAAATCGCTTGTGGCATGAGCTTGGGTTGTCGAATTCATTGTTCTCCACTCCTAAGGTGGAGCTACAGAAAGCTGTGTATGTCGAATTACTTACATATCCCATGTTTTATCTACATAATAGAATACGCTTGTCGCAGCTTTGTGATACAATTCCTTTTAGTTAGCAGGTGTATTTACATAGGTGCTTCGTAGACTTTCATCTTTTAATATATATATTTTGAGTGGCAAATTGTTTGTTTATGTGTTGTTTATTGACACGGGTGTCTCTGACTTTACGCGCGTTCGTACATTCGTTTCTCGCTCGTGCACTTCCAACGATCACTTGCATTCTATATATATACATTAACAAATATATTCACATTCCTTATTTTTTTTCAAATTCATAAATGCAAATTAATCTATACATTCTAATTTCCTTATTCCAATTTTAGACATATTCTTTTATATGTGTGGAGTATGCTAGGAATTAATAAGACCACCGTGCGTCGATTTTGTGAAGGTTTTTACTGGGCCTTTTGAATCCTGCAATTTGGTGCCAGTAGCCTACCTATTACATAATCCGACCACTACACTACTCCCCTGCCAGTAATGGAGCTAGTGAGAAAATAGCGTATAAAATTTCATAGGTAGATACATATGAAATACTTATATATGACACACTTAATATCTAACAGCATTTACAACATAGGCACAGGTCATCGACATTTACCTATGTACATGTCTGTACTAAAGCTGGCCTATTTATCAAGTTAACTCCTTGTAGAGTCGTTCTTTTTCATGCCCTGCACTCTACGAGATGAAGTGTACATGGTCTCACTCCTGTTTTCTGCTTGAGTCTATGGGCGTTGCTGATCACCAAGCATGTAAGGTGAAGGAGGTAATCTCGCCGGTTTTAATCTATTCACTGAGACAGTGTCCCTTCTTCCGTCAGGGAATTCCAAATTGCAAATTTATGGTTACATTCGATGACCGGGATAGGGCCAGCATATCGCCCTTCTAGTCGTCTCCGCACACGGTGTATTTGGCCTCACACATTAGTTGCTTCACGACGATTTGGGGGCATGAAAGGCTTAGGAACCGAGTGCAGGTGCCCTACAGTAAAAGGTAAAAATCCCGAGTCATTGGGAAAAGAGCGAATGCCAAAAAGGACATTTGGGCTTGCCACCGTCGAGCCTTGTTGACGGGCCATTATGGAGCCCTTTAAAGTTATGTGTGCCTTTTCCACCACCTGTTCGTGGACGAGCGGTACGCCTTCGTGCGGAGACGATGAAAACCAACGATGGCAAAAAGTTCGTTAAGTAGTTCTGATTCGAATTGGGCGCTTTTGTCGGTTACTACTTAATGCGGTACTCCAAATTTGTAAATCCACCCGTCTAGGAAAGCTAACGCATCCGTTGTGGCACTTATGTATGGGATCGGTAGCGCTTCGATCACTCTCGTGGCTCGGGCGATGCATGATAGTAAATATCGATTGTGTGAGGGGTAAGATTGCCTAGGCAAAGTACAGTGTGGGAGTGGTTCAACTATATCAATATGCACAGTTTCTCACCTTGAGGATAAAATATTAATGGGCAGGATCGGGGATTTTGTGTGGTGATTAATCTTGGAAGATTAACATAGGAGGCACTCCCTCGTCCAACCTCGAATATCCCTGTCCACATTGGGCCAGAAATATCGAGATTTGATGAGACGAAGTGAAGTCTTGTTTCCAGTGTGTGACATATTATGTGATTAATTGAAGATATTTCTCCTGCATGCCAAAGGGAAAAACGATACTGAGTATCTTGATGTTACTTAACAACAAAGCTGAACCCCTCTGGGAAAGGGTAGGATTTAAGCGCTGAGCGAAATTCCCTTGTTTTTTCATTATCTTGCGCTACTGTCAAAGTTCGGAGGTCAAGAGAGTCATTAAGGAACGAAATGAAGTTCCTTGAAATGCAGTCAACGACTACATTCTCATGACTACGCACGTAAGACATGTCACTGACGTACTTTAGAATAGCTGTCCAATGGCGTTAGTGGCTGAGTGTTTTATTACATAATGTTGATGCAATAGCTGATACTAAATTCTTGTGATCAGTGCACAATCCTGAAGTCAAAGACAGAAATATACGACTCTAGGAGGTCTTTGTCGTAGGTAGAGTATGCTATCTGCGTGCGGCTTAGCTTGCTATAAAAGAATGCCAGTGGTTTTGCAGATCCGTCGACCACTTAGTGCAGGGCAGCACCTGATGCGTATTGGCGGCAATCCGTACCGGCTTGTGTGGCGAATGATTAGGCAGCGGATAGTAGAGTTTAACGGGGCAGATTAAGGCCGACTAGGTATTTTCAAATGCTCCTCGTGCCTTATTATTCCACACGAGCTCCCGAGCCTTTGGTTGCAGGCGTACAAGCTCGGTCAACGGGGCTGCAATCGCAATCATTCTGCGCTACTATCCTAACATGCCCAAATATCTTTGAAGTTTCTTATAGTCTTTTAGTAGTCGTATGTCTCCAATTTCCTCTATTTTCTTCACTGGTCAGCAGATTCCTTCCACTAAAATGTGATGCCATAAAAAATCTATTTTCTCCTTCGCCAGCTCGCACTTCTCTAGGGATATTCTCAGCCCGTTTTCTACCAGGATTTTAAAGACTTGGAGCTAATGCTTCAGGTGGTCGTCCATAATGTCTGAATATATCAGGCTGTTGTCTATATACACAAAAACTAACCTAGGGCCTTGGAAGGTGCAGCGTGTATTTCAGAGACCGAATGGGAGCTTAACGTACGCCAACAAGGCAAATGGGGTTGTGACGGCAGTTTTCCCGATGCCTGCATGGTTCATAGGGATTTGATGATAGGCACGAATAAGTTCCAACCTTGAAAATATCCTCTTGCCATGGAGATGGTTCGTCACACTTTGAATTTGCGAAGGCAGATATCTGTCAGAATTTGTGATAGCATTGAGTGGTCGGAAATCGCCGACTACACTTTCCTCACCAGGCGACGTCTTTGGCACTATGTGAATTGGCGAAGCCCATGGTAACTTTGACGGGCGCACGACCCTCTCCTTCAATAGTGTTTCGAAAGTTGCTTTGGTAACCTGTAGTTTCTCTATTAAAAGAGGCCTCGGCCGTGCGAATGTCGGTGGATCACTAGCAATTTCGATCGTATCCGTCACAGAGTTCGGCGATGACGGGGAGAGCTGGGCGAGTTCGGGTCTGTCCAGAGCTTCATATTTTTCCTATATGGCTCTGCAATGGAGCGGTATTTGCTGAAGGTCATTGATAATTAAGGCTACCGCAGGTTCTGTAGATAATCTCACCTCCGATGCAAGTTTAGTTTGTTTGTCTATTAGTATGCCACGCGCACAATCTACTAAATGATCATAATTCCTTAAAAAGCAAATACCTATTAATTGTGAAGTGGTATCCACGACTAAAATTGACCGCCTAAATGATCAGCGAAGAGTGGGGATCACTATTTCCATGTGAACCTCGTTGTACACTTTTAATTTATCGCATTCAGTCGTTTAAATAATTATACTAGATTAGCGCAATTCACCCAGTTTTACCAATTTAGCTGGAATTATCGATACACTCGCCTCCGTCCCGATTAAGAAATAGCATTTATTATTACACACTTTAGCGACAACAGTGAAAACATACCGCAGCCAAGTTTGCAATTGAATGCCCGCCTAGTTTCCTGCCGGGGGTGGCGAAATAGCCTGGATGAAAGCTGTATCTGTACCTTCTTTTCTCTGTTAGGCCACCTACACCCAGGTTTGCAGAACTTCGCATTTTTCCCAGAGAATACATGTGAGCGTCAAACTACAGATCTTTGAATTTTTCGGGAAGGTCGCAATCCTGCTGTTATATTATACGCACTGTAATCCCTATTTTTTTGCATATAACTGGAGCGATTCGCATTAAGATACGCAACTTTGGCCATTGACTGCGAACTTCGCGCCCTATTATTTATATACTTATCATCCTATTTTTATTGGTATACGGCATAAACGCGTTGAACGCAGAAACAGCAATGCGACCTATCGACTCACTACTAGTATTTATAATTAAGGCCCTCTGCAATAGTAAATGTCATCAGTTAATCAGCCATGTCGTGGAATGGCTAGACTCTCTCGCTCCTTCTCGCTCTCTTCCGTGGGATAAGCTTTAGTTGTCGAGTTCATTGTTCTCCAACCCTAAGGGGGTGCTACCCAAAGCTGTGTATGTCGAATTACTTACTTATCCCAAGTTTTATCTATATAACAGGATACGCTTGTCATAGTTTTATTATACATTTATTTTTGGTTAACGGGTGCATTTACCCAGGTGCTTCGTAGACTTTCGTGTTTTGATATATCTATTCTGAGACGCGAATTGTTTGTTTATGCATTGCCTTATTGACACAGCTGTCTTTGACCTGAGCTAGACATGTTTACTGAAACAATAGATACCTGATTGATAAAATACTAATCTAGAAAGAAAAAGGGTAAAATTAATGAAGAAAGAAGGATGGAAAAGGAGAGAAATATGGATGAATAAATAAGAAAAATAATAAGATTAAGTAAAAGTGAATGATTTTATAGTACAAGTGAAATAGGAGTTTTAATAAGCACGCGTGCATTATTTTAGGATGGAAGTCAGGGAGAAAAATATATCAATGGTAATCATGTTAATAGGAATGAAGCCTAATTGTTTTATTGATTTCGACAAGTGCTCCTAAAACCGACTTTTATACACTACAAACCAATTTTTTTCCTTTAAATTAGGTTCCTTTCTATCTATGATTTTGCCTTATTAGTTTAATTTGTATCGGTGAGTGATATTTTGAGATATGTATTGAAATAACTTTCATTGGTGAGGTAAAAAGGCAAACAATTTATTTATTTTTCTTTGTCCAAGTCACCTTCAAACTCTACTTCAAATTTCAAACGCCTTTTTTAACTTTAAATCAATTATATTTATTCGAAGCACCAATTCACATTAGCGACAACTTGAGAACATACAATGTTTTCCGGAATTTTCCTCTTTCATTTCTTCAAAGACAGAGGATTTTAGAAATTAAAATAGCTGGACAATCGATAACAACTTCCCATCAACCATTTAACGGTCCACATGAGCTTCTTGTATGATCATGACTGATTATGGGATAGAGAGAGAGATATGTATTGTTATATATAATCCCATATGAGTTTCATCATTTTCGCTTAGAACCTAAAGGTGCAGAACTAAACAAAAGCTTTGTCCTTGATGACTAGTGCATACTATGTATAAAGAGAGATACGATATGATGCCTTTCGAAGAAAAGAAATTTCTCGATAAGTTTCGCATATTTAGGCAATATTTCGTTATAAAGCATCTAATTTTGTATAGGTTCAATGTTTTTATTTGATATTTCTTAAATTCGGCATATATGTTAATACAATTTAATCGAATCAACCTTCATATTACTATTTATCCTAAACTAAATTTTATTTGATTTTGTTGCCGAGGCCCTTACTATTGTTTGGCGATATGAACGGTAGACCACTATCTCCGGATTCTCTAGGCTAGATGCTGCTTCGCCAGCATTGAATACATGTCTTGATGTCGGTGAAGGCAGCCAACGGGACTTTACCTCTATCGGCGGAGAAGCCTTCAACGACAGGTTAACTTTGAGTGAGATGAATTGCGCTCTCGCTTCGTGCGCATATGCCACCCCTGGACCGGATGAGGTTCTTTATGTTCCAGAAGGCATGGCATTTCTGGTAGATTTGTTCAACAAAATCTGGACAGAGCTTATCTTCCATGACTTATGGTAAATTGCTACAGTGCTCGATTTCCGAAAACTGGGAATAGATCGATCTCTCTAACCTCCTCTTGTACAAGCTGATGTTGAAATTGTGAATCTTTCGACTAGACTTATTCCTGTACAACGGAGGCCACCTTTCTTCTGTACATTATTGACTCCGCAAGTTCCACTACATGTCGGAGGCTCTGCTCCAACGGAAAAACACCGTCTGTGAGGCCTTCCTTTTTAGACAACATAACACCATGGTATTTTTTTTATCTAGAGAAGGCCTTTGATAACTCATGGCGATACGTTTTCATCGAGAATCTCAAAAAGATTAAAGTGAGGGTACGCGTCTCAATTAATGTTTCTGACTTTTTGCGAGATCTTCGATTTGGGTACGGGAGAGGGATCCATCTCCGGATGATTGGGGCAGGAAGGGAGTGTCTCATGGAAATGTCCTTAGTCTCGCATATCCTGCCCTGAGGATCAACACTATCACTTCAGGGCTGCCAGGAGATGTTCTACACGCTCTACGAGAACGACCTTTCGACTCTTTTGGTGCTGCTCAGATGCTAACTCTGGAGCATCGACTCCAATAAGCAATGAACGGCATCTCTAGCTGTGTGAAATCTCACAGGTTTTGGTTTTCCTTGTCTAAGAATAAGATGGTGCACTTTTTCCGCCATGCATAGTTCCACTCCAAGCCGTAACCTTTTCTAAACGCAGTTTGCCTAGAAGTGGCGGATTGGCACCGTTTCCTTGGTCTTGTTTAGGGAAGGTTCATATAGGCAGCCTTAGTTTCTCGTGTCCCAAACCATGGCCAATCTTCGTACCGGGACGTTCAACACCTGGAGTGCTGATAGGGGTTATGCTTTCATTTATACCTGTAATTTGTTCTTGATAAGCTTTACTACGGTTTCTAAATTTATACATCCTCACCCGAGCGTGTATTTCGTAAGGTGGACTTGCTCCACCACGCCGATATCCCTCTGGTGATCGGTTTCTTCCGCACTTCCCCCTTGAGAGCTTATTAGTCGATGTACGCCGGAACCAAGTGCCTCCCTCAGTAGCAAATGTCTCTTTCTGCATACGCAGCTGATCTTGATGCTGCTTATGCCGCCCAGAGTCGTTAGTCATTCCCTATAGCCCTCTAGGTTTAGAGCTATGAAAATCTTTTAAGAGCTCAGTGTAGCTCTCGGGCTGGTGACATCTTTGTTTCTGCCCACGAGGCCACGCTAAACGGTACCACCTTTGAGTATTTGTCGCCCCGCTTCCGCTCCCACAGCTTCTACAGCACTGATAGTATTATATTGAGGCTTTTTTGAGCACACTGCGTGTTTCGCTGGATCTATGACAGTGTATATGAATGGCTTAAAGTCCCAGGCGGGGTTCGGCTTCCACGTTTTATCTCCAATGTTAAGTCAGCAGGGCTTTTCCAAGCACTGCCTTCTCTTTCACGGCCGGGCTAGTTGTAGTACACCGCTCGATACGGAAAATAACGCGCTCAATATCGGTTCGAAGACAACGTTGTGATCTTTAGCGACTCACTAAGCTTCATGAGTGATTTCGGGGCATTGGAATCTCGACACCCGCTCGCTTTCCGTATCCATGACGCCACCGTTGCTGCAAGTCTTATGGATGTTACGATTTTCTTCTGCTCTGTTCCCCGTAATGTGGAAATTGCGTTTAATGACCACACCGATGAGGGCGATAAAACCTCAGCAAGGACTGGGCGACCATATTTGCGTTTCACTTTTCATCCCAACAACAAATGGCAAGAATCAAGGCAGCCGTCAGTTATGCTTGGCAAAGAAGATGAAAGACAGCCGAGGGGACCTTAATGTTGCGTGCGATTACACTGCGACTGTTCCCATGGCCCCCCTAATCATTACCTCGGCGTCTTTAGGTTGCTGTCTGTCGTTCTCGAATTTTTCCCACTTGTGGAACTTACTGCCAATAAATGGCGCATTCACCTGCAATTTATTGTAACGACTCTCTTCACCCCCAGACTGTTCGGCATCCTCTTGTTGAATGTCCAAGTCGGGTGATCTTTGCGCTCGTTCATGTTGCGGTATCGGAAAGAGCGCGGCCGCTAAGCTTGTCCCTTGTACTCGGTACGGGTTTAAGTGAACTGACTTCTGGTCTATTCAACTTTTTGGAAAAGGTCTCGCGGAAGACGGGGCTCTCCCCGAAGCAGAATCATACTTCGTTCTTCTTGCTGTTTGTTTTGCTTTTGTTTTCTTATTATTTTTTTTTAGCAACTTTGCAATATTTTTTATCTAGCCTAGCATCAGGATATAAGGTGATTACGGCAAACTTTGCTCTAATATGCATGTGGCACATTGGCTCAAAAAAACTCTAGCATAAATGTAGCCGATATTTTTTAACAAACCAAAACACTGAAATAGTTCTAAGATGTTGCTTGATATTCATTGGAATCATTTTTTAATGTTGCAGCTACACAGTTTCATGTTGAATGTGTAGTCACCATGGCTATCTAAGTAATAATTAAAAATAAGAAAAAAGTCCCGCTTAAAGCTGCGTGATGTGCTGGGTCAGGGCAAACAATTCCTTCCTACAGAAGTTCAACTTGGAATGATGGGGTTCAAGAGGAATCTTTTGAAAGTTTAGATGCTATTTTATTAGGATATAACAAAAGCTCAGTACCCTCTATTTGACTTGGCTAAATACTTGGCATCATTGTTGTTAGTAGATGATGCAAAGTCAATGCCAAGTTTATTTCCACCTTTAATAAATTCAGAAAGAGCAATTGCCATGAAATTTCTTGCAAGGTGAAGGAAATGACTGACATATCAAATGAGATGGTGAATGCTATGTTGAGAGAGAAAAAAATATTTGAACTTAATACATTGTTTGACGTATCAACCTTCAAACATGAGATTACTCTCAGTGAATGGGAAGCATCTGGCTATTCTGTCTGTACTGCTTTGGTTCATATCAACTGTGACTGTCCTCTGCCTTAGAATATTCAAAAGCTAAAGGTAGAGTGTTTCTATTACGAGACAATTAGAAGCTCAGAGCTTTCTGGCTTCTGGATGGAATATGTTGACGTCAAGGAATCAGTAAAACAGGTATAGGTTTCTAAGAATGAGTACAAAGAGCAGAACGCAGCTGAGAATAATAAAATGAAAGAGAAAGAAGAAAATGAGCTACTACTTGAAAATGTTGATGACGATGAGAATGAATATGAAATGTTTTCCTGGTAGAAATCACCAGAAAAACTAACACCCACTGGTAGCAAACACTCTAGCAGCCATTGAAACTAATTTCTGCAGGAGCTTTTTAAAACTGACCATCTATTTGCTAATAAGGCATAGCTAGGTGTTATCAGGATGAAGATTTAGAGGAGCAACGAGTCTGAAGACGCTGCTTCAGTAAAAGTACTGAGGAGAAATGGAGATTAAGAGAATTTTCTTTGGGGGAAGACAAGAAAAGAAGGCAAAGATCATGAGTTAAAATGAATAAACTGGCCGCTCCTTTTTTAATGCTACAAACGAAGTACACTATTATGATACATGGGAACCTGAGGAAAGTATCTCTTCCATTTTAAATCAAAGATTGTGAAGAAAATGAAAAACCTAGACTTAAGATAGCTAAGAATCTGTTTGAGTTAATTAGTGCTAGAGGTTATAAAGTTAGTCTTGTGGTCCTTGATTGTGACTCCACCATCAAAAACACACGAACTGATAGAGGCGCTATCCCTCACATGGAAAGACTGCTACGTCACAAGTGTCACTGGTTGATATGACAGCTGGTCTTTACACTCAAATTTCTGGGTTCATTGGCCTCTTAAAAAAATGGAGTATATCAGTAACATGGCTGTTAAATTTTGCTTCAAGGTACTGAGAGAAGAAGATAATTAGACTGCCGGAACCACCTACTAGTTAGAGTGCTCAAGATAACAAATTTAAGCAAAGAGGTTGCTAGTCTAAATTGTGGCCTACTTATTCACGCACGCTGGCTGACTAAAGGTGAAGTTATACTGATGCTGTGGGTCAGGCAGCATCTCTGAAGGAAAATGAGTTGAAGGAGCTAAAGGATTTTGTGTAGTTCTGTCTGAACTTCTATTTCAAGAGGGATTTTGAGATCAAAGCGAATTACCTTATGAAGTAGGGAGATTCCCATAAAATACGTGATTAGATCATTCCCTTTTTTGGCAGTGATACTGTAGTAAAGAGGCTAAGGGGGTTGATATCATCAAGAAAATAAGAAGTAAGACTGAGTATGGAGATGAGAGTGTGAGAACTCACAGAAATCCAAACTGAATCTTAATGATATTTCCCCAAATACTCTTATTGGCTAGAATAAGGGAAAACTCTATGAATCAGTGTTTACCTGTAAAATGTGAAAATAATAAGTTAAAGACCTTCTTAGGCCTCCAATTAAAGTTGCACACTTCTCAGTTTACAATCAAAGCTGTTAAAGAGCAATCTAGGAGGTTTCAGTTGCACTTCATGCAGTGTATATTCATGAAAGAAGAAATGTTTTTGTTTGTGCTAGGAGAGATCACAGAGAAATACAATAAAATGCTGTTTTTATAATAAAGGTTGGAGGAGGGACTCACCAAAATTAGAGAAAATTATATAAAATATAGAAAAGTCCTCCTAGACCTCTCCTTTGCTTTCGACACCATTGACCACACTGTCCTCCTTGATGGTCTTCACACTTTCCATGGTCTCTCGGGCACTGCACTTTGATTGGTTCCGCTTATACCTCTGCTACCGCACTCAGTCGCTCGCCTCGATAACCTTTCCTCCGAACCCGCGCCCATTCATTTTAGGGTGCCTCAGGGCTCAGTCCTTGTTCCCCTCCTCTTTCGCATCTACTTACTTCCTCTCGGCTCCCTTCTTCGCAATTCAAGCCTGCCCTTCCACATCTATACTGATGAAACTCATATATACCTTTCTTCATCCCCTGTGTCTTTCTCTCAATCAATTAACAAGCTCCTTTCAGCCTATACTTCCTTAAACGACTGGCTGTCTGCTAACTTTCTTAAACTTAACCACGATAAACCTGAAGTTGTCCTTGTTGGTACAGCTTCGATGCTGGAGAAATCTAAAGCTCTCTTTCCCTACCTTAATCTTGGTAAAACCAATGTCGCTTTCTTTGATACCGTCAGTATTCTTGGTGTTACTTTCGACGAGCAACTCGCCGTTAAATCACACATCCACCGTATCTGTAAGTCTTCCCTCGGTTTCCTCCGCAACTTCTCACGTGTTCGATCCCATTTTGATCGACGAAGACTTGAGACTGCCTTCCATACCTTCGTCACCTCAAGCTTAGACTACTAGAATTCTCATCTAGTAAATCTCCCTTCTTCGTCACCTCACCCCCTACAACTAGTTCAAAACTATGCTGCCCGGCTCCTCCTTCGCCGCTCCCGGTTCTCTCCCTCGATGCCTCTGTTACAAGAGCTAAAAGGGTTACCTATTCGCTTTCGTACCCACTATAAAATTATTTCCATCATCTACAATGCTTTAAACCTCGAGGCTCCACCTTATCTGACCTCTCCCGTCGTAAAACTCCTTGTGCAATCCGGCCTAACTTCGCTCCCCTCCTGAACACTTCTCGTTCTGTCCTCTGCTCGTTGGGTGACCGTTCCTTTTTAGTTTGGGCTCCTAGACTATAGAATGCTCTTCCTGCCGAAGTTCGATCCTCTCTCTCCCTTGCTGCTTTTAAACGTCACCTGAAGACCGATCACTTTAGAATTGCCTTCTCATCCTATATACTTTCTCTTGACTCGCTACACAAACTTGCGCTCTGGGAGGGCTAACAGCCCTGATGGGCAAATTATAAATACCTATTATTATTATTATTATTATAAGGCAGCGACAATCACACATATTGTTGTCAAAAGGTAAACAATTAATAATTGGTTGGGGCATTCCTTTAAATAGCTTTTGTGTCTGAAGAGGAGAGGCTCAAAATATAGTGCCCCCTAAGGATAAAAATCATAAAATTTCTTACTTTAGGGAAGTTTTGGACATTAGTACTTATGATACAACCTACTTTACATTGCCTAAGTGATTTTGTTCTCAAACGGCTTACATCTCTGATTCCATTGCCTTCTTTTTAGAAGCCAACTTGAGAAAACTATCTCGTATACATGTACAATGAGAAGATTCATTTGTACGAAGATATAAGTAATCAGAGAACTAGAGTCTTGGTTGGAATGAACCTAATTAAACATATGAGGTTGAATATAATACCGTATGTGGTGTCTGATTTATTCTTGATTGTCCAAACAAAAGGGCTGTGCAAGGGTCAACCCGGAGCTCCAGGCACCTTACTTCTATAAACACAATTGGCTCACGGGAACTTTCTTTAGGGAGATAATCCAAGAGGGTGCCAGCCTTATCCCACTCAGATCGAAGTGGATATCAAGGAAGGAAACAGCTTAAATCGCTTAAAAGTCTATCTTGATCCTAACTCAAGGTAGATGTATCATCGAAAATTATTCTCATCTCTGCCCTGAATCCTGTGTTTTCATATTGAAAAATATAGCAAAATAACTGTAATTTATATTTTTCTAAGACAAATGTGGCTCCTCTTTCAGGAAGGATGCTTCCAGGAATTGATAAATATCGTTATAACTTATAAACGCTTGGCGCTTTCTCAAATCCCAATGAAAATTAACATGGAGGACACTGTGTCACTATACCTTTGATGGTTGGCATTTTATGCAGTTGTAAGCCTAGCGACAAACATCTATATTAATCCCCGGTCAAATAAACCTTGATACAAGCTCCATTTGGAAGGATTTGATCTGGAGATTTTTAAAGACCTCGAAGAGAGTTAAAATAATGCCTGGGAAGCATAAATAAATGTTTAGCCGTGGTTTTCTTGTTGAAACTTGTGACGTTTCGCGGACATCATTCTTGACGGCTGAGATAAGTGGTTCTAAATTAAAAATGGCTAGGCGATATATATATATATATATATATATATATATATATATATATATATATATATATATATATATATATATATATATATATATATATAGAGAGAGAGAGAGAGAGAGAGAGAGAGAGAGAGAGAAAGAGAGAGAGAGAGAGAAAAAAAAAAGAGAGAGAGAGAGAGAGAACAATTGTTATCTATCCATTTATGATGGCAACTGGGCGTTGTGAATTGCGAGATCTAATCCAGCTCGCGCCATTAGCGTGGGAAATGCCGATCCAAAAAATGGGCTGAATCGCGGATATGTCCTCAGTGGTCTGTATATGGAAGTTCACCTTCCCACCTGATGGTGAAAATGATCCCCATAGCTAACGTTCAATGGTGGTCTAACGTCTTTAGATGGGCTTTAAATCTTAGAGAAGAATGATATGGGATATTATATATATATATATATATATATATATATATATATATATATATATATATATATATATATATATATATATATATATATATATATATATATATATATATATATATATATATATATATATATATATATATATATATATATATATATATATATATATATATATATGATAAATAACACCCACAAGGAAAAGGAAAAACGATTCCGAGCGCTTTCGTCTTTATTCTAATAGACCTCTTCATGGAATAACGTAAGTCAGAACAGACACTGTCTTAAATAGTAGGTAGTAGGGAGTTAATTCGGCTACCTGCATCAAAACCCTAGCTATGGGGTAAAAATTCTGTAAACACTTGAATTTGTGATTTAATATAATTAGATATGATAGGATCTAGGCTAAACAATCCAGGGCTAATATTAAAATTTGAGAAAGTATTAATAGAGATACACTCCAAAATATTTCTTGAAATGTAGTTTGCACATTTAATAACAGGTTTAGCACTATTCCAATTAATAGTATGATCCTGAATATAAATATGTAAAAATACTTCAGATTGTTGACAAAAATTACGAACATTAGTTTGGTGCTGTTTAACTCTAACATTCAATTCTTTACGTGTCTGTCCATAATAGAATTTTTCACAATTATTGCAACCAATAGAATATACTATGTCTGGTTTAGGGTGACAATTTTATATGACAAGGCGATGGATAGTGTTTTCATATTTAAAAAAAACATTAATGTTCAAAGGTTTTAGTAAAAGAGGGATTTTAATGAAAATTTGGTTAAAGGTAAAATTATTACATTTTTGGCATGAAATTTACTGATGTTACGATTAGATTGATAAAATGAACGCTTAGCAGAATTATAACAATTTTTAAGTACGTAGAAAGGGTAACACAAATTTAAACCTATATTATATATCCTATCAACCTCTCTTTCCAAATATTCAAGTAAAACAATTCTAAGGGCACGGAGAAATATCGAAGAGAAAACACTTTTTTTTTATACTAATATGGTGATCGGAATAGAAATGGATGTATGTGTCGGCTGTAGGTTTTCTATAAATTTCATATTTGAAACTTTGGTCAAAATATCTAAAAAGGGGATGGTGTTATCTTTTTCATTTTCTAAGAGAAATTTAATTGAGGGGTCTAATGTGTTGATTTTTTTAAGAAAAGTATTGATATTAAAATCATAAGGCCACAAAGAAAGAATATCATCAACATAACGCATTCATAAAATAGGGGTTATGTTAGTCTAGGGAAGTATTTTGGATTCAAAAAACTCCATATATAGATTGGCTAATACCGGGGACAAACAATTGCCCATAGCCATTCCAAAGATTTGACGGTAATATTTCCCGTCAAAGATGAATTTACAGTTGTTAATACAGAGGGAAATAAGTTTCATAATAGTGGAAGCCGGTATAGGAAGAACAACATTAACAAGGTACTTTTCGAGGAAATTTAGGAAATTGGGTACGGGAACTTTTGTAAAGAGGAAACATACATTGAAACTAACCAAGCTAGAATTATAAGGGTAAAGAAGATCATTAAGTTTCCTTATGAGATCGAGATTATTAACGATGTGAGAACTAGAAACGGTCCCCACAATATATATATATATATAAATATGTATAAATATATATATATATATATATATATATATATATATATATATATATATATATATATATATATATATATATATATATATATATAATATATATATATATATATATATATATATATATATATATATATATATATATATTTATAGATATATATATATATTTATATATATATATATATATATATATATATATATATATATATATATATATATATATATATATATATATATATATATAATTTCTCCTATTAATATAGATTCTTTATTAATATTAGAATTTCCAAATTTTAATTTGTCAGATGGTCAAATGAAATGCAGCCCCCATTCTTGTAACCTCATTGTAAACAGCTTAGTCAACGATCTTAGAATTACACCCCCTGATTAATGACCTTTTTCCCCGTTTTGTGTTTATTTGTTTTTTTTCTGATCTGTATGCCATTTTTAGACTTTTGTAACAATTGCATTCTCAGTAAACCAATATTAGGAAAATCGCAGGAAGTTTGGTACAGAAAAGGGTAGAGTTATAGGAATTAATTAGGGATGTATGATAGATAAATAAAAAAAGGAGACTAATCGACTCCCAGAAGTTCGTGAAATGAAGCTTATCTCATTTTTAGTATTAAGGGGATTTACATATTCTGTCTTTTATCATATTCTAGCATTATTTTCTATTGCCATCTCATCATTGTTAGTTAGCTACCGAGAAGCATTTCACCTCGAAATTAATGTGTGGCCCTTTTTTTCTGATTGTATTTTTATGTGCGCATTTTCTATATGCACAAGGCGCTTTTGTGAAGATCGATCTATCCACCTTTTTACGATGCTTCAAAGGTTAAAGTTTTGTTTAACTTCGATCTTGGTTGAATCCTTTGAAGTCTGTTTGAAGCAATTTCGATTATCCTTCCACCATACCAATCATACTATTTGACGTCTCTTAGTTGTGAAAGCATCAAGACCTCAAAGTTGTTCGCACCGATGACTTCGGTATGTGGTGGTTTACCAGGTGTGGTGGTTATTTAATCTGGAAAAGTGAATTAGAAGTTATGGGAGCTATTTAGGTCATCTTTGGCTTTGCTGACGATATTGTATAATCTTTCTGAGTTCCACAAAGATTTTCACTTGAAGAAAAGCAACTCTTAGATTCTGAAAGAATGAGGTTTTCGAAAACGAAAATAATCTACAGTAAGTCTTTGCTGAAAATAGCCCAATTAGAGTAGCCGATGAAATTTGAAACCAAATAGAAAATGAGATTTTTTTAAAATAATGATAGTATCTCTAAATATTAAAAGAGAAGAGGATATCAGCAATAAAAGGTAATACTATTAATGCTAGTAGGTTGTCTGAGACGACATTCCTCTGCTTAAAATGTAAAATAATTTACCATCTCAATTTACCCTTTCTATCATACATAGGTCAAACCTTGACAGAATATACAAAAAAAAAACACTGAGAAGCGGAATACCATACAGAACCCATACAAACAAAAGCAAAGGTAATGGCTAGTATGACACGAATTCGATGGTTTGAAGTGGAAATACACAGAAAAAATTGTTAAAAGAAACGAAAGAAGATTGACGAAAAGCAGTAGCCACCTTCATTCATAAAGAGATACAGAAGACGACCTTCTAGAAAGAGGGCAGATTAAATTGAATATAAAAACTCTATATCTTATATAAATTTCAAAGATTTGCGTGTATGTCTGTCCACGATAGGCACGAAAACATATTTGCTGGGAGCTAAAATATTTATTTTTCTTCGGTATGTTTGTTGTCGATCTGCCAAAAGCTAAAAACTTCTATCCAAAATCGCCCATTTTTTCAAACATTTCTCCCTATTTTTCATTTCCTTTCGCTATAAGCACAAAAAAGGGTGGTCTTCAGGAGTCATGGAAAAGCTTTCATGTCCTACACTCTTTTCTATGGAGGTAAAGATACATATTTCGTTTTGATAGGACGTAAAACTAATACGGAAAATCACCATCTTTTCTCCAAATTTCTGTTTATTTCGCATTGATCCGCTATAAACGCAAAATGGAGTCGCTGAGGGATACATAAATGCTGCTTTCATCTTATGCATCTCTTTACGGCCTAGTTAATGGTGCATGTTAGGTTAGCTTAGCTAATAATGAAAAGAAAACCGTAAACATCTAATTTATAATCATCTAATAAAATTAACATCTCAAACAACCTAATTTATCCTATTTAAAACACTAAACAACTCATAAGCATTAAAAAAAATAGCATACTCAAATAACTTACCCTAACTTTTGTACCATACAATCAATTGAGAACCCAAAATAACAAAATAAACCACAAAACTCAAATCTAACCTTCGTCTCCTGTCTAATCGCTACCAATCATTATATAAAATCAAAAAACTCACAGACGTAAAATATAATCAAAACACGTAAATAAGGTAACTTATCCCGGACTAGAAAACCGCATATCTCTTCAGAACTCTTTAGTGTACGCCCAAGGAAGCCCCAATTTAACTCAAATAACGCAAGATATCTAGTTACTTTTTTTCAAACGTTGTTAGCAAATATACGAAGCATTTCGGTTAGTTTCCTAATAATTTCATTAATGTCTAGCCAGTAAAGTTGGTCTTCCAATTTTCCTCGCTTTAATTGCTAATGGAGTAGAGCAATTTTGTGCTGGTTCATGATTATTTTATTATTATTTCAACATTTCTCGCATAGACAATTTGTGAAATGCAGAAAAGGTTGTGGTTAGAAGAGGGATTGCTTATTCTTCATAAAGTTTGCGTCTCTTAGTTACAAAATTAACAACAATATTGAAAGTTTTCCACATTAAAAATATACCCCACCTACAGAATCGAGGGGAAAAAGTCAGTCACATTTAATTCAAATGCCATAGACAGACTACTCAAACTTTTACTAACAACAGAATTCATATATGAGGGAATTGCCTGTAGGAATCCTACGTTCTCTCGACCCCAATACCTACAGAAAGATCTGCAGTTATATGTATATCTTCCACACATTGGCACTTCATCTATCTTCACCACTTTCTTCGCAGATCTCTTTTTTGGCCACTATTAGCACTAAAAACCTCTGTAAATAGGACATTTTACTTTGATTCACGTCTGGAACCAAAGAAGGCATAGAATGTTCGGAGTAAGTTTGGAGCACGCCAAAGAAAGAGATTGTTTTGTTTACTTTATCACTTAATAATTCACAGTAAAAGAATGAAAAAACGAAGGCAAGATTAGCCTTTCTAAGGCAGTTTTATACGTAGATCACAAAAGTAACAAAATATTTTACATAAATCACTTCTTATAATTGATGTCATAAAGACATCCTTCTTCCGCTGGGGGCGATGGGGAATATCGCGCAACTCATAGCCTATGTTCCCTAAATGTTGGCACACCACCTTCACGTGGTGCCCCTGTTTTTTAACTGAGCTTGTGCCCAACGTCCAACACCAGGCGTGATATCCTGGTTTGGATATCTGACGAAGGGTACCCACTAACCTTCTGGGGCAGTTGTGTGTATGGACACCAGCACACCTCTGGCCCATATGGTTGTCTTTGCTGTGGCCTTGCAGTTAGTGAATGGCATCACAAGGGCTAGGTTGCCTCTCACCAACATAAAAGGTGGGTGAGGGGAACCCCATGAGGCGGTTTGATGACCAAACACTGGCATCACTCCGGCATCCCCAAATAACCTTGTGGGGCGACTGTGTGTCTGAACCCCAGCTCACTTTCGGCCCACTTGGTCCTAGTCAGTATGTGTACTCTGTATGAGTCGACGGATGTACCCACTGGGGGGCATCGTCCGCAGGACCGTGCCACGGAGGTAGGTTTGGTTGCCTGGGAGTCGGGGGGCGGGCTACCTTGTCTGGACTGTATGGGCGCTCTCCGAACTCACGATGGCGATTTGGTACATGCCCTCGGCTCCAGAGACACCACTTATAAAAATAAAAATCATATGGGTAAATTTTCCAAAAACTCATCCCAGAGACCGCCGGCCTCTGGTCACCGTGAAAACAGCAAAGATCTTCGTCGCTTGGATCCTTTTGGATCAGAAGTAGACGAAGAACTGGATTATGACCGCTTTATAGTACTCAAATCCAGCAACGAACGTTGTCCTCTAAGCAAAGCTGACATCTTTGATGTCTTTGACGACTTCGTAAACAAGTGTGGCAAACCTGCTCAAATGTGGCCGCGCAATGATGGCGCATTGATTGTCGAGGCCAAGTCTAATGAACATCAAAAAAGAATTCAATCTCTCGAAAAGTTAGCCTCAGTGAATGTATCATCCGCGTCTTACCCGACATTTAATACCTCCAAAGGTTTTATTCGATCGGGTGAACTCATTGAGTATGATATCGACAGGTTGGTGACAAAACTTGCTAATCAGAAAGTAACAAGTGCACATCACATTTCTAGGTTTGTGAATGGCGCTAGGGTCCCTACCGCCACCATAATCCTAACTTTCAACAGATTGGAATCGCCCAAGTACGTCAAGGCTGGCTACCTTAACATCCCAGTCAAGCCTTACGTTGAAAACCCCCGGCGGTGCTTCCATTGCCAACGCTTTGGCCATGTAAGCAAGTTTTGTAAAAGCGAAAGGATTTGTGTAAACTGCTCAGCAGAATTTCACGGAACACCCTGTTCCAAACAGCCGTGCTGCCCCAATTGTGGCGGAGACCACTCTGCCACATCACAGCAATGCACCTTCTTTCTCTACGAGAGAGAGGTCATTGCTGTTCGAAATAAAAACAGGGTGAGCTATAAAGAGGCTAGACGAAGAGTTAGGGAGACTTACGTTCAGCCTGGCGTGAGCTTCGCGGATGCTCTGCGCACCGCCACGCCAAAGAAGGGGAGAAGCCAGAGACCATCTACAGGCTCTCCTGGACAAACCAGAAGTCCTCCACAACCGAAACCCAGGTATCCGCGCAGAGATGTGCCTCAACAGGTAGAGAGTTCTCCACACCGTAAACCCGCATCTCTACGCGCACCTGAAAAGGTTAAGAGCCCCCTTCGACCGAAACCACAATCAATCGGTAGAGAAAACTCTTCACCAAAATCTAGCCTAGCTTTTGATGGCACAAAGAAGAGGAACCTTTCATCCTCTCCCGATTCACCAAGAGTGGCAAAACACCTTGCCACCGCTCCACAAGACGTGGATGTGAATCGGATTGGGCCGCAGGTGGTGTCTATTCCAGCTCTGGACATCCATCCTGCCCCAAAAGAACAGAGAACTACAGCCCCAAAGCGAGTAGTCAGCAACCCACCCCTTGCTGATACTGCTTTGGAACTCCTTCGAGCCCTAAGTGAGAAGGAATCAACCTGTACCCCATCCCAGGAAACAGCTGTAGTAGAGGCTGCCCCCTTATCCAAGGAGGAGCCGAACCAACCATCAGATTCCAAGAATCCTTCGCCAGCCGAACAATCGCTGCCACCATCACCAGCCAGGTCGATGTCATCGGCTCACGAAATGACTGATGGAGATGCTCCCACATCTGCTTCTCCAGTCAAGACAGTCATTTCGTATATTCAGCTAACAAAATTGCCACGTTTAAAAGTAAAGTCGAGAGCTAAATTAACGCTCCCGATGGCTCCAGAGTCATACCCAAAACCGGTAATTGGTATGACCAAAACTACCCCTACGGGTAGTATAAAACCAAAACCTCCTACCCCTAAGGGTAGGATGATTGTCTTAAAGAGGTAAGGATGTATCCAATAATTCATTGGAATATACAAGGTCTCTTCCCCAAGTGGGAAGAACTCAAGCTCATGTTTAAGGACTACAATCCTGATTGTATAGCTTTACAGGAAACTTGCTTGGGTACTCGTAGTGTACCCAATATTCCTGGTTTTGTGGGATACTATAAGAACCCTATAGAACCAATCCATAGTTCTGCTGTGCTCATCAACAGCAGGGTTCCCCACAACCATATCGACCTTGCGACAGACCTGCAGGCGGTCGCTGTCCGCCTGTTCTCCCATCGCCACTATACGGTCTGCTCGCTTTACCTCCCTCCTAGTGAGGAAAAAGACACAGCCTCTCTAGCTAGAAAACTAGTAGAAGTAATTAAACAGCTCCCTCCCCCTTTCTATTGATTAGGGGTTTTAATGCTCGACACCCCCTTTAGGGGGACCATGATAAGAATCCTAGGGGAAACATGATTGAGAAATTTCTGAGCGAAAATGATGTCTGCCTTCTAAACGATGGCAGCCATACATCATTTCACATCCAGACGAGCAGCTCTACATGCGTGGACTTGTCCCTCTGTTCACCAAGCTGTAGAGCTGATTTTGACTGGGCAGTGGATCCTGACTTGCGAGGCAGCGATCACTCCCCCATTATTATAGCGCCATGTACAGGTGACCTCCCTCCACCACCTAGTAAAAAATGGAATGCAAAAAAAGCAAACTGGCCTAAATTCAGGCACCTCTCGAGCCATGACGGGTCGTTCTCTCATGAAGATATTGACGTGGCTATCGATGACCTCCTAGTCCACGTCAATAAAGCGGCTAACTTCTCCATCCCGCTCTCCGGCTCAACCGCTCGCGGACCACAAGTTCCCTGGTGGTCGGCTGAATGCTCGAGAGCCGTGACTGAATGTAAAATGGCTTGCCGACGTTACCATCGCTCTCCTACGATGGTAAATAAAATTGCTCGTAACAGAGCAAGGGCAGCACGGCGACGCATCCTTCGACAGGCTCGAAAGACCTCGTTGGAAGGTTACATAGCGTCCATAAGTTGGCAAACGCCTATAGACAAAGTGTGGAAAAGGGTCAAAAAGCTATTGGACAAATCCAATGGCTTTACAGCTCCCAACATTGTCCAAGGTGGAGAATTGTTGGGGGACTCGTCCCATATTTTTAATGTCTTGGCCAGATCATTTGCTAGCATCTCAAGCCCAGATAATTATGAGATGCAATTCCAGTGCTTTAGGCTCCAACAGGAGCAGCAACCGCTCAACTTTATTGAGCCTAACATGGATAACGAGTCTTACAACCGACTCTTCTCTATCCATGAGCTCCATAATGCACTGAAGCACTGTAGATCCACTGCCCCCGGATCGGATGGCATTTCCTATGATATGATTAGTAATATGCATTTATCCCTTCTCTCTCATTTACTGGACATTTACAACTGGATTTGGATCAAGGGCCGCTTCCCTTCCATGTGGACAGAGGCCATAGTCCTTCCATTCCGCAAACCAGGAAAGGACGGGACGGAGCCCACCCATTACCGCCCCATTGCTCTTATTAGTTGTCCATGTAAAGTGTTTGAGAGAATGGTCAATTTCAGACTCGTCTGGTTTTTGGAGACTCAAAATCTCATATCTCCTTCTCAATCAGGGTTCAGGAAAAAGCAGAGTACGACAGACCTGCTTGTCCGAATGGAGTCACTCGTAAGAGATGCTTTTTCAAAGAAGCAGCACGCCATCGCTGTCTTCTTTGATATTGAGAAAGCATACGATACCACCTGGAGGCGTGGTATCCTTAAACAATTCCATGATTGGGGCCTGCGGGGTTACCTTCCCAGGTTTGTCAAGCAATTTCTGATGCGACGCACACTACGCGTAAGGGTTGGAGGCACCTTATCGGAGCCCGTGGACCAAGTTGAGGGTGTGCCACAGGGAAGTGTCCCCAGTGTCACCTGCTTCTCTGTGGCCATTAATAGCATTGTTAGAAATCTCCCTCCCGAGATTTCGTCGACGTTATATGTGGATGATCTGGCGCTCATTTGTTCTTCGCCCAGACTCCCATTTATCGTCCGTAAGCTACAGCGAGCTATAAGCGCTGTAGCTGAAAATGCTTGCTCCAAGGGTTTCCGCTTTTCCGCAGTAAAGACCAAGGCTGTTCACTTTTATGGGCATAAGTTAGTGACATGGAACCCCCCTCATTTGTCGCTATATGGTGTGCCTATAGATTTTGAGCCCCATTTCAAATATCTGGGGGTCATATTTGATTCAAGGCTTTCTTTCCGGCACCACGTGGACGCCTTGAAAATGTCTTGTTTAAAGAGAATGGACATAATGAAACTGTTGTCTCACACTTCTTGGGGAAGTGATCGAAGTACCCTGTGGCTCCTGTATCTAGCATTGGTCCAATCAAAGCTAGACTATGGATCACAGGTGTACTCCTCTGCCTCGCCATCCATTCTCGAAAAACTAAATACTGTGCGTAACCAGGGTGTGCGCCTGGCTTCTGGAGCCTTCAAGTCCTCCCCAGTGTGGAGCCTCTACGCAGAGAACGGGGTTCTCTCCCTTCCCTATCACAGGCTCAAATCTAATTTAAACTACCTCCTTAGACTTGAGCAACTACCGCAGACGCCAGTGTATGAGTGCATGTTCAATACACGGACAGTGGCCTCATACGATAGATTTCCATCTCTGGCTCGCCCCTTTGCTCTGCGTATGGCCGAGCACACTGCGCAACTAAGGGAGTTCTTAGTGATTCCCTTTACCATGCCAAAGACCCCCCCGTGGCTCATACCACCTGTAATGGTATGTAGGGAACTAGCTGATAGGCCCAAGGATCACCATTTGCCTGTAGTATTGAGGGCCATGTATGGCGACCACTCCTCTCAACATCGGCATAGCACTTTTGTGTTCACCGATGGGTCCAAGTCACCAGGCAGAGTTGGAGCAGCTGCTGTCTTTCCATCTGAGACAGCATTGGTCCGCCTGCCAAACACAGCTTCCGCATTCACAGCGGAACTCGTTGCTATGATGGCGGCACTGACTATCATAGCTGGCAGGCCATCTGGTTCTCATACTATCTTTACAGACTCCCTTAGTTCGCTTCAAATGTTGGGTGATGTTGGTTCGAGCCATCCGTTGGTTTCCAAGATCCAGCGGTGGCTCCTACGACTATCGCCCATCCACGAGATATCCTTTTGCTGGGTTCCTAGTCACGTGGGCATCCCAGGCAATGAGAGGGCAGATGCTGCAGCCAAAGAAGCAGCATCACTGGGGACAGCTCTAGTGGCCCCAGTCCCACTCTTCGATGCCTATCCTCTGATCAATGAATACGTGGTCGGCCTATGGCAGAAGAGGTGGAGTGAGCTCCTTCCCACCAAGCTCCACTCCATAAAACCCTCCGTTCACCCATGGCCACGTACAACAAGACATCGTAAAATGGAGGTTGCGCTTGTCCGTCTGAGGATAGGCCATTGCCGGCTCACCCATGAGCATTTAATGAGTGGGCTGCCCCCACCTATGTGCATTCTGTGTGGGGTACAAATATCTGTCCTCCATATATTTGTAGAATGCCCATTGCTAAGGAATCTCAGAAGGACGAATTTTCCCTTCATTACCAGAGAGATGGCCCACCAGCAGGATCTGCGGGGCATTTTTTCTGAGACCCATTGCTTCTTTGACGTGACTAGGATACTAAACTTCCTAAAAGAAAGCAATCTTTTAAACAAAATTTAAAATAGTTTTATATATTTATTGTTGATCTATTCATAGTTTATGTTTTTACATTTTTAAAAAAATGAATAAATTTTTAACAAAAATATAATTGCTTAATAACTTTTAAAGTTATATTGTTGATATATTCATAGTTTATTTACTTGTTATTTATTATTTTTTACTTTTTTTTTCCCTTTTGTTGAATTTTTTAATAGTCTATTTTTTGTTAAAAGATTTTAACTCAACGGACTTAATATTGCCTATTAAACTAATTTTGGTCCCAAGGACATTTTTGCTTTTTTATGTATTTTAATATGGCAATATTTTAAAAATAATAATTTTAAATTCACTGCCCATAAGTGAATTTGGCTGCGAGATGGTCCATCTGGGCTACGCAGCATTTAATCCGTAATGCACTATTCATTCATTCATTCCTTCTTCCGCTGCTGCAACATTATCCTTAGACCACGCTTCACGCGGCCGGATATTTCCAGTAGTTGTACGGGGATAGAGTTTCGGTGGGTGCACTTTGTTTGGCAAACGCCACGGCCGATGTCTGACACGTGTTCGACTGCATTGGAAATCTCGAAAAGAAAATATAATTAAATCTAGATGGATTCTTTTCGGTTACCCGTATGACCCCCAGTCCTTGTGTCACAGGATTCCTTGCCCTGCGGGACAAATTTCTCTATAGAAACAGCTTTAAGGCGAAACCCGTCGGAGGGTGGTATACGCGAATAGACAGAGAATAAAGGTACCTTGCGGTAACTTTGTGGCTGGCATTTTACACTGTTGCGAGATCGGCGACGAATGCCCTTGTTGAGGCTCGACCAGATGAAACTTAATGAAACTGCCTTTTGGGAGGCTTTATTCCTTGGATAAAAAATACGATTAGGACAGCAAAATCACAATCTGGAAAGGCTATAGTGATATATGGCATTGTCTTCCTTATAGATACAACGCAGTAGATAAGGGAATTCCCGGAGTCGAATGTAAAATTTGAAAATTTAGATGCACCGGAAAACTCAATTAGGCCAGCGATGTCAGGATCATCATTCAGCCCGGCCACAATTGTGCAGTAGTTGAAGTCTGAGGAAGGTAGTTCTATTTTCCCGATTACTAGGCACGCGAAAGCATTGGCTACGGCGTTATTTTTCCCGTTATAATGGCGAATGTCGACGGTGAACTGCGAGTTTTAATCCAGCTAGCGACATTCAAAATGGGAATAATGAACCGATTTGGCCTGAATCGCAGATTGGAGTGTTTACTGGTTTCTATATATTGTAGCGAAAATATTTGCTGCAAGAAAGACAGCCATGAATTAACGTAACAATGTGCTGCAACGTCTCTTAACAGGCGTTAGCATCTTTTGGTGAAATACACCTGCTCCGCTGCCGCCGGATGTGACTCTTGTTAGTGAAAGTTCCCTTTAAAGGTCCAAATGAATTTAACCCATGTGGGCAGCCAAAACACTTAACACCTCCGTGAAAGCCTTGTCTGCACCATAACTCCAGTGAGCAGAAAGTACTTTTACTGAGTTGCTCCTTTGAAGATTGCGTTTGAAAACTTAAATTTCGCCACTGTGTAGGTTGTAACGATGTCAAAGTTGATCATTGCCATGAACTCGCGTAGCTGTTTGAAGGTATGCGGTTCTGCTTGTTTGAAGCAAATGAGCTAGAAAATTCCCGTTTGTTTCTCGATGAGGGACCCTGGCGTCTTCAAGAATCATTTCACCCTACTTGCAACTTTCGGGCTTATATTTTGGGTCTTGTCCCCTTCTTCTAAGTCACACCGTGGCCGGACATGCCATTCATAGCATGGTCACCTGCCTAAAGAGCAGGGGAGCCGTCCGTCTCAGATTGCTCCCAGTAAGGCAAGATTTCCTTAGTATTTTTTCTCTTGGATTTCATTAACTTCATTTCAGGAGAGGAGGGCGGGGAATGAAGCCTCTTTTCGCTCCATAGGAATGGACCCCAAAGCCTGATGACCCATAGCGAGCCTTACCTTTCTCTGATATTGGGGAGGATTTTGCTGAAAAGGGGAGCCCACACTAGGGAGGAGAATGTACATAAGCGGACTACTAATCGGAAGTATATTCACCTTGGTTTTGTTCGTGCTAGAGGAATAACTAGTAAGTAACCTAGTGAAGAATCACTTTCTGGTTCATTTACAATTTAAAGGGGGCGCCACATGGCCATCTCTTTCAAGGTGTCAGTGATATCGAGCGAAGAATCAATAGGAATATGACATATGGTAAACATCATTACGGCTGGCATGCTAGGATTCATCGGAAAAATGCGAACAGGTCATTCCGGCCTCCAAAATTGCGCATGGAAAGTTGATACAATGACTTTCCATGCCTAAGAAGATTAAGGAAAAAGTTCCTATAGAATTAGAGACATCTAGAATGTCAGCTAAGACTAAGATGGGACTTAAAAACCTGACCCTCTTTACTAGTGACTGGTGCCTGCAGACTTGAACATTAGAGTGTTTGCCTTCATAGCCACCTTGTAAATGCACTGGGAGTGAGCAACAAAGTCGTCATGCCACCATGCTCTAGACCTCACCCTCCCCTAGACGGCGAGTTTTCGGCACTTATGGCAACAAATGATCTTACATTATATCCTGCCAATGAGTAAGATTAGTGTAAGAAGGCTAAGGTGCGTCGAGCCACAGAACCTATTCGAATAGTAATCGTGAACTTTGAAATGGGATAGAATAAGGTATGTAATAAAGAAGAATAGTTATATGCGGGTCCCCAAAAGAGTACGGTGGATGATCACCCATCATTATAATAACCTCTGCACTGGGGAAGCTGAAAGTTGAGCCCGTCCTCCAGGTTACAGTTTTAACAGGGTTGTTAACCCCGGCATCATAATCCATCATCTTACGACCCAAAATGGATGGATATTCTATGGAAAAGTGGGTACGAAGAGGAAAAATGTAGCTCGCTAACATCCACAAGCAAAATATAGCGGTTGAAACACCCAAGTGAGTCATGAATTTCCTATTTACACTCAGGCCGAACGGACGTACCATTCCGATAGATTCTGGATGTAACAGTCTACGCATTGTCGTCCTCTAGTCGCAATCGGATCGGGAAGCTGTTCCTTTCTTTTTTCTTCAGTTGAAGCAGAAGTGTGAAACTCGGCCACACTATGAACCCTCTTGTTAGTATGGAAAATTAAGAGGGAATAGCCGTACAAAAAGTGGATGCAGAGAGCAAAAATGTGGAAGTATCAGCTTCTCCAGCCGTTGTCAATTAGTTCACTGAGTCAACCCAGTAAGCCAAAGTTTCCCTAATTGTCACTAGGACCAAGAGGACGTGCTACAACTCCAAATACCATTGTAACATCCTACATAGCGTACTACTCAAAAGGGAGCAGAGGTGATGCTCACTCGCTATAAAAAGACCCGATGATGCCAGTGCGCATCATCTCCTCAAATTCCTATGTCGCTCAAAGTTTGTGTGGAGGTCGCTTTAGATCTCAGAAAATGTATGTGGGGAGGAAACTCAGTAGTAGTATTGTAGGGTGACCCCCGAGTCTACACACACGCACACACTCATGAGCACATTCAAACACGTACACATACACTAGCATACATAAACACAAACGACCTTGCACTCCGAGTCTATCCCCCTACCCCTACCCAGAGGTGGGCACTAAATACATTTAAAGTATTTAAAATACTAAATATTAAATACATGAGAAAAATGTATTTCGATATTAAATACATTTTGAAAATTAAGCTAGCATTTTAACACTAAATACATTAAATGTATTTAGATACATTTTTAAAATAAATTTCAAATACATGATATATAATGACTGTAATGAAATAGAAGTCAAAGAGGAATATCCCCTTAATTTGCTCCTTAAATTTCTTGCCTCAATCCGTTCTAATTATATAACTTCACGTGTAGTCACGTGAGAGTCCAAGGAAGCGGAGAAAGAAAGAAAGAATTGGAATATCCGCCAAGGGAAGTTAATTAAGTTGAGCAGTTTAAAAGCTCTAATCCCACCGTGAAAACGATAATCTCTGTATTTTGGATGCTGCTCGCCTAGTCTCTCGCCCACATCGTTGGATGCCATTTAGACCTGGGTCTAGCGACAAATGCTTATCCTTCTAGGCGCCAGAAGTCTTCTGCTAGACGTCTGTGTCTTTCAGCGATTTGAGCATCAAAAATGGCCGTCGCATAAATACCATGGTGTTTCGAGTCTCTTTTAAGAATGAGAACCCATCACCTTCAGTTCAGATTCTTGTGTCTGTTTCCTCAAGTTTCCCGGTATTCAGTTATACCACGAGATTGGTTCTCACCAGGCAGTCTCATCTCTTTTGTGAAGCTTTACTCTGAATCGTAATCATCCGCGAGGGATTGCCGGCATTTCTCTCGCCTCATCTCTACCCCATCCCCCTCTCAAGGATTACCAGTTTCCCGTATGAGACTTCGTGCCAAACCACTGCAGAGTCTGGAGTTGGAGGTTGTACTTCTCTGGAGCTGAAGTGCTATCGTCCGTCTTCAAGCAGGATCGTGAAGTCGTCTTCTGCCTCCCCCCCCCCCTTCATCCTCGTCACCGTCAAGATATACGACCTGGGGCCACGTCCATTGGCCTTCTCCATTCCTCACGCCGACCCACTGAAGGATATTCACTCGAGGGCCGCGTCTACTGGCCTTCTCCCTTTCTCGAGCTGACCCCATTAAAGGTAAAACGACCATTTGCTTCAATCTCACGATAATCGACCCACTTTCCGATATTTAAATATTCCCTCTGTAAAACTGCTTTGTAATATTCCATTTAAAAGCTAATTAACGTTTCCCGATTGCCCATTAATCTGTATTGTGTCAGAGTTGTCCTTTATTTACATTTCCTATATTTCCCGTATGTATATACATATATCTTAACTAGTGACATTAAAAATTAAATTTTTAGTTTTCATTCTTTAAATATACCTTTGAACTGCAACTTGGTAAACTCAGTTAAACGCCTTGTACGTACATTAAAGGATATCTATATGCATAACTATATATATACACATTTCCTTGGTCTTTATCTCTTTCCTACCAACCAATATATATATATATATATATATATATATATATATATATATATATATATATATATATATATATATATATATATATATATATATATATATATATATTTTTAATGAGGTGACCTATTCCTCGACAATGGCAATCGATAAGGACCATTGGTTTCACAGCAAAAAAATTTACATTGAAATGAAATTGTATATTATAATTACTAATGTAAGATTTAATGACAATTGGACTTAGGTACTACAAAAAATAGAAAGTTCCATAGAATGAAATTTCAGTTAGCTATTTATATCAGCATTACATTTAATTAATATCAGTTGTTGAAATGTTTCGTCAGAAAAAGAACTCCTCTTTGGAGATAAGATGAATCCTCTTAAAGAGAAGAGCCGTTCCACAGGAGCTGACGACGACAGGATGGTGTTGCATTTCATAAATAACTTTTTTATGTTTTGATATCTATCTAAACATTAAATCCTGATGGTAACTGAACAATTCTAAATCTACGGCTGATCTTGTTTGAGTGGGTTTTGTGAATCCAAAATAATGGTAACTGTACGATAAACCACTTAATGATTCAGCTTCGGGTCCCGCTGCTAAATTCTCAATCACTTTAATAATAATATTTTTAACACAGTCTTGGTGGCATAAACTCTCAGATGAAATACTAATATCTCACGAGCGCCGTTTAAAGAATGGATGGCTTCTTAATGCAATAATGGAATCAGTAAAGATGGCTTCATTTTCCAATGTCAAATTAGATTAGTAGCGCTTTCCAAAGCCCTTCGTGACTGCCCTCAGAAGAGGTTGGCAAAATTTCAGAGAACGTGACTGAAGGCTCTTCAGTTTTTTCTCTACAGTAAGCAAGGTAGGGAGAAATTCTCCATAAAAACGGTTTTGTGTTGCCTGTAGGTGATCAATTGACACTGTAATTGGAACCAAAACTGAGACATACTCCCTAATAAATTCAATTTCGTGACTTCTGAACACTTAAACTTCAAGGGACGTCATGAGTTGATGTAATTTGTACTGCTGTTTTAAAAGTAGAGAGAATGCATCAAACAGAGAGTTCTACTTTGTAATGCAGGGGACTTTTAAAGAGAAATTAATAACAGTTTTGATAATCTCTGCTGATTTCGAACGACCGCTTTTGTTCCATAATGCTGAGCATTTACCCATCGCAGCATGATTGTTCTTTGCAAAAGAAGTTATTTTCAGTGCCTGTATTGCATCAGTTGTGAAGCACAGCGCACATGCTTAGGTAGGCTCAAGCTGCATGGGTCAGACGAAAGGTCTTCTTCCTGATCTAAGGCACTTCTATTAAGAAACTATCCTCTAGCTCGTGCTCCCCCTGATCTTCTTCACCCACCTGGATTCCATCTTCTGAATATGTGGACACATTTACAGCAGTGACTGCAAATTCTTTAAACGTTTAACAAAATTAGAGCCGTTATCAGTGACGGTGCTCGTGATTTTCTGCAGTGGGATATCGTGTTCATTGATGATATTCTCCATATGTTCAGCAATCTTGATGTAGTTATGTTCTTTGAAATGACAGCATGCCAATACTCCACTGTAACGGACAAGGGCAGCTTCGTCAAGCTGAAAAGCAAATGAAATATCAGTCCAATGTTTGTCTCATAGATGTTCCCATAAATTATACATATTAATAAAATCGAGATAAATTCCACCAAAAAATAGGTCTGCTTTTAGCCAAAAGCTGATAACTCCCTTACTGCAAAGACATTTTTAATTTCCTATTTCATAAAGAGCAAAATCTTAACATACCCAATGAACTGCAACACCCCAAAAAATACGGTAAAGAGTTTACCAAATATCTGCAATAAGACATAAGTAAGAGATGCTGTCTAGTTTATTCTTTAGTAGAGCTCTTGTCACTTTCTTTTCTTCTCTAAGATTTCGGCCTATCGTCCACCTTAAAATTTCCTCAACTTAACAATTTAGACCTGCGGTAGTGGAATGTGTGATTATATAGGACTGGTACATTAATTCATAAATATATTGTTAGTCCTTCATATTCAGAATTACATAGTAAAATATTGACTTCAAGTATTGTTATGAATATATAAATTATTAAGCTTTATTTCCTACACTTTTGACGGGCGTGCATTCTAGTTTTGACATAAAGATAAACGGGTATATAATCGATCAATAAACTTACTAATTATTCTTGAAAAAATTTTATTCAATATTATATTCAAGTACATGAAAGCGCGCTTTAAGAATATATGTATGTGGATTCTCATAAAATTTTTGCAATATATTAACCTCTGTTCTTTGTATATGTCTTCCTTTATTTAACTTCGTTATATAGCCTATGTAGTGACCAATGATTCTAACGCTTTAGTATTTAGTCCTTATAAGAGCTTAACCTGTACTACTAATAATATAATTGTAAACCACATTTATAACTCAGAACTCACCTTCAATTAATCTCACAAAAGCCGGTCGCTCCATGTTTGATAAGAGATGCACAACTTGGATGATAAAATCTGCAATCATCTTATCGACAACAGATTGTTTGATTTTCTTAGTATTCACCGCAAGACACTCCGGTAATGTCTTTACTTTAACACCGCTGCTTTAATACTGAATATTTGCTTTTTGAATTTTTTCTTTGAGCTATCACGTAGTTATCAGCTTTTTTGCATAAGAAGGATGCTTTTTATGTTGATAAATGTACAGTAGATAAGTGAAGGATATTGTTTTCACGTTGCCATAATTCACGTTACATTTAATCAGCATATACTAGAAATAAAGGTTTTGCAAAGGTAGGCAGGTAAGTTCGTGCATGGAAACCTATGCTACCTAACATTATCGTTAATTACTAGCAATTTTGCCATTTTTTAAATAACAAATAGTGAAACTTGTCAATTTAATTAAGTATCAAATAATTAGCTTTACTAAATTCTTACCTTCAAATGAATACGTAGATTGGAAGTAGCATTGCTCGTCGCAGAAATTTCGCCATTGCATGATATACATACACAATTCACTTTTTTCCGTCGTAAGACTTCATTCTAAAAAATTACGAGCTATTAAGGATGATCTCTAATCACATGATTCTTTATCTTCCTTGTCTTTATTATTGTTTAATCTCTCCATTTCATGCTCTTTTGAAGAAGCTAAAGTTTCCATGCAGCAGTTGAAATAACGCTGAGCGCTCTCATTATAAAATCGAACAAAACTGTGACCATCTGTTAACTGAATTTAACTGATGCAAGCAATCTTCCCTCACCGGCTCACGCAGTCAACCGTTTGTGTCATACAAGTTGCAACAAGTTAAAACATGTATTACGCGCTCTTATCAGTGATAAATGTATTTAAATGTATTTAAATACTGCCCACTTTTGCCTCTCCTCTCATAAATTATTGGTTTGTCGTCAAAAAATCCCCCCTCCGCTCTAGGTCATTTAACGCGTTTTGAATTTTCATGTATTTTCTAATATTACTATATGAATGGAATTACCGCCATTGCCCCGTTATTGGTTTGTCGTCAAAATCTTCCCAGCCCCCCTACTTAGGTCAGTGACGTTTTTAAGGAGCAAATAGGTGTGGTTTCTTTGACGCATTTTAAATTTTCATCTATTTTCTCGTATTACCAAATCAGTGGAGTTGCCACTTATTTTTTTAATTTGTTAATCTAGTTTCCATCTTTTAAATTATTTATCACTAATCTTCTCTGTATGGCACACGTTCTAAGATGATCCTCCATCTACACCGTATCACACCCAGATTTAGTAAATATTTTTCAACCGAACATGTGTTTGGATCGGATTATATTTTTAACCAAGACTATTGATCTACAGTTGGTTTCTTCGATCCTCTTCGTCGACTTATTCATAAACAACCAATTGATTGGATTGAATTTCTGTATAGAGGGTTAGTCCAACCACTTTTCAACTATAATAACGGAAAAGAAGTACTTGAACATCTCCAGTTTATGGATTTAGAAGATTTAATCATCGGTGAAAAATTAAAAAACGAGATTATGAATCAGTTTTTCTTTGTAGAACGTTTATCTGATCGTTACATACATGGGTGGATAAGATTTTCTGCATATTGCATTCTAACATGGTGAATAATTGTGGGAAAGTAGTGAGAATTGCCATATTTGACACAAAAACAGTGCTATTTAGCTTTCTCTGGTGGTATTCTCACCAGCTCAGTGATATGATGAAAACTAAGATTGAAGAGGCAGGGATAAAAGAATTCTCCTTATCACAAGATCAAGAGAATGTGATGAATTATTTTGCAGAAAAATTAAAACATTGGTAATATAACGCCTATTATTTAATCTTTATTTTATTCATATTAATATAGTATAAACCTTTTTAAATTTATAGGAACTTTTTTAAATGTGATGTAAGATCCCTTTGAAACCGATACGCAACGTTAAGTTTATCATAGTGTAAATAGATTATTTTTTCATGCAGTACGTATATAAGGAGCAAAATGAACGTAATGAATTTTCACACCTTTTGTTGGTGGGTAATATAATATAAATGCATTACATCTGCTGCCAAAAAGTGCACACCTCACATTCAATACACCATTTTCTACATCGAAGGAGATTCTAGTAACTGTCTCACGTCGTTCTGTAATGGCTTGCATCATGGTTTCAAATTCACACTCCCAGAGAATGATAACTTGGTAATTACTACCGAGAATTCGGTCACTCTTTATATTGTGATAGTAGCGGTTCATCGACCCACGGCCACCATTAAAAACATCTTGTTTGCGACTACAGTCTTCTTTCTGACACCCATGCCAATAGCATCCATGAAAGAGAAACACTGTTTCTTCCTCCTCTTAATAATGAAAACCATTCAGGGAAAACACTCTCCCACCAACGAAAGGCTTCGCTCACTCCCGTTTGTTGCATGAAAAATTGGGATTCCTCTAACATGTTCTTCAAACATAAGCCAACGTTTAGCCTTATAAGAAAAAGCTTTTGATTTCTTCCTGTCGAGAATTGCAATCGAATTTTCTCGTAAGAAGACATCTTTAGGCAGCTTGTAACTCAATGAGGATATTGTGTTGCACGACTGCATAGGATCAATGTTAAATTTTCTGATGAAGGAACTTCTAAAATTCTCAAAACACAGGCGAAGGAAAAAAACATTTTGAATGCAATTCTTAATTCACTCTTTATGAATATTGTATTCTTCTTCCTGGAAATTCAGGTAAAAATTTCTATCAAAGTATACTTTTTTCTCATTGTTCATTTACTGATAGTTAAAAAAACTTTTTCAGGAACCGGAGCAATACAGCTCATGGTTTCCTCTGAAAGAAAGTCGTAAGGAAAATAACCTTCTTACCATTTCGTGGATTCCCATTGTTTTGACAGTTTTGTTTGCGATGGGAGCATGAATATGAGTCTATCCTAACAACTTATGTTCTGAACGAGCTCTCTCTTAAAGAGTTTTCGTCCCCGCTTCATTAGATTCGAAGTAAAGAGATTAGGATTAAAAAACTGAAGCAGCTCGTCGTAGATGAATTAGCCATCGAATTTCTCATTATTGTGTGTCATCACATATGATTTCACGTATTATCTCTTCTAAAATTGGTTACAAGGGTAGATGTCACCATCTCTTTCAAAAGTCCTTGTTCGTGGCCTCCTGTTGAAACATTTGTCATATATTTCATTCTCATTATCAAAACAGAATCACAGATTATCTGCTTGACCAATATATATGGATAAAGTATGAATGATCCTACTTTTTATAGGTTTCTATTTCATAATACACGGCATTCCATTTCTTAACCATCGCCTTTTTGGTCTCTTCATCAAGCACGTATGCTATGTTCCATCCGCTTTATAGTATGTATAACATACTGTAATGAGACTCATACTCGTGTCGTCTCATTCAGTTTACTACCTGCATGATTATACCATCACATATACGAGACACATTTATCCGACAAGTATGAATCTTATTGTGCGTGTTAAAACACGATTGGTTGTAGAATGATCGATTGCACTCATTACATAAAATCCTTCGATTTCTTTCTCCATCAAATGCCCGACACTGAGTGCGCACCCCTTCACGATGTTTTAGATTGGTCGTCACGTTGTCATGGAATGTATACCAAGAAAAACCCATTCTGTGATTAAAAGGAAGTATCTTATATTTAATATATGTACCACTAATGTTTCGATTTGGATATTGATTTCACCTTCAAGACCAATGAATAGGAGTGGGGCTGATTTTTCAGGATATGCTGATCGAAAGAGTAATTTGAATTTGCGCTAATCTCTTGTTGCTGTAATACGAAGATCCTGCATATCTGCTCGCGTTTTATCAAGGAAATCTAATCTACAGTGATAGCATCTCTGTACACAAGATTACATTTTCTTGCCAACTCCTGATATTTATTATTCTTGTTGGAGCTTAGAAATTTTTTAAATGAACATTCTCCTTGATTTTTTTTCGCGAGAACTAAAGAAACAAATGCGCAGCCTTCAGAATTTATGTCCTATATATATTTTAGTTCGTAAAAATTGATCAAGACGAACTACGAGATTGAAGATTCCAACCCCTATTGACTCCGTAGACTGAAATGCTATCTCGATTCGTCCCTTGATATAATTGAATAGTGTCGATTCATGCAGTTGAATAAATTGAATGTGTAAATAGATCGTATGGCCAGTTGCATCTGTAATTTTAAGATTTATATTTACACGATAATCACCCTCCTGAAGCCATAAGAGCTTCAATATATGCCGTGTAAAGTTCATGCACTACTCCCCCGAAACCAGCTTACGCCGCTTCCTCCACGATTATACGGTATAAAATGATGAGAGGGTTTCCATGTCTGTTTTCTCTTAAGGGTATAATTTTTACACGAGAATGATTTTCTCTTTGCTGAAAATGATATTCTTGCGTATAAGGATACGAAGTTCTGTTCGGTCCATTTACTTCTCCATCCGTAAAAAGAATAATGTTCTTAAATGACTTACTATTGCGAGCTCAACATCTTCATCGACGGAGTTCAGTGTAATGTTCAGATCATCAGGTATTCTTTGTTGATAAAATCTTTATCTTTCCCATCATATTCATTATCGTCATCGTCGTTGTCGTCTTCGTCTTCATTAGGCATACTAGGTGAATCATAATTAGCTGTGTGTAAAACTTTACCCACGATACTTTCACTTTGATGAGGGATTGGGTAGACAGGTGTCGTCATCGTCATCATCGTCGTCGTCTTCATCAGGCATACCAAACCCCAGCTTAGCCTCTTCTCCTTCCTTCAATACACTTGTTTCCTTGCTTTTCATACAACCTCTACCACAACTTTCTCTGGTCAGTCTCTAATTTCACAGGGTAGATGCTGACCTTCTTCTCAGTCAACCGTCCCGGATCGGGGCTAAGGGGGAGGAGACAATGTTCCCTAACCCCTGAACTCCGGTCTGGGGTGGTTGGTTTTTAACAACCTGCTTCATCCCCACCCATATCTTCCTCACATCCCTTTCCCTCTCCTCTTCACAATCTATATATTTTTACTCCGTGTCCAAGGTGGAGCCGCTATGCCGATGGAATGCCAGGCCACCAGGCGGGAGGAATGGTCCCAAATGGCGGCGCATGGCTCTGCCGGGCTTGTAAGCACCTCTTGCAGTGCGGGCAACTGCGAGAGGTGATGAGCTATTGCGTCCCGTAGCACAAATAGGGTCACCATGCCCGATGATGAAAAAAAAAAAAACAATCTCCCCCTAATTCCCCCTTGCTAATCGACGGAGCCACCCTCGTGCAGCTCCACCAAAAAAAAGGAGCTCCCCCCCATCCTGTGCTTGCGCAGGGGACCCTTCATATTTCTTTAACCGGAGAGGAGGCTTACTCCACTTCTACGCTTACGGTTGAAGGAGGCTCCCCCTCACCCCCTTCTCTGGAGATGCTTTCTGGCACCTCCCTATTCTAGCGTCAGTCCCTCCTTTTCTTTCTAATGGGACTGCCAAGAAAGCCAGCAGGCAGCCCATTGCCGGCCACATCTCGTGTAAGAAGCTCGGTGGACCAAACCCCCTTAGGGGGCAGAGGGAAGCCAGGCCCCTTCGGTCGCTTCCCTCAAAAGACCTACTGGCAAGAATACTAAACCTTGCCGGGGTCAAGGCCTGTGCCTCCCCACAAAAGACTCATGACGCTGCCAAGGGGACCTGCGATGTCCTCGGAGGGGGTGGCCGACTGGAGGCCCCTCCTGTGATAGACATGATCCTTGAAGAAACTTAGCATCAGACGGTAGGGCCTTCCATGGGGGGGGAATCCGGGCTCGGCGCCAAGCACCGGACCCGAATCCGCCCCTATGAAAGGTCCTCCTCAAACGGCTAAGGATTCTAGGGCAGTACAAGGAGGGGAGGGATCTCCTCCGGATGATGCCCCTGCGACCACCAGGACATTCTTCATTTCGGAGAAGGACCTGGCTGAGGCCGGTCCTTCTGGCCTGAGGGTTTTTCCCGGCGGAGGTGAGAAGCGGGTTCATTCCCCGCCCTCCTCTACAAAAAAGAAAAGGACAAAAAAGACCAAAAAGACTAAGAAGACTCAGGGCTCCTCTCCAACCGCGGGGGCTTTGGGGACGGATGGTCTGCTGCCACTTTGGCAAGCGGTAAGCAAAGACTGGCACATCCGGCTCCTCTGCCCCCCCCCGTCCGGTTGCGGAGCCCCTGACTAAGACCAAAAGTGCACAGGGCGGAGGCTCAATGACATCGGGGCCCCTCATTCAGACGTTTCCTGGCGTTTTCGAGCCCGCTGGCTTCAAACGCTTCCTCGTTCTTCGCTCCACTGATGGCACCATTTTGTCCAAGGAAAACATGATCCATCAAAGGAGAGGATTAGGTAGTGCAGTGAAAGGAGTAGTATATGCAAGGGAACTTGTTGAATATTCCAGTGAGCACATCACCCTAGACCTGGCCGATTATGCGGCGTTAAAGTTCGAACGTGTAATGAGAAAACAGGGAGGGGCCTCGAGACCCCCCCCCTACACTCTTCGTCACGTTAGACTGTGACAAGCTCCCTGAGTAGGTGCTTGCCGGTTGTTACCGCTACCGCGTAAAGGTATTCATGCCACTTCCGCGGTGGTGCTATTACTGTCACCGCTTCGGCCATACAAATCGCTCATGTAGACGTGCAAAGTCGGGATCACCCGAAGTATGTGTAAATTGCTCCAAGGTCGCACACGATAAGTCCAAATCGTGTGTGGCCAAGTGTGTCAATTGCGGAGAGCCACACCCTACTTCTTCGAAGCAATGTGGTGCATATGTCCTAGAGAAAGAAATCCTGGCCGTTTAGGCCCAGGATCGACTCTCATCCTGCGCGGCTAAGGACATGGTCCTGGCGCGACCGGCTCTGCCTGGGACGTCATATGCCTCAATAGTTAGAAAGGCACCCTCTGCTCCTGCCCCATCCAGGCATAACGAGCACGGTTGTTTTCGCGCCCATTTTGAGCCCCCTTGTGGGCTCTACCCAACCTGGTAAAGCTGGCGGCAAAAAGGCTCCCCCCTCTTCCCCCAGCGTGACCGTTTCTCGTAAGGCAAAACGGCCACGCGCCTCCACCAAGTCGTTAGACTCACAGGAGGCAACACCCCTGAAGATGGTCGCTAGGCCATATCGGGGGTTCCTAAAGCTGTCCCCCGAAAGGAGCACAGCAATAAAGAAGCTTCGGCTCCTTCGCCTACGCCCAGAGGTGGAGCGAGTGGCTCGGAGACGGTGGTTCCTCGAAAAGAGGGCCCCCCCGCCTCCGAAGCCGCAACGTCCGCCTAAGGTTTCAAGGCGGAGGGAGAAAAAGACTCGCATGGCGAGCCCAACCTCCCCCCAATAAGTCCTCGAAGGCGACAGCGCCTTCAGCGCTTTGCTCGGCCAACAGCGCCCGGGGTTCTTTCTCCGGGAATCGTACGGCCATTCCCGTGAGGGTCTTCAGTTCGAGGAAAGCGCCCGCGTCTCCACCGAGTTAGGCCTGGAGGGCATATTACTTCAATGGATTTGTCGTGGACTTCGGGCAAACTGGGAGAAGCTGTGGAGGCTCGTCTCGTCCAATTCCCCGTTAGCTATCTTTTTTGCAAGAGATTATGCTAGGTGCGTGCCCCCTGCCTGCCCTCCAAGGGGATAAGGGTCTTGCGACCCCACCACCGCGGAATGGATGAGCTGAGAGATGCGCGGTTTACACCAGGATTGATGTCTCCGTTCTTCCTTTCTCTTTAGATACCTCCTTTCAGGCAGTGGAATTGCAGCTGCACCTGGATAGGAGGTATACTATCATTTCTGCGTACATTCTACCGTCAGCTAACTTCGACGCGGGGGACTTCCACCTCGTCGTGGCACGGTTGCCAAGGCCCTATCTCTTGCTTTGCAGATCTGAACGGCAGGCATCCTCTCTTGGAAGATTTCTCTATAAATCCCAGGCGACACGTCCTTGCCGATCTGATTCAAGAGCTTAAGATGGGTGTCCTAAACGTGGATGAGTTCACGCATCACTGTCCGAGAACCGCTTCATTTTCTTGCCTTGACCTATCTTTGTGCTCTTCGGATGCACAGCCTGATTTTGATTGGGGGGTGGTCGATGACCTCCAGGGTAGTAAACACTTTCTTATTCAAATATCATTTTCAGGGCAACTGCCGCCTTAGAGACCACCTCGGTGGTGCTTTGCGCGGGGGTGGTGGCCTGCATTTCAGGAAATGACTGAATTATCTATCTCATTCGAGGAGTTTAGGTCGGTAGATAACGCCGTTGAGTTCTTCTCCGCCAACCTCATCGCCGTGGGCCTGACTACAATTCCTAGGACGTCTGGCCGTTTTGCACGCTGACCACTCACATGGTGGTTGGCCGAGTGTGAGACGGCCCTCAAACAGAAGCGTTATGCCTACATGCGCTATAAGCGCAGCCCGAACGATTTCACTGTCGCTGAATTTCGTCGAGATAAGGCTAGGTTCCGGTGTTTTTCGAAGCATGCCGGCCGCTCTTCTTGGCGGGATTACGTGTCTTCACTTAACGGGAAGACCCGTTTAGCTGAAGTGTGGAAGTGAGTCAAAAGGATTCGGGGCAAGTTTTCGCAGGACCTCCCTCCCGTTCTCCGGGAGAATAGGACCGCAATCTCGGACCCCGCGCCTGTGGCGGAATCCTTAGCGAGCGCTTTTTCCGCATTCCCTAGCCGTGATGCTGCTTCGCCAGCATTCAATGCACGTCGTGATGTCGCAGAAGGCCGCCAGCTCGACTTTACCTCCAGAGACGGAGAACTCTTCAACGACAAGTTTACTGTAAGTTAGTTGCGTTCCGCTCTCGCTTCGTGCGCGGACTTCAACACCTGGGTGAGTGAAGCATAGCCTTTCTGTTAGATTTGTTCAACAGGATCTGGGTGGAAGGTCTTCTCCCAGACTCCTAGGAAATCGCTTCTGTGCTCGCCTTTCGCAAACGGGGAGAGATCACTCTACTCTGACTGGTTTCTGCCCAATCTCCTTTAAACTCTTGCGTGTGCAAGTTGATGGAGAAATTGGTAAATGCTAGATTAGCCTTTTTCCTGGACAGCAGAGGCCATCTGTCTTCCACACAGTGCGGCTTCCGCAAGTTCCACTCCACGTCGGATGCTCTGCTCCGACTGGAAAATGCCGTCTGCGAGGCTTCCTTCGTAGACAGCACTACGCCACGGTGTTTTTCGATCTGGAGCAGGCCTATGATACCGCATGGCGATACGGTATCATGGAGACTCTTCACACGATAGGGGTGCGAGGGAACGCCTCCCAATGTTTATATCTGAACTTTTGCGAGATCGTCGATTCCGCCTACGGGTGGGGAAAGCCCTCTCCAGCCCAAAGGAGCAGGAAGAGGGTGTCCCGCGGGAAAGTGTCCTCAGTGTCACAATCTTTGCCCTGAGCAACAATGTCATCACCTTAGTGCTGGTGGAAGATGTTCTCGCTACGCTCTACGTAGACAACCTTTCGATCTCTTTTGGCGCGGCCCAGATGCCAATTCTGTAGTATCGACTCCAACAGGCATTGAACCGCGTCTCTCGCTATGCCGAAGCGCACAGGTTTCGTTTTTTTTTCGCCAAGACTAAGGTGGTGCACTTCTGCCGCCATCCACGGCTTCACCCCGACTGGATGTGGTTGAGTCGCACCGTTTCCTTGGTCTTGTATTCGACCGACGCCTCACCTGACAGGCTCATATTCGCAGCCTTAGGGTCTCTTGTACCCGCGCCATGGACATTCTCCGTTCCGTGACGTTCAGCACTTGGGGCGCTGATAGGGATACTGCCATACTTTTTTATCGATCCTGTGTTCGTTCGAAGCTCGACTACGGATGTGAGTTTTATGCATCTGCAACCGAGCATTTATTGTGGAAGGTGGATTCGATCCACCACACCGGCCTTCTCCTTGTGACCAGTGCCTTAAGCACTTTCCCTATTGAGAGTCTGTTGGTCGATGCCGGGGAAATGCCACTTGCTCTGCGCCGCGTGCAGTGCATCACTCGCCTGTACGAACGAGCCCGGCGCCTCCCTCAGTCGCCAACAGCTCTTACTGCATCTGCAGCTGATCTCGATGGTGCCTTTGCCGCCGAGAGACGCCAGTGATACCCTAAGCCCATGCGGTTCAAGGGCCAGGAAACTCCTTCGAGAGAAAGATATAGCTCTCGGGCCGGTGGCGGCCCTGGTTCTGCCCAGGACGCCACCCTGGTGGGTACCACATTTGGCTATTTGTCGCCACGCCTCTGCTCTCAAAGCTTGTACTGCACCGGAAGTATTGCGTTCAACCTTTTTGAAGCACATATCGTGTCACGCTGGAACCATGCCTAGTGTATACGGATGGCTCCAAGTCCCAAGAGGGGGTTGGCTCTACGCCGTATCCCCTCTTTTTGAAGTCAGCGGGGCTCTACCAGGCGCTGCGTCTGTCTTCACGGCCGAGTTGGTGGCAATACACCACTCGGTAGGGAGATTATGCGACGTTGCCGGTTCGGAGACCGGATTGTGATCTATAGCGACTTACAAAGCGGCCTGAGTGCTCTCGGGGCATTGGAATCTCCGCATCCCCTGGTTCGCGATATCCGTGACGCCACGATTTTGGCGAGCCGGGCAGATGTCGAGATTATCTTCTGCTGGGTTCCTGGACATGTAGAAATTGCGGGGAATGAGCGCGCCGATGAGGGCGCCAAAGAGTCCGCGATGAAGAGTTCGGTCTTCCTCACACTGACTACATGGCAGGAATACGGAGAGCTCTTCGGACTGCTTGGCAAAGAAGATGGGAGACGGTCGAAGGGAACTTAAAGTTGCGTGCCATTGCGCCGCGACTGTTCCCATGGACCTATCCCTCAATGCCGCGGCGGCTTCAGGTTGCTTTCTGTCGTCTCCGAATCGAACACACTCGTGTGACACATCGCTACTTGTTGGAGCGCTCGCCTGCGCCGTATTGCAACAACTGCGTCGTCCCCCAGACTGTTCGTCACATTCTTTCGTTTTGCAGAAGTAGTAAATATCGGCTTTCATGATTTAAAAAGGAGAGAAAAATATTTTGTATATAGTTATCTGAAAGAAGCTTGCTCATTCATTTTTAAAAGGAAAAGCATACGTGAATGAGCTATGAGAAAATAATTTTAGAGAAAAGATTTTGTATATTATTATCTGAAAGAAGTTGCTCATCACATTATAAAAAAGGAGAGCATGAGTGAAGGATTAATCAAAGATTATAAAGTCTAGACTATATTTGACTTATCTGGCATCTACAGTTTTTTCCGATTGAAAATACCTGAAAAATAATTTGGATGTATATAGTTATCTAAAATAAATTGGATCTTTAATTATGAGTGAAGGAAGTATGAATAAAATTAAATTTGTAAAGAAAAGCTTTGAGAGGAGTTGCTTGATTCATTATACAAAATAAAAGTATGAGTGAAGAAATCGTGAAAAAATTTAAATGTACTTTATTCATTATTGACCCGAGGTCTAACGGAGAAACCCACTTCCTCTTTCGTATACTCCGGAATAGAGATAAGATGTTTATTCAACGTATTGAGGGAATCATCTGGTGTTACTCTGTAGGCAGAAAGACTATGAAGAATTTAAAAAGGAAGTAATGTTTAACGAAGGTGGGTATGATGTGTCATCTTTGGATGGAAGAAATCATACACTCCTTTTTTGAGATGACTTTGGGCAGAAGATAGAATCAAATATATCAGAGATATTTACAGTGACCTCCCACCATAACAAGATCTCTATATTCCTAGTGGCCCCAGATCTATTTTATAAGAATTCTTATATGCATGATATTGCTTTGAGTTGTCACAATCTAGTCTTATTTCGCCAGAGGAGAGACATCTCCCATATAAATATATTCGCTGGAAAAATAATGCCTGGAGAACGGAACAGCTTTATAAAGATATATAAAAAAAGCAGTTTAAAATTCTATGGTTATTTGCTCTGCAAGGACGGGTAATTAAGAAAGCAATTTTGCTGGTTACTTCAGTCCGAGAAACACTGTACGATTTACTTTACGGATGGGAATATTTCTAAACGAAATTGGAAGCGTATATCTTTTAGAATGAAAAGATATACGAACCTATTCCATACGTTCCCCACTCTCTCTAAAAAGATGAAAAAATCAATCAGAGGAATCATAAATAGTGATTTTTTCAAATGTATTTGTGGAATGTGTCTTAATCTAATAAAAGGTAATGTTCCGATAGCAACATCGCATAAACAAAAGATATCACGATTCAAACGGTCAATACGCGTGTTTAACTCGGAAGCCCACTCAGATACGTGTAAAGAAAAAACTAATAAATCATCGAACAGGAACGTTTCTACCAATCGTATTCTCTGTTTTAGTACCTATACTCTGCAACCTTCTAAGAGGAAAAAAAATATTGTTAATCGTGAAAAAGAGAGAGAATTAGCCTCAAATTTATTCTCACCACAAGAAAGACTTTTATCTTTGGAAAGAGAGTTGACTACTATACCAAATACTTTGCACATCCCATCAGATAGACGTGTTATCCTTTACTAGAACACGTTGGAACACTATTTGAAACAGTGTGATAAGGTTGTGAACACATCTATTGTTAAAGTTAATGAGAGTAACAAGGATCAAATAAAGAGTTATTAAGATAAAGTACTGGAAACATTGGAACCTTGTATTCATTAAAAAGTTAGATTAATTTATCAGACACTAAAAGAAACACTGGGATTCAGTTGGAGTAATGATGGGGTGATTACCATTGATGGTAAAAGAATACTACAATCTAACATATTTGACCTCCTCAATGATTTAGCTAGAACGTGGAGAAGATCACCACCCACCATCGGGGACGAAGTAAGAGTAAAATTAATATCTTCTAATATCCCTAAATCTATCCAAAAAAAATTCGTAACAACTTCTTCATCAAGCTTAGTTGTCCGCGCAAACACACGTCGTATTTCTCTTTATCGTCAACAACAAATCTAAGAAACTGGTTAAATTATTATTCAATTTACCGATGAAAGATGCAACTAGACAGACCATTTAAAGGATTGTAAAAAAATGTTAAGTAGTAACTCCATTGATATGCTAATACATGTATATGTGAACCGCGTCAAAGTAACCCTATCCTATCGTACTTTCTCTCAGTGTCTATCCATATTTACTCAAATACTTACACATAAGAAACTATGTCTGGATTCAAGGTAAGCAAGTTATACACCAAGAATGTAAAATTAATATATTCAGCTATTTGAAGTTTACTAGAACAAAATCAGGTTATGTTAGAAGGATCTTTGAAAATACTTACGGAAGAACTCGCTAGAAAGATAAACTCTTCTTTAGTGAGGATGAATGAGTTTTGGCTTTTGTTTTGGGCATTACACATGTTAAAACAGGAAAGTTTCCCCTATCTAGATCGACTAATGAAGCACTAGGGTATGAAACAGCTAAAGTATGTAGTTAGGGCAAATACAAACAGTGTATTTCCAAGTATACATCTCAGTATTTACTGAAAAAAATGCTCTGTACAATGAGTAGGAAGTCAATACTTTTCTAAAACTTTAACACGAGTTTTATCTAATGTTTCGTTGAATGAAGTATTTATAGAATGTGGTTGATGCTTGTTAACTTGAATTCAACGATGGACTCGATGAATGCCGAAAATATCGACCTACCATTACAGAAACTGACTATATAAAAATGTGTTGTTTGATGAGTTCCATTGTTTTCACAAAAAGAGAGGTAGCACTATCGAACTTGCGAAAGAATTTATCCTCAGGGATCTTTACAACTACGTCACAATTACATATAAAGAAATTTTAATAGAATATATATCTATTAATCAGTCTCACCATGTAAGTCCAGAGGATGAAGTGTCACCAGCCTTCGTAATCAAGCCTTGCAAGAAAAAAGTTTAAGTTTACCCCAAATAAAAATAATTCTTTATTAGAGCACGATTTCTTAACAAATATGTTTATTAAAATTCTAAATAATATAAAATAACATTCTGATATTAATTTTTGACAATATAAAGTTGGATTAAAATTACACATTGAAATATTTTATCCGTTGCATATCCAATACCGTTTTCCTGATCGATTAACCCAGTTCTCGTGATTCAGACAATCAGTAAATGTTTACAAAGTAATAAGGTTGCGGACATCCATGGAATTTTAATTGAAATTATGTATTTTAATTTAGATGTAAAATAAAATTGAAGTTTAAGATAAGATGGTTTTTATTGAATAGTTATATAAGAGTGTAAAACGATTCAGATATTCAGGTAAAAATGAACCACCGATTGTTATGCTTATATACATTCCCGAGTCTGACAACATCTATTGGTGGGGTGAAGCGGCTATTTCAATATGTAAAAAGATCACTTTAAAAATCTGATGTGGAAAGATTTCTTTTAAGTTTAGATAGCTAAACAGTACACTAGCCCGTGCGAAAAATATTCATGACGAAGCAGGTAAAAGCACAAAGTTCAAACGAGATTTAGCAGCTAGATCTAACTGGATGTACAAATTCGAAAGTTTTAACTCTGGTACACGCTACATACTCTTTGTAATTGACGTGTATTTTAAATATTTTTCGCTAATTCCTTTAAAGGAGACGAAGGATCAGGTAGCGTCAAAGGCTATAAGAAATCTCATGGAAGCAAGCGAATGAATGCCAGGTTATATATGTTCTGATGATGGAGGAGAGTTTAAAGGAAATAAGATGAAAGGCTTATTGAGCGAATATAATATGGGCGTAAATTATGTTCATTAGCTAAACAAAGCAATTCCTGTAGAGCGTGTACAAAGAAAAATAGAGGAAAGACTTTTCAGATATTTTACATTTAATAATACGAGGAGCGGTCAATAAGTTTTGCGAATCGGTAGGGCAAAACAGAGGAAGGGTGATGGCTGTTTGTTGGGGTGTTAGGACAAGTTTTTACAAGTCAGGGCCTGCAGCCGCACGCTCCTGCCTCGTCTATTTAAGAAGCAGTAGCTGATGGCAGATCGTCAGTCACAAATTTTTTAACAATGGAGAAGGTTGAGCAACGCGCAGTGATCAAATTTTTGACCAAGGAAGGCAAGAATGCAAAAGAGATCCAGGAACGCATGGTTGCAGTGTACACCGACACCGCCCCTTCCTATGTAACCATTGCTTGCTGGAATAGGAAGTTCCGCCATGGTCGTGAGTCCCTTGAAGATGATCTTCGTCCAGGACACCCATCAAACGTGACCAACGAGGACAATGTAGCTCGTGTTGAGAGGATGATCCTCGAAAATCGACGGGTGAAGGTCGAAGAAATCGAGCGAGAACTTGGAATATCACATGGAAGTTTTATCAACATCATCCACGACAATTGGGCCATAACCAAGGTCTTTGCCCGTTGGGTCCCTAGAAACCTAACGCCCCATGATCGACTTCAACGTCGTCAAAGTTCAGAGGAGCTGCTGCTCCTGTACAACCAAGAACCGGCGGGATTCGAGTCACGAATAGTAACATGTAATGAAACCTGGGTCCATCACTGGGATATCGAGACCAAGTTCTAAAGCATAGCCTGGAAGCACAGGGGCTCTCCGACCTCTTCCATCAAGTCTCGGACCCAACCCTCAGCCGGGAAGATCATGGCCACCATCTTCATGGATTCTGAGGAAGCGTTGATGGTGGACTATGCGCCTCGTGGAAAGACCATCGTCGGCCAATATTACGCCGAGGAACTGGCTGGGTTGAAGAAGTGCATCTGTCAGAAGCGGCACTGCAAGTTAACACGCGGTGTCCTGCTTCCCCACGACAATGCTCCTATCCACAAGGCCTAGAGTTGCACAAGCTGCCCTACGCGAGTGCGAATGCGACGAGCTCAACCATGTCCCCTACAGTCCAGATCTGGCCCCTAGCGACTACTTTTATTCCGCCAGCTCAAGGCTGCACTGCATGGACGCCGGTTTGGGGACGATGAAGATGTCCAGCTCGCCGTCCAGGAGTGGATTGAACAGCAGTAGGGGGATTTCTGTTTGTCAGGAATTCGAAGCCTCAGGGACAAGTGGCGCAAGTGCATTGAATTCGAGGGTAGTTATATTAAAAAATAATAAAACTCTTTTCCTTATCTCTTGTTTTCTTATATCCGAATTGCAAAACTTATTGACCACCCCTCGTATCTGGCATCTACAGGTTTTTCTTTCGAGTGACAATACTTGAAAAAATAATTTGGGGCACTTACCCATCCCCACTCCCACCCTAACTTCTGATTGGTTTGACGTCAAAATGCCCCCCTTCTAATCGGTAGAGATATAAAAGCTTATTCGAAACCTTTCTAATTTATCATTATAATTCATTGGTTTGTTGGGAAGAATACTTTTTTATTCCTCTTTGTTCAGCTGATCCTACTTACATTCTTTAAGTAAACATAAGAATATGGAGCCATTAACAGAAGATTAATGGAGTTCATGTGGCGAGATCTGTGATTTTCTCGAACATTTCACAATTTTGCAATTCATAGCTATGTTTACGGAGTAAGTCATTTTCTTTTTTATAACTTGTTTTTTACAAAATCCCAAGGTTGTTATCATGATTTATTTTACATTTCAGTTCAAATATGCACATATTTTCTACAGATTAATAAATCGAAATTAAGTATTTAATTTATACTAATCATATTATATAATGGCATATAATTTATTAAATTTAGTAGATAGGCTACATAATTTCATATTTTCCAACTAACAATAAATATTTAGTGAGTGTCGAATATCAATTTTCCTTTCCATTCTAATACAAGTATTTTTTACAACGATTTCTTCGTTTCTTTGATCTCTATAAGAATCAAATTGTTCAATAAAAGCTCGATATGATTACCGATTGTCATCTGCTGAATGAAATAGACACAAAACAAGCCGCATGAGTCTGAAAAGTAACTCTGAAAACTGAATCGATTGACGATGATAATTTTACTCATTTTTATTAAGTTTTTCGAATATATACGTCGTTCTGTAATCCTAGACATAGGCTATAAAATAATAAAAAAAATTGTTTAATTTACAGAGATATCCAATGAGATCCAGGTCGATGGCTGCTGTCCGGGCTAATGATATAAGCTGCTAGCAGTATTAAAGGGAGATATAACTGGGTTTCTCTTGCAAAACAGCCATGAAAAACTCGTTTGGTAGTTTTACTTCGATACCATAGTTCTTCTATTCCTATTGCACTGATTTTATTAAAAATAAACTAGCACTTTTTGAGATTATCTTCCTCAAGAACAAACTGACACTGCATATATAACAATTGAGAGCGGGTCTATTAATGAAGATCTAAATTGTAACTGTATTCATAATGTGCCCTGTTGTATGAGATTGGAGCATTTGTAGGGGTGCGAAAATGTATCAGAGAAATTCCTTTCAACTTGATAATATAAATGGCCGATAAATTTAACAACTAAACTAAAGGCTAAAGCCAGTCGTGAGGTCAGAGTATTGGCATTTAAATCTAACGGTACCGCGTTCGAAACTCAACAGTCTAAGAACTTTTATGAGGATCGCACAAGATAGAAAATGGAAGAAAACGTTCGAAGGTCTAATTCATCTAGAACACCAAGAAATCAGGAAATCAAGATAAAAATAGAAGAAAAATGAAGATAAATCAAGAAATGAAAACCAAGATTAAGGACTAACCCAGCTAAGAAGAATACGAAAGTCAAGAAAAAGGGAAGAAAAAGGTTTGAAGGGCCAACTTAAAGAAATAAGGAATTTCAGTCAAGAGAAAAAATGGATTCAAGGAAGACAACCTGCATCGAGGAAACCAAGTGAAAAGCAAGAATAATATTGATAAATAAATAAATGGAGATAATAAGGATATGCCCCCCCCCCCTATACATTCTCCAAGACGTGTAGTTCTTGTCCTGATTTAGGTTAATACAATAAATATTTTTAATTTTTAGAAATTCTACATACGTATGTCCAATACTCTGCCCACCTCCAATACACCCTATTTTGTTATATAAGGAGTGAAAAGCCCTTGAAGTAACTGGATCTGCATCTTCCGAATAATTCAGATGGTCTTTCAACTTCATTCATGATTAAATAAATAGTGTCACAATTCATATTATAAGGTTAAAATTCAAAAGGTGATGCATCATAGCTACCAAAAAATGCCGAATGGTCAACCATGCCAATTACCATCCTCGTAGATATTCTTTCCATGGGGATATTATCCACACTCCTTATTGATTTTCCACTCACAATTGTCAAATTTTGCATGCGAACTTCTGTGATAGGCTACTTAGCGTTTGATGTAAGGAACCTATTTTCCATCTCCAGATGAGTTGATTCTGTAAGGCAGACTTTTCACAGGTAAAGGAAACACTCTAATAATTCTATTTAAGCTTCTAAACAGATCTGGTTTCTAAATAGTGTTAATGAATGTAGTTCTCTAGATAGCTTTATCTTTAGTGAGACTCCATTCATCAACAGCTTATGTTGCGAGAAAAAAGCTGCATGTAGATTTCCATATACATCAATTAGTTTTTTCTTCAATCTGCTATATTCTTTTATATACTTTCTTTACCAGAGTAATATCTTGCAGTAGAAAGAAATGTAGATTTTTATTCTTCAGTATAGTTCAACACGGTCTCTAAATATGCACGATAGGGGTAATTATTTCCAATGGAATTTACAGATGTTTCATTTAAATAAATATCAACATTGTTGAACAAATTGTGAAGAATAATATTTTCCGGAAAAAATATTTTTCTCATCTTTAAATTTGGCCTCTGTTTGCGTTTAGATTTCTTGCTTTAATATAAAGATAAACCTCACTCAGGTCTATATAATACTGTCTTCTACCAGATATATAATATTCAACCGAGATATTGCTTATTTGAGAGTAAGACTGATAATTGCTCTGAACGATTGAAGTTTGGGTCGGTGGAACGGTAAACAAATCGAGCTGTCTTGTAACAGATATAACTTGCTGGATGAAGAGCATTCATTTTTTCACGTGTATGATTTACATCCGATGATAACTCTATGAGAACATCTATGAAATGTGTGCTTGTTTATATTATGAGAAAAAACATACCCATCCTCTTCTTAATCTATTTTCAACTTTTTTCTATTCCTCAAATTCCTATTTATCCATTTTCGTTTATTTATTATACACATTTTTCGGATTTCCTCTCATTATCACTCTCAGATTTTGACTTTATTCTAATATATTGTCTAGTATCTTTAGTAATAGTATTTTTTCTTCTTGCCAGTTGAACTTTCAAAGCTTTCTTAGCGATCTTTCCATGCATAATATGCTGAACGGTATCGAAACCGGCGGAAATGGCCTAGTTTCCTAGATAGCGAGCACCACTCTTTAGATAGGGCACCACATTTCAGAAAAGTGAGGTGAATAAGGATCCAAAACCATGTCCTCTCTGCGATCTTAACCCTTTAAACACGTGGGGCCATTCAACATTTTTAATTATATTCTTTTAATGTCTTCTTCTAATGTGTAGTTTTATCATCAAATGAGTAAGCAAGAATGGAAATTTTTCACCTTCAAACGTTCTTATATAGATAAAAATTGATCTCAAGTCCACAGATCATAGATTTAGATAGTGTAGATTATCAAAAGTTATACTGAATGAACCATCATTGAAAAGAAGGTGAATAGTTCTCATCAGCTTCGACTGTGTCCCACCTACTAACTGATAGTCTACAAGGTTAGAGTAAATGTAACATGATCTAGGATGAAATATAAAAGCAGGAAAATCTATATTAAACGCTATAAAATGATTTAATTTGGAGATATCATCTCGGATAAATCATTTCATTATACTGTAAAATTCTTCTGACAGATGAAATAATAGATTTTCTCTCCTTTTTCACATTCAGCAATAAACGTAAAGAGAGCATTAACACATATTCAGTAGACATTTTCCGTTGCGTTTTGTCAGATTGAAACAGTTAATCTTGTGATGATAATTTCTGTCTCATTTTCAGATTCATTTTCTTTATTAGTGTTTTTTTATTTTTAAAATATCCATCATCTATCCATATTTCCTTAAAAGCGTAGTCAATTTCTTATATTTTTGTTTCCTTTCATCTTGTCAATATAGTATTTGATACATATTTATTTCCGATACAATATGAATGCATGTGTAGGCTTAGTACTATTATGAATATTCCCTGTAAATTAAAACTCACAAAGCCCTACTTCATACTGACTGTAGTCTTTTATAAATGATTTTCCAAATCAATTCTATGGTCAGACATAGTATTTTGAGAGTAAATATCCAGGGAGGATGAGGAAGGAAGGGTGACGTAAAAACTCTGATTCCATCTTCATAACTGACAAAACCTTCCTTATCTCCTACATTTATATAATTTCACGAATGCATACGGTCAAGAATGGTAAGTAATATCACATGTCTTGACGTATGAGATAAATGAATTTGGATACCCTCGCATTTTACTAAATATATCTGGTTATTTACATGCCCGTTCGATTTAAGTATCCTCTCCACTACATATTTATTAAGGTAGTCAAACTTTACTTTCTGCAGTTCTTCTTCATAAACCCCACCTTGAATATGTTCGCCATTTAAATCTTCAATATTTCACAGGTCTAATACATTTGAAGTTCTATATATCTAGTAGATTTCATGACTGCACTTTCCCTCATATAATTTTTTAAAATTAGTGGAAACGCGTGATATTCGAACATAATCACCGATCCTATATAGAAAACTCTGATTGGTAAGGCAATATCCTGTATAAATTTGAACAATGTGTTCCCATTCATTCTCTGTCTAGAATTATAAAAAGCCCATGCAAAATCATCTAACACGTTGATGTATTTCCATCTACGAGTTATTCGTACGGTAGAAATACAATGTGATTTCACGTAGAGGAAATTTTTGTATGGACGTCGTTTAGCCTACGTGTGGTAAAGTCAACCCCTAGGTCAAGATAGGTTATAAAATCTGCTACGAGTATCGCATGTCCTTTGCTACGATAAATTTACTTTTGAAAGAGCGTGGTAAGACGAGGAAGTGCCAGGTGTTCTTAACTCGCTCGAAAGCAAATAACAATTATTTAAAATTTATCCTAGAAAGAGTATTAAGACACGTCTTGCTTGTCAATTTCGTCTTGCGAGCGAAAAGAGTTATATTTTACTGCAGCGTGAATAAAAATTCGGGGTGGATTATGGCCGTTTTCACTATCTGAAATGTCTGGTATCCAACATTTGCTGCATCTGGGGAGGTAAGCGCTGAGAAAATAGCTTCCAGAAGAGATCGTCGCTGATAAAAGCGCTAAGTGAATCAAGGAGGGATCTTATTGCACACCACAACCCCTATGATCTCCTATCGCCAAGTTTATCGTGCGTCAGGAGCCATCGTAGATGCTGTTGTTCGGAGGTGGTTGTGCGCATTATAAATGACTCCTTGAGTCTCAGATTCCCGCAGAGTTGTAGGGTAGAAGGCAAAATAGCCACTATCGCAGCAGCTGATAGAGGAGGAGGGGTAGGAAATCGTGGTTGCGTACAACATCCTATCACTTACAGTTGTTATATGGATCTCGAAGATTTTCTTGTTTTTAGGCGCGTGCGAGACTAGTCGCAGGCGACTCTACATCTCACTAGGTCGCTCTGTTGGTCGGTCCCACTTTTGCTTTTTTATTGTTTTTGTAATAACATTGTAACTATTCGGCCAATTCTAATGAAATCTGAAACCCTTATGTTGTTTTATATTTTCTTTCGAATTATATAATTGCCAAAGTCCTCCCAAGATTAGCCTGTGAATTATTTTGTTTTGGCAATAACATCATAACTATTCAGTCGATCCGAAACGCTTATGAAACTCTTATGTTGTTTTGCATTTTTTTCTAACGATATAATTCCTAAAGTACTCACAAGATTAGTCCAGGAATTATTTAATGTTTTTTAGGTAATAAGGTCATAAATCAAAATAATTGAGAGCACGTGACTTTTGTGTTAGCAGACCTTGTTAGGTCTCCAGGACCAGATGACATCTATGCTCCCTCCTAACACTTGGGAGTTCTAGGGAGAAAGCTTTGATCCTTCAGCCTGTGCTGTAGACCCTGCCAACATTACAACACATAGGTGGTGCAGTGCTTTCTGTGAAACTGTCATGAGGGATTAAGTTTAAGTTGAAAGAGGCCATTGATATTTATGAGAAATTTATTGCACTCCACTCTACTAGCGCTCTACGCGACAGCTAGAAAGTGGAAGTTTAATTGCAATGACTTCACTTAGAATACATCTAAGTGGTGGGCGTAATCCAGAATTAGATCCACGTGGGGTGGGTGGCGTATCATATCAACTTGGAAATGACCTAATACATTACACCAATTTTCAATAACCTAGAGGGTGGTTAGAGTTTAAAAAAACAACAACACAGCTTTTCCTGCTGGGGGGTGATCTCAAAAAATGGCTTTGCACTGTCTGATTCATATTGCGTTGTCATAAGTCTGGTTAAAGGATAAGTATATACGCAATCACTTCTTTTAAAAGGGAGGAGAACCTTCCACAGGCTCCATCCGTCGTGACTCAACTTTTATTCCAGCCAACCAAAGTAGTGTGGCTTCTGACACCAATTACATATTCTGGCCACTACACACCCTGTACTGTATACTAGTTCGACCCATTTGCATTGATTTACTTCTAAATTTAACTAGTGCATTGATTGCTTGAAGTGAATTTTGAGGACGCTGTAGGAAAACATTTTAGTCTGGAATATTGCAAGGAAAGAGATTCGATTTTGTACTTTTGTACAAGAAATAATTAATGTAACGATAATAATTCAATATGATAAATAAGAATATTAACATAAAATATAGAATTATTCATTCTAAATATAATTGATTGCCTATGATAATCAATTCGCTCTTATTGTACTGAATTTATTTGAATAATTTTAGGCATTGCGAAACGACTTTAATTAAATTGGAATCAATAATTATGCCTTCCACCGTAAGTTAAACTGTGAATTATCTAGCTTTTACTTTGGAGTCGCTCATTTGACCTTACAATGTGACGGTGACAGAGTAGTGCGGTTAGAAAATCGTCTTCTCTGCCTGTGAAAAATGGGATGAATTCTGATTTGACTCGACTCACTATGTACTTCTTGAGCAGCCGGTTTCATTTCCCCCCAGGCAAATTGCATTTGGCAAAAAGAGGAGAGAGAAACACTCTTCTCCGGCGAACACTGAGGTAGGCGGAAGCTCAGCCGGGTGCTTCCCTTGGTCACAAGTGTATTCCTGGTGTGTGGGTGCAAGTCGTGTTTGAAGAGCCAGGGGCCTGCTTCCCCCCAAATCTTCCCTCAAACTTTCTATGGGAAACGCTCTCGATGGTTTTTGATAAATTATAATAAATAATATAAGGAGAATAGACAAATGGAGAAATCTTTTCTTTAGTTTCTTAAGTAATCAATAGAAAGGAAACAAAACATTTAAGTCATTCATTTATTGACAAACACAAGATAAAGTTTAAACAAATTTAGATAATATCGAGCCATTAAACGATTATATTTTTACTCAGTGTTTTTTATGTTAAGGATTAAGACAAATATTCATTCAACTCTGTCACGGTCTTCTGACTTTCTTAACTAGTAAAATATTTGTTAAAGGATTCTTGTGGCTGCAAATAGAAACGACAACTATTCTTTATTGCTGGTTGTTAAGAGCATACTGCTGAAAATTGTGTTCGTCTAGGTCAGACACGTTTAAAATATATGCATTTATTGAAATATACAAACTAATTATTTCTCTCACTTTTCTCTATATTGATTGTGCATTCAAAAGACTTTAATGATGTAATGGTTCAATATCATGCAAGGTGTTACCAGTTCTTACTTCTGATGTTCTGTTAATAAATGAATCAATTAGATGTTTTGTTTCTTTGCTTTCCATTGCTAAGGAAACTAAATTAATCTTCTCAAATTATGTTGTCAGTATGTAAAAACCATTAACTGTTAGTTAGTACATGTTTTAAAATAGTATTTCTTTTTTTTTACTATTTTTTTTGTTTATGCCATTTAAATTAAATGACTTCTTTTCGGCCTTTTTTTTTCCTAACCAAAATGGGCACTTTTTCCTGTGATTTTTTTCTGACCACACACTCTAACATTTATCTATGCATTACTAACCGGAAATCTAAGTCCCTATGAGGTTTGATGCAGCTGATCTTGTCTATATAGACGAATTTGGCCCCAAGGATGAACTCCCACACAAAAACCTCCATGAACACCTAACATATGTAAACAAAATCGTTTCCATGTCCTATTTTTAATATTCATACTTTAAAAACCTCTCTAACCCAATCCATCCTCTTTAAACAATATCTTCCAAACGTTTTTAAACTATCCCAATGATTTTAAAAAATTATTTTTCATATTTTATTTTTAATTATTATACTTTTATGCTTGCACTGCTCAGGAAAATTCCTAGTCACAACCACTTTCATACTTTTCCACACACTGTCACACATTACTCATTTGTTCTTACTTTAACGGATTTTCACAACCACGAATTTTCCATTTGCTGTATTCCCCCTATCTTTCATCCAATACCCCAACATTAGTATGTAAGAGCACACCTTTTTACATCTGTATGGTATATTCCGCTCTCAAAGCATTATACGTACATGTATACATTATTTATACAATTCTTGTGAGAGGAGAAATTTAAGTAAATATTTGGTCCTCCTTTTTTTCAATGATCTTTGTTTAACTGTAGTTTTCATATTTGTATTGATTCTAGTGGTAAAATAATGATCATTTGTTGTATGTAACTAGAAGAAGAATCATCTCTGCAAATCTGTGTATATATATAGTGTACACGTGCATACCTTGTCCAATGAAATGCAGAAAGTAATTTCACTGAATAATGGTTTGATCTAATCTTTGAGGGTGAAAGACTTCTGCGGTTTGCTCGTTGACATCGTTTGTAGGGGTCTGGCAGGGTCTCGCGCAGCTTGTCGGTCCCCTTTTTGCCCTCAAACACGTGTCCCGCCCTTCTTCGGCATCAGGGCAAAATTTGGGGTGAGTGTAATCCACCGTTTCTAATCTTCCGGCCAAGATTGAAGAACCACGCTGTGACACGTGCTTCTTATTACGGCGTCTGGGTGGGTCTATATTGGGTTTCCTTGTGCAGATACGGAGACTGCTAACGAGACCAGAATTTACGACTGCACGCCAGGGACGAATTGGGGGCGATGGAAAAGTAAGTAAGGGGGGGTGAGGATTGGTGATTCACAAAAGTGGTTGGGGAAATGAATGTCTGGGTGGGGGTGATGCTTGTCTAGGAAAATTAAAGTTTTATTTTACTCTGAACATTCATGTATATGTATTTATTAAAAATAAAAATAAACATTTATTTGGGCAGATTCACTGAAAAGCTATTATTCACAGACAATCCTCAAATTTGTACCCTTCGGTCTAGACATCCATCCTTACGGATCTTTCCGCTGTCATCATGCCTCGAGAAACTCAGACTATCACTTCCATATGCCCTTCCAAACCCATTACCCGACAAATGGTGGATCATATATGAGAGAGAGCGAATCTTCTGTAGCAAATTGATTCATTTTCCGATCTCATCGCGGGAACGCGATGGAAAGGTGGCCACTCACAGACAACGTTTGGCTTTGATCGTCATTCCCCGCGATTCCAATCAACCGATTTCACGGCCAGTTTGGGCTGGTCTCTTTTGCCGTCTTCACTCATGCGACAAGAAACGAATCATTAAACAATGGTTTGATGTGGCAGACGTTTGAAAGATATTTTTCAATAAATATAGCGCAGAAGTTTCACTTTCACTTCTTGCATCTTCCGCCCAGTTTGAGAAGATAGTTTTCAAAAGCTCCACAACCTTCGTTTTAATTTATCATTTCCTATTTCTCCTTATATAACTATCCTTTTAAGCAGTTTCTTCTAAAACAATTACTATTATTATCACTATTATTAACTTCAAAAATGAATATTTTCATGGCGATTTCATACGAAAGGTATTTTAAGAGTTTGTAAATGAAGGGGCGAAGTTTTGAGGGCAAATATGCGTAGAATTACATACTACGAGTTGCAAACGTGGATATTACGTGTTAAGGAGCATGGTGAGGGAATCCAAATTAAACTGCGAAGAAATAATCCAAAGTAATAGACGACAAATCCATGTGTGGTTCAAAAGTATTTAAATCACGTTAAGGAAGGTTTTCGTAGGCAAACATAAAAATAAGAACTATTTCTTTGAGATGGAACTTTTGTAGCAAGCAGCAAAAGGAGAGACATCCTTCATAGGGGAACAAGTTCGAGTTCAAAAGAGTCTGGAAGTTTTTTAGTCTCTGTCATCACAATTCATGGGATTTTCTATCATGCAAACATTTTCATCTTCCTTAACTTTAGCACGTTTCGCAACTAAAATTCTCTCATAAGCTTGGTATTAATTTTTAATAGACAAATAAGTAAAATAATTTCAAGTATGATTAATTACTTGTTCTCTCGTTTTGAGCCAGTAGAGAGTAGAAGCGACACTCTTAAATACAGATGGAGGTGAGTATATTAAAAACGAATGTCGTAGAATGACTCACCGAGATATACTTCACTTCTACCCAAGATGCGTGGATGCTCAAGTTAAAACGAGTGACCTCGACTCAACTCTAGGCACGTCAGAGATGAGGGATAGAAGTAGGGGTAAGTGGGAGGAAGTGGGGACCAACTTCTCTAAAGGAGTGCGGGGATTTAAATACCAACGATAGATTGCAGTTGGCGGTTATTAAACTAATGAATGCTGCTGGCTATGAGGCTTATGAAAAAGTATGACCTAAAATAAACTTTAATATTTACAGAGTATAAACAATAAATAGTTTAAAATAGAATAATAACAATGGATAATCGATGTTTACAATAAGCAATCTAACAGAGCTACTCGCAGCGAACTCTACGAGGATGGTCGAAAGGCTATATGAGCCTCTGTACGTACGCACACATGGATGACTGGCAAGGAAGCCACAGATAATTTCTCTCAGTCTAGCTTGGGTTTGAGCCTTTAAGCGATGAACCGGGAATCGGTTGGTTATTCGAGGGACTTTAACCACGGGGAGTTTAACCTCTAGTAGTAACACTAATTGGATTGAGCATTCGTGCCAAACGAAATATAGCGAAACCAAGGAAGGGCCAATGGACTGAGGCTCAGATCCTTCGGTATAAAATCTCTCAAATTTTCCCGTCTTCAAAGGGGGACAATAGAGGGATACCTGACCTTCAACGGATAACGCTTTGGTGGCTCAGACTTACTTACTTACAAAGAGCATCCAGGAGCACAAGGAATAAGTAAATTCGACAAAGATAAAGAACAAATGCGTTACAAGGACTAATGTTAGTTCGAACGGGGTCGATTACCTAAAGTAAATAACGACCTAGAGCTACACAACAAATATAATACACAAAATATAAAAAAAAAGAAAAACACAATACCTAATGATACATAGGGAAATATAAAATACAGGGAATTAATTGATCCGACCAATACAAAGGGTTACCGGATCGTTCTTAAGAGAGGAACTTATTGTCTGATATATACAGTATATATAAGAAGAACAAAAATTAAGAATAAAAGTTTAAAGCGCAAAATTTGTCCTAGATTACTTTGGGTAGGTTATGGGGAGTTCGAACTTAGGCTATCCGCAACACAATTCTCAGATCCTTTGATATAATTAATTTTAAATTGATACTAGTGGAGGTATAAATTCCAGCGAATAAGGCGACCATTGTTGCGTTTTACATTTCGAAAATATGCAAGGGGCTTGTGATCCATCTCTACAAGGAACTCTTTGCCTAATAAATATATTCTAAACTTCTGTTTGACCCATATAATGGCCAGAGGCTCCTTTTCGATGAAGGCATAATTTTTCTCGCGCGACGGAAGCTTATGGTTAGCGTAGGCGAAAGGATACCTATCGACATCATCGCTATACTGGAGTAAATGGCAACATAACTCTTCATTACTGGCATCGCTTTTAATAAAAATTGTCTTCTTAGGGTTGTAGAGCTGCAGGATAGGGGCGGAAGCTTATTTTCCTTTCAGTTGATGGAAGTGGGAGAGAGCCAATGGGGACCAGACAAGGTGTTCCGGGGACTCCTTTTAGAGCAAGTCACAGAAAGGGGCCGAGAGAGAGGCGAAATGGGGGACGAATCGGCGGTCGAAGGAAGCGGATCCCATGAAGGATCTCAGCTGCTTCTCATTAAACGTAGGGGGCATTTCCAAAATGACGCGGATTTTGTCCTCCTGGGGGACCAATCGGTTATTCCCAATGTGATAGCCAAGGTAGTCAATCGTACTATAAGCAAAATAGCACTTGCTCGGATCGATTGTGAGTCCATGCTCGCGCAGGCGACGCAACAAGGCTTGGAAGGCGATCACGTGATGGTCCCACTCGCGAGTTGCAACGTAAATGTTATCGAAATAAAAAGTCAAGTTTGCTAACCCATCTAATATTATTCGCATCAGCGGTTGTAATTACTATAAGCCGTCACCAAGCCGAAAGGGAGACGAAGGAACTGCATTAACATTTGTGTGTGTAGAAATCCCTGTATCTCTTTACACATTCTTTAAGGGGAATTTGATAATAAGCTTTACATAGGCCCAATTCATTAATGTAATTGGCCTCTTCAAAGAGGTGGAGGTTTTGGTCGATCAAGGTGATAGGCTCAGCATCAAACAAGGTTACCGAATTAAATTTCAAAAAACGGTGGACAGCCTATAAAACCCACCTGACTTCTTTACCAACACAGTAGGGGAAGAGTAATTAGATTGGGAGGGTTTTATAATCTTTAATTTTAACAATTTAGTAACTTTTGCGTTGAAGACCTCTCTTAAATGGATAGGCAGGGGGGTATGGCTTAGAACGAATACGCTCCAGGGTGATTAAATAATATCATGCTCAAACTGAGCGGCACAGCCGGGAATCTCGGAAAGCACGTCTCCAAAGTGGCTCAGTAACTGCTGCAGCTGACTTTTCAAATCGGGTGCAGGTAGGCGTTAACGTCTAAGTCGGATGACTTGGATTCGGTAGCGCTTGGCACCGTGAGCAAGGAGTACTCCTTATCCTGTTTAATGCAAGCCACTTGCACTACATTTAGCGTATCCAGGGGGTGAATGAAGCCAATCAGGTCGATTGCCACACCGGCGAAGGGTTTACATATGATGAGTCCGTTCTTCAGGGGAGCGGATTTGACGCGTCCTTTTGCGGCTGTGCTTTGACAGATATCACACGAAAGGCAATAATTAAGGATGTCATCCACCGCACCAGGCCAATAAAAATATTTAAAAATTCTCTGAGCCGTTTTAGTTTGTCTGAAATGGCCAGATAAAAGAGTATCATGGGTTGTCTTGAATATGAGGGGGACCAGCAAACAGGGGATGCATAATGCATGGGCTCCGGAACTAATGCTTTCCAAGCAGGCGCGGTACAGGAGCTCGTTCTTCACGATGTAGGAAACGATTTTATTACCGCGGGTGGACCCCTGAGCCTTAATATGAGCTTTAGTCCAGAGGGGACGGAGTGAATTGCAGTCTTTTTGCTTTTCCGCGAATTCATTATTCAGAACGCCACTGAACTCGGAGTCGCAAGAAGATTCAAGAGGAGCGGGTGCCTCTGCTTTCTTTTTCGTATGAGAACACGTGAGGATGAGTTACCGTGGGCACTCTCCGACCAGAATAATAATAATAATATGTATTTATAATGAACAGCGCAGAACTTTATTGGGGCCGTTACTACTTCAGTCTAGCTGGTATAATACGCGCATTCAATAAAGCATTTCACGATGGCGAATCGATTTGCACGCCCAGGTAGTCATGTACTACCGCAAACTCATCATGGTTCGGAGCGATCAGGGAAAGTAGCACGTCTGACACCCCAATACACGTACACCCTGTATCCCGAACCGGTGTCAAACTTAAAGCTTCTTGGGGAGCTCTTCTCGAACAAGAATTTAACCTGATGGCCAGCGGTAGGAAGAGCAGACAGATTGGAAGGCAATTTAACTTGCGACGGTGGTGGCGCTGGGAAAGCACAAATTTGGTGCCCTTGAGTGAGAGAACTAGGACGAAATTGGGAGTTCTAAGGGCAGTTGGTCCTCAAATGTCTTTCAATAACGCAGGAGAAACACACGATGGGCCTCCTGGGGAAGTGTGAGAAAGAAAGATTCGACGAGAATGGCTCGACATCACGGGTTTCAGACGAAGGCCAATTTCTAGGTTCGGAGAGGCCAGATATTTTGACACAGTTGCTAGGGGCCCGGGGTGTAATATTTAGTTTGCTAGTTTTACCTTTGGAAATGATGGTTCAGCCTTTATTCATTCCTTAGGGTAACATTTGTGTCTCGCGGTGAATATATCGGCTTTTTCAATGCATTATTCGAAGAAGGCAAAGCCATTTCCACTTCATGTTGCCGGATGCTTTCTCTTTCTTCACTCTATTTTTCTCTCTCTTGTTCTTCTCTCTCGTTTCTTTCTGCTCTCTCGATTCTCTCTTCTTCTTGTATATAGGACAGAAGGTCCTTTCCAGGAAAACCAAGAGATTCACCTTGTAATCTATAATGGTAGAATAAAGAAATGATGGGCGCGAATACGAAGTAAACTTTAAAAAAAGAGGAACGGGAGGGCTACACAATTAAATCGGTATAGACACGGCTCGATTAGTAATTTCCTTCTGAGCACTCGGAAATACACGAATGAACACGAGAGCCTTTAACTTTGCTCACCAGACCGAGAACAAAAGTAGACTGAGCCTTTCTTGGGATAAAGGGTAAAATTCTGCTGGGGAGAATAAATGAGAAGCGCGGTCTCAAAACTTACACACGGTATGTATTAAGGCGAGTACACACAACAAATGGGAGAAATACTTCCAAAGATTATTTCTGCTAACTTTCTCAATAGCCAAGCCTTCAGCCTTAAAACGATTACAGGACCTTAAATGGAACTTGTTAAAGAGCCTATAAACCTGACACCTGTAGAACATATATATTATGTCGTAGAATGACTCACCGACATATACGTCACTTTTACGCGAGATCTGTGGACGCTCAAGGTCAAACGAGTGGTCACAACTCAACTCTGGTCACGATAGAATTGGGGGGAATTAGTGACCAACTTCCCTTATAGAGTGCAGTTGGCCGTTATAAAACTAATGAAGGCTGCGTGCTATGAGACTTAAGAAAAAGTATGACCAAAATGAACTTTAATATTTACAGAGTATAAAAATAAATAGTGTAAAATAGAATAATAACAATGGATACTCGATGTTTACAATAATCGATCTAACAGAGCTACTCGTAGCGAACTATGCAGGGTTTTTCGAGAGGTTATACGAGCCTCTGTAGGTACGCACACAGGGATGACAGCCTAGCTTGGGTTCGGGGCTTTAAGAGATGAACCAGAAATTGGATGGTTATTTGAGGATGGGCCAATTAAGTGGGGCTCAGATCATTTGGTAAATCCCAGCTTTCGGACTCGTAGGGAAATGACGCTGTTTCGTCTTAAAAGGCAGGCCTGTACTGTCGATGCCCAATTGGGACCAACAATATATAGGGACCAGCCGAAATCGGTACTGCCTCGGCCAAGTGGGCGCCCGGGGAAACCGCTTCTTGGCCCAACACGGCGCTTTAAAAATGGGAAGTAATCCTTCGGGGGTTTCTTGATAACGCCCTGAGGCGAGAGAGGCGCGCGTTTAAGATTCCAATCCCTCGCTTATCGCATAAAGCAGTTCGATATTCTAACTGTTCCCACGCACCTCGCTAACGTTGCCTGACCTCGTGCTTTCGACGGGGCACATGGTAGCAAGGAACCTCTATTCTCGACAAAGAGCCAGTGCGTTTTCTCACAAGAGAAGAACGAGTTTATTGGGTTAATACTCACATTAAGATCAAAATATCTAAGATACATAATAAAGAGTTGTAAAATTAAACCCATGTTTAATAAATACTCAAATATTATAAAAATTTCTACAAAATTTGTATCTAAATGAGTGTGAATTCATACAAGTTTTAAAACTGGAAGCATGACTTAAAATCCTCGAAAGAGGGCGCTCTTAAATTTGATTGAATTTCTTTTATATTTCAAAATGTTCTCTTTCGCATTCAGTACAGTTTATGCAAAGTCAGTCATCTGTGTATTTTCACTCTTTTTTAACTGCTCTGAAGGCAAAGAAGTTTAGTATAGAATATATATCAACGTTAGTAGTAGCTTAATCTCCTGTATTTTCTGCGACCATCTGGCCACTGCTTACTAAGGTAGAAGAGGCAAAAATCATCTTACTTCCTAATACTAGGATACATTAAAACACAAAAGATAAAACCAAAATCAACAATATACAATGCCCAAAACAAACAAAAACTAAACGAACCAAAAAAGCAAAAAGACGAAGCAAGGACGCTGTTACACTTTTGCAACTTACTGGAATATTCTGCACTTAAACCCTTAGTATACACTATGACTGTTATCTCTCTAGAAAATTTCCTAACTTTGCAAACCTTGTGGTCGCATTCAAATGAGAAAGTTGCTTCGAGATCTCTCTTTTATATTAATATATTCTCTTCGTCTCGTTAAAGTCTTCATCTTCGCCCGAAAGAACAAAATGTACAGCATTTTCTCAACTCCGGCATCTCATTAACCCGTCTAATTTTTCCTAACTATATTTTGGATGCGTTTTATTTCCGTCAACAAGATTTTTTTTCATTTTCAGTGTCATTCTTGAGCTCCCAAAACTTGAAGAGGAAGTTGGTATTAAATACCAATAATTTAACCTTATCTTAGTTATGCATTCAGTCAGGACGAAATAAAAGTTTTTACAGTTCAAACTTTTCGTTTGTTTTTCCTCCTTATGGCATTTTTTATGCACCATTTATGATCATAAAAATATGAGGCTTGCCGTTAGGAGTTCTCTCCGAAAGTTTGAAAAATATTACAATAACTTTTCAAATTATAGCTGAAATAATTTTCCATAAGTAAATTATCTTTTAAAATACGAATTATATATTAGGTTCTCGCATAGATAATATTTTTTATATTCCAAGTTTTGCAATTTAAAAAATAACGAGTGATATTTTAATGAGCTATATATTCTGTTATCTAAAGTATTGAATCAGTACTACTGATACTCGAAAGAAGTTATGGAAGCTTTTAAATGGTATCCCAATATATTGTAATTCTAAGATTCTTTTTATGAAAATAGGTGAGAAAGGATAGATAGTGCTGACTATATTATACTATTTCTCGTGGGTGAAATGTTGCAAACTATGTACTTAAGGAGGAGAATAATAAGCAGGTTGAGGACGACAAACATTTTGCCCTTGCATTAGTCAAAGTAAGTCAGTGAAATTCACTAAGTATATGGCTGATTCTGGACAACGAATAAGCCCAGTTCGGGACACTAAATTTAACGACACCAATGGTACTAACCTATGAATAATAAATTTTGAGGACGTTCAATATACGATTATACTCTTATTCTAAAAGTTTACAAGAAAAGAGATTGCATTTTGTGCTTTATTACAGAAAATAGTCAATTTTACTATATAAATAAAATAGGCGAAAGTATGATATATTAACCAGTAAAAGATGGATTTAAGTTCTCTGAGAATGATACTGATAAAAAATAAATTGCCTTGAATGCACTGAAATTATTTGCATCACTTAAAGCACAGTGAAAAAAATCCAATGATATGCAAATTGATATTTTTGCTTTTTTGCCTTCTGTTTAACAATGTAATCCCGCGATATCAATTAAATGGTCTTTAATTTCGTTGCACTCATGCATGCAAAACTTGCCGAGCAAATGGAGATTTAGGCTTTGATTGGAAAAGTATAATTTAATGAATGGAGTAGTCAGCTGCGTACTTTGACCTTGTAATGCAGACGATAAATAATATGTATAGCAGTTGAGTACTTGGAGATTGCTCTAGAGGCAGTTATCCTCCTCACCGTGTAGATGATGGTGGTATTCTGACTTCTGAACCGATTTGAAACAGTCTAAGTGAATTTCTCTCTCTCTCCTTCTACAAACTACTTTTATTCATCTACAAATCGGGGGAGTCTGACATGTCTCTTTCCAGGCAAAGAAAAAGGTTGTTTCGATCTTTTGCTTGTGATAGATTTCTTTGGTCGAACGGAAATGCTCGAGTACGTTTGTTGCAAATCCTGTTATTAAGGAGACAAGCTCCGTCGCCAACAAGTATGAGAAAGTAGTATTATTGAAGAGAGAAACCCGAGACTACACACACATATTCACACCTACATACAAAAATACACGTACATAAACACACGAGGATACAAGCCCATGACATTTTCTAATGGATCCGAACTTAGCCTACGCCACCCTTATTGGGTTGTCGTTAAAATATTCCTATCCCCATCCCCTCCCTTTTCCCTAGGCCATTGAGCTTTTTTCGAGCAATGGTTAGGGTGTCTGGGACGCATGAAATACAGGGATTGTTTCATTCCACATTAGTAAATATCGGAATATTAATTAAAGATTATAATGCCTAGACCATATTCAAGATATCTGGCATCTACAGTTTCTTTTTGAAAGAAAATACTTGAAAATGATTAAAAGTGTTAAAGAGGCAAGGAGATAAACATCGCTATTCAACCATGTTAGTGATAATACTGATTATCCACAAACACGCTCACACCAACCCTCTTGAGCATACACAGGAATAATTTTTTTTAATGGAGCTTGCCCTTGATCAGGAAGAGAGAAAAACCTCACTATTCTAACATTTTATTGACCATAGAGATTTTCTAGTTTACCCGATATTGGAAAGGCTGAATTACTCTCCTTAAGATGCCAGCCCCACCCCCTCCTCCTTCTGTAGATATATAAAAACCAATTCGAAATGTTAAAGAGTAAGAGAAAGAGAGAGATTTACGCGGACAAAGAGGCCTAGGAGGTATCTCACGGAAGACGGACCTTCAACCGGCATCCTTCGGTAAACTTTTGGGGTGATAACGAAGTGAGATGAATCAAAGTGGAGACGGAACCCAAATCAGCAAGAGGGTGTTAAGCCCTTACCCGCTGCGCCTTGAATAGGGGTGGGACCCACTTGCGACGGCTAACAACATCGCTTCCGCTGAACTTGTATATATATATATAAATATATATATATATATATATATATATATATATATATATATATATATATATATATATATATATATATATATATATATATATATATCACAGCACGGAAATAAGAAAATTAGTATTCAACCAGGAGCCGGGCAATGCTCACGCAGTATCCAAGCAGTTATCGAGAGGATTCATTGGAACCAACCAAAGAACAAAACGTGCCACTTCATAAGCGACTCTCTAGTACTCTAAAGATTCGCAGGCAAGTAACCAGTTGTTTAGAACTACGGCAGTCATGGACGTAAGGACTCATTCTGAAATAACGCGCTTCGCTCCGTGCCCTGCAAGGATCCTTCCTCGAACAACCTCTTAAGGACCTCCTACCCCTCTTGGAAAATCGTAAGCCTTTTACAATTTTTTATATCACTGTCGAAGAGACGTGACGCTTTCTGACAACGAAGTATCTCCTCATCATCTCATCCCGTTTGCTTTCGGGTAAATATTGTGCTACTCATAGCCCGTGCCAAAGCATTCATTGTGAATTAATTTCCTTTTGCTGAACGATTAGTTTTCCCATAGTGTATAAATTACTGTTAAATTCGGTATAATAGTAAAGAATCTTTTTGTTTCTCTTGTTTAAATCCAAAACTACATAAAAGCCATTGATCTTTAATTTAAGTCGGCCCTCAGTAGAAAACGCACTTAAACTGAAGTTATGTTTTTAAGGATCGTTAAAGGGTTTTGATTAAAGGCTTATAAGATTGGGCATCTGGATATCAAGGCAACAATAATTTTCTTGCTAAACTATTTTCAAATTTAGATATATGATCCCGGTGAATATGTGAAGTTAATTACCTTATGTTTATTCTGCCTGTGCATCACTAGTTTTCCCAAGCGGAATATTATATCTGTTGTTTCGGCCCAGTATACACTGCCATTTGAAAGATTCAGAGAAATTGTATTTCTTCGGTTTTGTTTGGAGTACCTACGGGTAGGCGTCCAGGCTTGTTCGCCTCAATCACATAATTTGCATCGTGCGAATTAAGCGAGATTTCTTTCGTGTCTTTTTTTGTGTTTACTACTGGGTCAAGTAAAACCTATTGACACTTGGGTCACTGCTGATAAGTGCGTTATGTGAAACACGGTTAATGCGGGTCCCACAAACTCGATGCATATTCTTGTTTTGTTTGCGTTCATTTCTTTTAAGTGCAAATAGGTGAGACATCATGTCTTCGTTCGAAATTTTTAAGGCACAATGAAAACCTTTGAGTCTAACTTGGAAGGACCTAATGTTCTATATCTATGAACAAGAGAGAGCAGCAAGAGAGGAAAGAAGAATAAGGGAAAGCGAAGAGAAAGAAATAGAAGAAAGAAGACTAAGAGAAGGAAAAGAGATAGAGAAGAAGGGGAAGAAGGCAAGAGAGTTCGTTTGCATAAATTAGAGATGACAAGGATTAACAACGAAACCCTATACTTCACGTCAAGGAGAAGAATCAAGCAACCAACATCTGTCAAACTGCTGGTATTCAAAGAAGGGAAAGATCTCGCTTCATATTTAAGCCTCCTCGCGAAGATCTTCGAAGTAAATCACTGAGGCATAGAAACAGACGCCGTAGTTAAATTATTACCCCTACTGAACGCTCACCTGAGAGATATTTTCATTTTCCTAGCCTCAGAGGCAAAATGGATTATTTCTCGTTGAAGGCCGAGCTACTTGCCGACTATAATATGACCCCAGATTTTTGCCATTTAAGGTTTAGGCAGTGCAGAATACAACCCAATCAAACATTCAGACAGTTTGGGTATACATTACAACGGCACATTAATTTCTGGCTTGACGCATGAAAACTGCCCCATGACTACCAAGTTACGATCGACTTTATTAGTAAGGACAAACTTTTTGCATCACTTCCATCAGAAATCAGATCATTCATCAAGGACAGAAGATCCATTAGTTTCAAGAAGTGCATAGAAGTCACTGACGTCTATGAAGCAAGCCACAATTTATAACTCAAAGTAGGGAATATAGTGTAACCATCTTCTCCCAAATCGAAGGTAAATAAGCATAAATTCGGGACTCACAATAGGAAAGTTTTGTCAAGATGACAAGCCATTCTAAGGTGAAGCCTGTTCAAAAACCCCTCAAACGAGAAGTCCAGCCTTTCTCCTCTAATCCTCCTTTGTCAGCGTTTCCCAGGAGACTATTGTGTGTTATTCCTGCAGAATCAAGGGTTATGTAAGAATATATTGCCCTCAAAACTCACAATTGAGGAATAAGTATTCACACAAGGTGCACCGGGTGAGTGCCACCTCTTCTCTGACCCCGTCTCAACCGGAAACTCCTCTCTCTTCGAACGAACCAGGACCCGCCAGCCACCAGGTGAACTTTTTGTTCAACAAAAACAACACTGCACTCCTTCAATACGAGACTGGTACGGTGAAAGGCTGCCGTATCTAAACCCTAGTCCGAGATACCGGTTGCACGTGTATCGTAGTCTAGGATAAGCTACTCCCACCTGTAGCTCTAGATCACGATTCGATCGCCAGCGTGCATGATTACCTAGGACGCGGTAATCGGTTCCCCATCGTTAAGTGCCATATAAACTGTGCCTACTTCATTGGTTGTGCCGAAGTAGTGGCACCCTCTTTCAAATTTTATGCCCCTGATATTGTGCAGAGACCCTAAGTTTCTTCAAACCCGGTGGCTCAACCCGTGACCACTCGCTCACACACGAAGCAGAATTGGGGAGCACCCGCACTTATGGAAAGCCCCGGTGTTTCTAAATTTAGCAACTTCGTAAACGAGGACTTTGCTAAGAAACAGAAGGTGTGAAAATTCCTTCTTTATCTGTGGACTAAGGCCAAAAATTAGACGCAATAGTCCATTAGAGGTGGCAAGTTAATTTCCTTTATCGTTAAAGATAACTTCCTCTACCGCATATGCTCCGAGGGAGATCTCACCAAGTCTCGAGCATTATGTGTTACCCAATCTCAGTTGCACCTTATTTTATAAACCGCACATGACAGCATTTTCTCGGGTCACTTTAGTCACACAAAGACTGCCCAACGATTTTTTAATTACTTCTATTGGCCCAGAGCGTCGGATTAAATTCTTCCCTATTGTCAATCATGCGACATATACCAGAAACCTGCCATTAAGCGGCCAGTTAAATGGCTTCCTTTTAGAATGGCCCGGTAATCTCAGCACCTTTCTCCCGAGTGGTAATCAACTTGGTTGGACCAATCCATCCACCATCTAGTGAGGGCCATAGTTATGTACTCATTCTTGTCGATTTTGTCACCAGGTTTCCCGAGGCCGTCCCCTTCAAGAAGATCAACAGCATTTAGTGTGGCAAGGCCCTTATCTCCAACTTTTCAGGCGTTAGATTAACGATAGAAATATTGTCTGACCGAAGCCGTTAATTTACCTCCCTTTGATGGAGCAGGTAGGAAAATTACTTATGGTAAGCCCCGTATTTACCACTCCCATTTCCCACGCCAGAAGTGGTATGTGCGAGATCCTGAATGGGAATCTAAAGGCCATTCTACGGAAGATTTGCGCCGAGAAGCAAACAGAATAGAAACGTTATCTGTCAGTGGCTCTTTTTGCGTATAGAGAGATACCACATTGCACTTTGGGGTTCGCGCCATTTGAGTTACTTTATAGTAGGAAAGTTTGAGTGCACTTAAGCATTCTCAAAGAACTTTTCACTAACCAAAAATTAGATAGGGAGGTACAATCATCATTTTCGTACCTATTCGAACTCCGTTGGAGTTTGTAAGAATGCGCCGAAATCGCCTACAAAAAATGCCGACATAATCTAAATAAATATAAGCTTAATTCGACTGTAAGTCCAAAGATCAAAGACTTGAACCCAGGGAGGAAGTTCAGTTATTGCCCTCGACTGACAATAACAAACTGCTAAGCCAATAGAAAGGCCACTACCGAATAATAGAGAAACGCGGTCTCTTTGATTATTTGGTTGAAACAACCAAGGGGAGGAAGCTTTTCCATATATACCTCCTTAAGAAATATTATCGGCGCGCAGGAGTTAACCAAATATTGGCCATAGACGAAGAATCGTCCATTGGATCAAATTACCCTCTGGACCCCCTAAGTTTAGTACAAATTGCACGCGTATAACAAGATAGCGAATACCCCTTGCTCGACTTAGATGTGATGGAATCCTCCTTTATCGACACTCAAGATAAGCGAACAGTTATCGTCTGCTAAGAGAAACCAGCTCACATCTCTCAAAAATCAATTCCGTGACGTTATCTCAAACATTCCTGGTTGCGCTACTCAGTTTGAACACAATATTCAATTGACCACCCAAGAGGCTATTAAGTCCAAGCCGTATTCGTTACCCCTGCACTTAAGAGAAGATTTTAATACCGAAGTTGAGAAGTTGTTCGAGCCATCAAAATCCGAATACTGATCCCGTCGTCATGGTCAAGAAAACCAATAATTCCTATAGGATGTGCATAAAATTTAGAAAACTAAACACCATTAGCGTGCTTAACGCAGAGCCGATTTCTCTTATCGACCAAAATCTCAATCTGTTTAAGAAAGCGAAGTACATTTTAGAACTGGATTTGTGTAAAGCCTATTACCAGATCACATTGCGGGAAGTGGTTAAAAGGTAGACCGATTTCCCGACGGAAAAAGTGTTACTTCAGTTTCGTCGGCTCCCATTTGGGCTCGTCACTGCCTGTAGTCATTATAATAGGATGATGAGACGAATTTTAGAAGGACTACCCCATGTATCATTCTATTTCGATACTATTTATATGGCTACAAATCAGCCCTGCTGCAAAGACTCAAGGATCAGAATTTGATAATTGGTCCAAGCAAATGTAATTTTGCCTTTAATGCAATAGATTACATAGGCTTACGCGTAGGCAATAATCAATTAGCTCATTAGGAGGAAAAGGTACAAGCAATCGTAAAAATGCCTCTATCCGCAAACAAAAAGCAGTTAAGGTCATTCATGGGTTGCGTCTCCTTTTATCGGCGATTCATTGTCAATTTTGCCACTTTTTATACTCCCTTTTGCGAGCTCCTGAAAAAGAAGGCCCCAGAACAACTAGTTTGGACTCTCAAAAACAACTTAAAGGTAAACTCGCGTCGACTCCTGTATTACGGTTGCCCAATCCAGCCGAACCATTTGGCATCCAGACGGACCTAAGCAACGACGGAATCAGTTGTGTTTTATTTCAATACAAAATCAATGACGAGAGTTTTCCCATCGCTTACGCAGGCTGACAGTTATTACCGTGCGAAAAGAACTACGCAGTGATTGAGTGAGTTGCTCTCGCTATCATATGGGGAAATAATTTTGTTTGCAGGTATTTGATAGGAAATGATTAAAACCGACCAGAAACCCTTGCCGTACCTCCAAAATAATAAAAACAATAATGGTAGATTAATTATAGTTGAAGATACAGTACGTAAAAGGCTCTGAGAATGTTATGGCCGATAGCTTAAGCTGAAATTGGGTAGATTCCCTCCTGAGTTAACCTTGAGCCTACTATTGTTTTTTTTATATATTTTTTGGGTATATATATGTCTAAATCACTTTAGGTCAGAAACATGTATGCTTTAGTATGTAAATAAACTTTCCAATTATTTTTTGGAACCGATGCATATGTGCCCTCCTTAAAATTCAATGTTTAAAATTATGATTGTAGTAAATTAGTTTATTTGGGGGTTGATAATGATCGATCTATATATATTTTTACACTCTTAGTATTGATATTGTGTGTATTTATTTTGTATTCTTTTTTTGGTGATTTTGTATAATACATTCCTTTACTATATATTTTTTTTGCTGTGATGCAAATTTATTTAGTTTGTATTCCTTTTGAATTTTTACAATGCGTTCTTTTATTTCGTGATGCAAAAGTATTGCAACCCCTTATTCATTTCCAGAGATGTCCCTTCTTCCAGAAGTCCCATCTTAAAGGGGGAGGAGATGTCAGAGAGAGAGAGAGAGAGAGAGATTGACGCGGACAAAGAGGCCTAGGAGGTATCTCATGGAAGAAAGGACCTTCAACCGGCGTCTTTCGATAAACTTCCGGGGCGATAACGAAGCGAGACGAGTTCACCTAGAGCCCGGAACCCAAATCAGCGAGAGCTCATTATGCCCTTACCCGCAGTGCCTTGAATTGGAGTGGGACCCACTTCCAATGGTAAACAACATCGCTTCCAGCGAAGTCGTATATAAGCTCACCTGACAAAATATTAGTCACCTAGGGAGAAAAAGCATAATTTAACATCTGAAGCGTATATGAACCTTAGGCATCCAAGAGGCGTAGCTTAGTATACGTCGAAACGTTAGTTAGGCTTTATTTGTGTTGAGGACGGCATGAATATCTGTAGATAGCAAATCAGCTTTACTCAAATTAGGCCGGAAAATCGATGTCATGGAATGTCAAAATGGTGTGATTGCAATTGGCCCCGCGAAAGGTCATCATGTGAAGGAGGTGGCGGAATTTTGCAGGCACTGCTCATGGAGTGCCTGACTCAAGGAACTTCATCAGCCCCTTTTCAGTGGGGAAAACAGTAAATTTCTCCACTCTCTTCCTCAGGGGAATCTGATAATAGGCTTTGCATAAATCACACTCGGAGATGAATTTGGCCTTCTCATAAAGGTGGAGGTTCTGATCTCTGGTGGGGATTGGTTCGGCATCGAATATGGTAACCGAATTTAGCTTTCTAAATCGATGCAGATTCTATAAGAACTACGCAAGAGGGGTCCATGGGTTAGCTAGATTCCATAAGAAATTCTTCATCGATTGCAACTAACTGGTTGATGCTCGCGCGCTGGTGGTACCGCTTGAGGGGGTTTAATGAGGTGATTGACGAGGCAACTCTTCCCGCCTATGTGGTAAGGGCCTTTCGACTAGCTCAACAATTGGTTGTTGTCCGTGAGGAGAAGAAGCAAAACTACTACTCCGTAGTAAAATTTCCTTTCTCTAGACTTGCAATCGAAGTAAGTCTTCCTTTTATAAAAATTAATGTCGGCATTCTGAGACGCAATTTTGGCCCATTTTTCCAGCCACCTTCTTAAATCCAGTAGATACAAATAAGAAATCTGGATATTTTGATTCAATATCTGATTAGAATAAATTTACTTTAGGGTAATCAGGGGGCCTCTGACATTTCTACCATATAAAAGTTCAAAGGTGGCTGTAGCAGAATGTGGTCAAAGGGCAATCACGTGCCCTTCTGTACCCAGGTGGATCCTGAGATCACCGCATGGAGCTGTGAAAGTAAGGCTGAACCCGGGTAAGGAGGCAGTCTACTCCGTTATCACACGCCCCAGCTGTATTTGCCTAGGGATCGATTTCATGGTCGCCCACGGCACCTCTCCACAAACATTCTGGCCTTCGGTCCGAAGATTGAAATCCGTTGGACATTCCGAACAAACGATATCCCAATTTCCCCTTCCCAGAAGGAGTCGACGACTTTTTCCCAATATCGCACGCTTCTCGAAGGCCGTCACAGCCACGTCACCAGGCGGCTATATAATCCTTCGACTCATATTATGAAGCAGCACTGTTAGACTACTCACCTACTCCGGCGAACGAGCTGAAGACGCTCGTCCCCCTCTCTTCAGCGGCGATTTCGTTTCGAGTTGAAAGCAAGTATCACCACCGTGACCTCTGCTATAGTAAATCAGCAAGTATCGATGTCCGTGAACTCTGCCATAGTCAACGGCAAGTATCAACATTAATGAAGTCTACCATAGTCAATCGGCAAGTACCTGACAAGGATTCACAACTCCGAAGGCTCGAAAAGTACTCCCTCATCTGAAGCAAGAGGTAACCTGACTTATTCCGTCGCATTCATTGCACCCCAACTGGCCCCTTTTCGGCAACGAACACCTAACGTAATCGTAACCATTCCCACCTGCAGATTGACCTTGCATCCGGCTTGGCCCATTGCTCCAATATTTATCTGAACGCCCCGTTAAAATGCCCTTTCAAATCACCAAACTGAATCTGACCCCTTTAATCCCTTAATTAACTTACCTGTATCTCGTGTGGACCTTTAACCCAGTCTGCGCGACCATTCCCTTTAAACCCAATATTTGTGTAAATATAAATATCATTTTTGTTGTTAGTGAAGATATATTTTCGTCATTGTCTTTCTTTTGCAACCCCAACGCGTACCGGCTACCTGCTTATCTTTGGGCAACTGGCACTCTGAAATATTTGTTTTAAAAAGACCACGCAAAGTTAATAATAAACCACCCCCACTGGACTCATGACAATTTCCTCTTTCACTAACAGTCTTCAACCAACTTTGGCCCAAAGCCCAAAGTCCTTGCGTATATATAAAGAGAGAGTCTGGCCATTCCACGACAAGGGCGAATCCTATTGTACGATGGGAAATTTCACGGTAGGGAAAGAGGGATACCGGAAGGAAGCGATGCCATTCAATGAATTCACTGATCTACACACAACTTCCTAAGAATTCCTTAAGGTTCCATTTAGCCTCTTGCACATTCCATTCCCAGTCGGATGAAAAGGGGTGGTAAACATAAGATTGATCATCATTAATTTCCTGACGTACCCTATTATTTCGAAGGGAAATTGACAAGGACGATTTCTTGGGGGAAGCCCAAACGGCAAAAGATGAAAATAACAGCTTCGGCGAAGGAGATTCTGTCGATTATCTTTAGTTGCCCAGCCTCGGGGAATCGGGTGGCAAAATCGACCAGCGTTGAAACGTAAGTATAGCCTTTACTTGACGGGTGGTGGATCGGTCCGATCAGGTCGATAGCTACTCGAGATAAGGCTTCAGAGATTAGCGGTCCTTCTCCAAAGGTGCAGGTTTAACTCGTTTCTTTTATTGCCACCTGTCAAAGTATAGCCGATATATATCTGTCTATGGAGAGAAATTAAATTAGCTGATTGGTGGTGAATAGAGAAAAAGAACGCCCAAGAGACCTGACCTCGGCTCCGTTAACAGATGATCGGGTAAGATAATGAAGGGGACTAAATGGAGAGATACTGTTATTTAAAAAAAAAGTAGAAAAATAATATTTAATAACAAAACCAAAAAAATGAATATTTACACAAATAAAAGGAATTGGGATTACCCAGGACTTTGTGGGCTCGATGGTTGGGCAAAAGGGACAAGCTAATGAGCTTAAGGCAGGTAAAGGACCAAACTCAGATTGAGGCTTCAAAAGGCTGTGCTAAGCCAAATATAAATAAATAATTAGGGGGATGACCGGATTAAGGAATCAGGACGCGTCGACGTCTTGAAGAAGTTAAAACTTGAACGGTGAAGAGACGGGGGGCAGGCAATTCAAGGAGAATAATTGCAAAGGGTTGAGCTTTACCTCAGAATAACTTGACGAGGGAGTACTTGCGCTGGTGAACAAGAACGGCCGTTACTGGAAAATTGCAAATTGACGAGAGCCAAAGGCGAAAGCGGAGCCAAATCGAGATAAGGTATGTCTCGTGCTGGATTGCGAGCCTGTACTGCCTTGTTCCGGCTGAACCTGACATTAAATACGGGAGGACGATGGGGTGAAATCGCATCCGGCCACCTAAGGGATTATCACAAGGTAAACACATGACAGGCAGTGGAGAGGTCTTCTAGCCAGGAATTTGTGGTAACTGATGATTTCCCTCACCCTCGAACGCTTCCAGATGGTAGTCGGGAGGCAAGATTGCATCAACGCTTGAGGGGCAACCTCCATATTTCAAAGGAGCTGCGTTCCGAAGCCTCTTGGCGTGTCTTTCAGGCCCGTTCTCTCGTCCTTTGACCTCGTGTGACATAGACTCGTTTCCTTTTACGGTCTACGTGTGGCTTCGTTGATTCTAGTCTTTCACATCTCCTCCCATCTGAAAGATGACGCTTTTCCAACTTTAGGAAAAAAGCGAACAAAAAAAGATGTTAGACTGGAAAAGGTGTATTCCAAATTTCACATCTCAACGGTACAATTAATGGGTAATACGAGGGGCGGTAAAGAAGCTTTGCGAATCGGTAGGGCAAAACAGAAGAATAAGAATAGCTGTTTGTGGGGGTATTAGGAAAAGTTATGAAAAGTCAGAACCTGCAGCCCACGCTCCTGCCTCGTCTATTTAAAAAGAAGTAGCTGATGGCAGATCGTCAGTCACAAATGTTTGAACAATGGAGAATGTTGAGAACTGCGCAGTGATCAAATTTTTGACCAAGGAAGGCAAGAATGCAAGAGAGATCCATGAACGCATGGTTACAGTATACACCAACATAGCCCCTTCCTATGCAACTATTGGTCCTGGAATAGGGAGTTTCACCATAGTCGTCAGTTCCTTAAAGATGACGCCCGTCGAGGACGGCAGTCAGACGTGACCAATGAGAACAATGTGGCCCGTGTGGAGAGGATGATCCTCAAAAATCAACGGATGAAGGTCGAAGAAATCAAGCGAGAACTTGGAATATCACATGGAATTTTTATCAACATCATCCACGACAATTTGGCTATGACCAAGGTTGGGTCCCGTTATGTCTCTTGAAACCTCACGCCCCATGATCCACTTCAACGTCGTCAAAGTCCACAAAGCCAGAGGTGCACAAGCTCCGCTGTGCGAGTGTGGATTCGAAGATTTAAACTATTCACCCTACAGTCCAGATCTGGCCCCTAGCGACTACTTTTTATTCCGCCAGCTCAAGGCTGCACTGCGTAGACGCCAGTTTGGGGAAGATGAAGTTGTCCAGCTCGCCGTCCAAGAGTAGATTGAACAGCAGTCAGGAATTTGAAGTTTCAGGGACAAGTGGTGCAAGTGCATTGAAGTCGAGGGTAGTTATATTGAAAAATAATAAAACACTTTTCCTCATATCTCGTTTCTTTATATCTGAATTGATAAACTTATTGACCGCCCCTCGTACCTTTCCTGTATTGCTACAGGTATACATAGCTGAAGTGCATGACTAATCCGAGTATCAACGGAATTTAATTGAACCAGTATAAAAAGAAAAAGGGAAATTTAACCTACAAAGTTTATCTGAATGAAGGGTCACTCCTCTCGGTTAGTGACCAAAATTATATATAAAAGAAACTAAAAAATGACATAAATACATGATAAAAAGGAACATCATAGAAACATATAAATAAATAAATAGCATCGTATAAGTATATACGGAGATATATGTACAGAAGTTTACTAGGGAAATAATGGTATACAGTACAACGACATAAAAGAAAATTACCAGGGTATCTTATTCTTGCCGACATGCGATACACAAACACACACACACGCACACACACACACATATATATATATATATATATATATATATATATATATATATACACGGAATCAACCAGGCCAAACAGAAAAAAATAAAATGTCGATTCTTTTTACAATTAGCTTGGGTTATGACCAACGGGGTTTTGGCTGAGACTCTCGGCTAGACAATATTCCGACCCTTTTATATACATAATCTTATAATGAAACTCTTGTAGGAGTAAACTCCAACGCATGATTCTTCCATTGTTATCTTTAAGATAACATAAATACGCGAGAGGTCGGTGTTCCGTCTCGATAACAAACTTCTGGCGTGGGATGAATTTGCGACTCCTGTACGCTACCGGGTGGCTCTCACCATCATTTCCATGTTGCAATAGGACACAGCCCGCTTCATTCCAGTTTCCGAGAGGCTTATTTAGATTAGGTAACATAAGAATGGGAGTGAACACCATTTTACCTTTTAGTTGATGGAAGTGAAAAGTGTTTTTAGGAGTCCAAATAATGCGATCGGACTCCTTATAAGACCTCATTTGCAGGAGGTCTTATAAGGGGTCGAAGAGCGACGCAAAATTGGGAACTAGCCGCCGATAAAACGAAGTAGATTCCATGAAGGATCTTAACTGCTTCTTATTACGCGGGATACGCATGTCCGCGATGGCTCGGACTTCGTCTTCTTAGTTAGTTATAGCGAACTTGTGTTCAACTTTTGTGGCACATTCCCATGACTTCAGAAATCACATCCCGATTTGACTTAGCGGATGCTGCATCTGACTCTTCTCTTCCAGTGTCTGCCGCGCGCAAATATCTAGGGCAGAAGGTGGTAACTCAGCAAAGCTGGTGAAGGTGTGCAGCGGATAATCTTTGTCCTGCTCAGCACAAACAGCGCTGACTGCATTCAGTGGGTCTAAAGGTAGTTGGCTTCCTTAGCCGACTCTTCGTTGAGAGCCACAAGAGAGAAGCGCTCAGATACGAGGGTTCTTTATAAAGAGGAGCGGGTTTGATGCGTCCTCTTGCCGTGGTCTTCTTGAAAATGTCGCACGATCGGCAGTAATTTGAGAGTTCCTCTTCAGCACCAGGCTAAAAGAAATATTTGAAAATTTTTCGTGCTGTTTTGTTGTAGTTAAATTAGCCAGAAAACAAACTGTGGTGGGCAGTTTTAAAGCGAGCGGGATGTGGGAGCCAGTAAAATATAGTGCGTGAGCCTCGGTGCTATTTCCTTCCGAGCAAGCTCCGGACAACAGGCATTCCTTCTCGATGTAAGAAATGGTTAGGTGCCGCGAACGAATTCTTGCTCGTTGCTCCGGGCCTTTTCCCACTGGGAAAGAAGGGGCTGACACTCCTTCTGCTTTTGAGCCAATCCTTCGCTCATAATGCCGCTGAATTCGGAAGTCGCCGTGGGCTTCAAGGGAAGCGGACCTTTCAGTTTCTTTAGTGGAATGTGCTCGTGTGACGACGAGTTGAGACACAGGGCTGGAAGCAACCTACGGGCACTGTCCTATTATCACGGAACATAATTTTATGTGCGCTGACACTACTTCAGCCCAGCCGGTGAAATATTGGCATTTCAGATGACAATTTACTATGGAAAAGCGGTTTTTATGTCCCAGGTAGTCATGGGCTACCGCAAATCTTTCGTAGTTCGGGGCTACTGGAGGAAGCAGTTCGTCGGAAACCACTATACAGGTGCATCCTGTATCTCTGACGAAGGTCGAGACTCGGCAGCCATTTACTGATCGGGTCTTGAACTTCATAATTCCAGAATGGCTTTTTTCGACAAGGAAATTAACGTGATGTTCGTTGAAATTGGGACCAGAGAGAGAAACGGGGTAATCGGCTGGCAATGATGATGGCGCGGAGTCGGCACTCACTTGGAGTATCTGGTTGACAGAAGCACTCCAGATTTGGGAATTCTGGGGGCAGTTAGATCGTAAATGGCCTTCTACACCGCAGGTGAAAAATACAATTGGCCCCCTAAAGAAGGATCACGCAGGGGAATTAGATGCAAATGGTTTTATATCCCGGGATTCTGACAGGAAGAAATTCCTGGGTTCTGATGGGCCAGTCACCTTAAGGAATTTCCTTGGGTTCCGTAGAGTAAATATTTGGTTGTTAATTTTTGCCTTGGGGAACGATGGGGGATTCTTCTTATTTACCTTTGGGTAAGAATTATGGCTCGCTGCGTAAACATCAGCCTCTTCAATGCATTCTTTAAAGGTGAAGCATCTACGATCCTTTCGTAATGAACGAATTTCTGAAGGGAGCGAAGACAACAACTAGTCCTCTAGGACAAAGTCGACTAGAGAGTCCTAGTCATGGGCAATTTTAGATGAGTCCAACCACAAGTTAAAATGCCTTTGGAGGGTGTAGCAAAACTGGCAGAAAGTTTGGTTAGGCTGGATTCACGCGTGACGAAACTTGGAGCGATAAAAATCCGGGGTCATGTCATACGCCGCCAGAAGCTCAAATTTCAATGTGGAATAACTCATCGTAGCTTCAGAAAGGAGGGAAATAAATATGTGTTGGAGTTGCGAACTAAGTAAGGAGAGGAGCTCGGCGACACCGTCTTCGTCGATGCCCAGTTATTCACTTCAAAAATTTTTCGAATTGAGTTAAGTAGGACCCAAAATCCTCCCTCTCTTTAAAAACAGGGAATTTCACCGATGCTGACATGGGAATAGCGGCACGAGAATTGATAGAGACGGTCTAGACCCATGCTCGACTTACCACAAGCTCATGCTGGCGTATTTATCTCCTTTCTCTATCTTCACTCTCTCACTGTTCTCTTCTTTCTGCTCTCTCTCTCGTTATTCTTGTTCTCTCGCTCTTTTTTCTGCTCTCTCTCTCTTCTTCTTGTTCTTTTTTTCTGTTTTCTCTTGTTCTTCTTGTGCTCTTCTTACAGCTCATTCATTTCTACCCTCTTCCTGAATATACGGTAGGAGATTCTTGCCTGTTAAAGCCAAGGGACTCGCTTTAGAGCTTAAAAAGCTCTAAAGACGGCATAGTGTGTGTGATACCGAATTAACGCACAAAGAAATTAAATTAACTCAAAGCAATGCAACGAGGTTGGCGACCTGGTATAGGGTGGAACTGCGCACAAAAAACAATGCCAAACAGAAGAAAAATTTATGCGAGAGAGTTTGCTTGTTTTACGCGACGGGCAGAACAACAAGAATTAAATTAACAAACGACAATGAATATGGCGGAATTATGGATTTGTTTACGCACGAAGGGGAGTGCGAATGTTTTTTTTTAAACAAACCTAAACACGAACAACAAAGGGAGTGAAACATTCGCTAGAGAGATTTTAGGGTCGATATTTTACCTAAATGCCTTACTGTGATTAAAACAAGAGTTACATAACTCCTAGTCTAGCAATACGAAAAATGATACTATTTTTACTATACCTTCAATTTACAGGAAGAGATGAGGGCTTGAAGGAAAACAATTCAATTGCGTGGGGAAGTAAAAATTATAGATAAACACGGTCACTCAACAATCTGAACAAAAAAGATGAATGGAAACGGGAACAAATACACTTCGCGAGTAGGGATGCAATAGTTATTTCTCACCTATTAAACTCCAGAACCGAAACTAAGATTAGCCAACAATTAACAAAGAAGACAAAAGTTAACCAATATATTGATCATATTTTATCAATTGATTGACCAATTTAACCCCAGTAAACCTGACTCCAGTTTAATATATAATAGATATATATTACTATATATGTCGTAGAATAGGGGCAATTTCAACCCTTTCTGTGTTTATCGACCGAAAGAGATGATGGCTGTGTGAGTGGGAGACTTATAATAAAGACAGAGTGCAAATTAACCGAATTTTAGGTTGGGCTAATAGTCAGCTATCTTGGAAGGTTCTGGCACAATAGAAACAGGAAAGAAAAATAACTTTACTAATATGCAAATTAATATTATAATTTACAAAGGTTAAAAGGGGTTTTGAAACAAACTATATAACACATTAGGTGTACACGAGTCTCAACGTCTTAAAGGGGTGTGGCTTGGCGGGGACAGTCGCCGTTAAGTTAACGAACAATACTGACCGAAAGGTGGCTCGAATAACCTTGAGCGTACACGAAGCCGACGATGGAGGCTCACATAGGAAGAGAAGGAGATATAGAGGGCACTTTCAAAGGAGAGTTGCGCGTTGCTTTTACCTCTAAGTTTTGGTCCAAGGGAGTAATCCTTGCCTTGGCGCAAAGTTGAAATAATAGGCTATTTGTAGTGTCTACTAACGGGATGAACTTAGATCTTTCCTTTGAATTTAGAGCACCGAATCGAGACTAGGTGTGTTGCTTTCGAAGAACGGGTAACAACGTGTACGGGATAGACTTACTCGAATTAAACGAGAATACACGAAGCTTGAGAGGTTCTGCGAGGAATTGTGCAGAGTCCAACGGGACCCGAATAGCGGGTAAGAACGGAGAAGTGCAGAGGGCAGGTACTGAAGTGAGGGCGCAGGCGGCAAATACTGAGGGAGTGGCAGGCAGCGGATACTGCCTTACACCTCTGGCGCCGGAGGATTTATAGGTGGGTCGAATAGGGTTTTCCCCCTTCGCAAGAAGGGGAGTTCCATGGTCCGATGCGTCGCCAGGCAAGGGTAGTATTTCCCTATTAGCAGGAACATGGGAAAGTTGCTAAGCCGGTGAGTCGAAACTTTGCCTGACTCCCAATGGGACCTTCATGTTTCTCACAGCTTTCCGCAATGACGGGCTTTCAGGCCACCACGGCCTCTCGTGATTTCGCGCCTTTATTAGCGCACACAAAAAGGGTCAACCATATGTCTCTTTTTTCCTTCTCCTTAAAAGGCGCGGCCACGTGCACCTTATTTTTCTCTCTCTCTGATCTCTGAAATATATACAAAATCCTTTCTCTCTGTTTTATATCATCGAGAATCATAATGATATTTACTTCTCCTGCAAAAGGAAAGCGGATCTACGAAAGCAAGTCAAACTCTTTCTCTTTACCCAGCTCTTCATCGAGTAAAGGGGTTCGTCGGTGACAATAAAAACACATCTAATTTTGATCCAACTTATGTTCCTAATGAATACGACGACGACGATTATGAGGATGAGGATAAAGATTTTCAAAGACAAAGAATACCCGACGTTCTGAATATTTCCTACTATGTCATTACACTGTTTGATTCTTGGGAGAACAGTATCAACTGCGTGCTGGAAATGTTAATTGAGAGTTAATGTTCATGATTGTCAAAAATTCATGTGATAATATAGGTAACCATCCTGTGTTTAATCATGATGATCCTAGCGTAACGTTTCCTTCTTTCCAATGGTCGAACCAAATTAGAGGCATTATTGCAAATGTGATCTGTAAAATGGATTAGAGGTAGTTTTTGAACGTTTGAAACATGATCTGCCTCTATATTTTTCCCTTCAAATTGATGCTTCAAATCGCAACAAATAAAAATGTACCTAATATGTGTTGAATTTTTAATATGAAATTTGATACATTGAATTATATAATTGAGTTTTTCCAGAATGCTGAGGCAAGTGCAGATGGAATGTTCAAATGTTTGAATAACACTATGGACAATTTTCAACTTGATTTGAAAAGAGTTTCTCGTCTTAGTGCAGATAACGCAAATTGCAATTGTGTAATAGATCATTCTTTATATACTAATATCCTCACACCTAATGAGTGCTGTTAAAGTTACTTACAATGCGCACATGTTTTAAATAATGCAGTAAAATCTTCTTTGGAAATCTTGAATGTGGAGATGGAAAATATTGTCCTAAAGATTTATGGCCATTTTCCTTAGAGACAGAATTCAGTGAAATTCTTCGGCATATACCTATTGCATCCATGCATTGAAAAAATTTTACTTTCTTGGAAAGCCTAAAGTTCTTATTTCCTAAGCAGACCAACTGATTCCTCTAACCAATTACTCAAACTTCTTTTAATTAATAATAATTCAACATAAATTTTTCAAAATATTGAAATTTATTTGTCGTTCTCTAAACATGTAATGGAGGTATTTAAACTGTGTTGAAGGAATTCAGAAAAATGAAAATTCAGCAGCAGATGTTTTCAATATTTTGGCTAATTTAAGAAATATGTTAAAATCTCGATATGCTGAGGAATTTTGGGGCTATCATTTTACCATCTTATGAAAAATTTAAATCCTACTAAGGCTCAAAAGGTTATTGAAGAGTTTAAGTTATGACTTATTTCAGCAATTACATATTTGCAAAAAACATCGACTTTGATGAAAATTCAACATTTTGAATATTATTAATTCTAAGTTTGTTTATAAAATTCATTCCCAAAATACCAGAAATTTGTTGAAGCTGTTGAATAGTTATAGCTAAAAGAAAAGCTGAATTTGAATATGGAAGAGCTCTTTGATAAAGTGAGATTAATTAAAAAGAAAATTGACACTATTCAAAGCGATGAACTAGTTACAAGATGCAAAACAACAAACAGAAAATAGAACCTGATTTTGAAAAGTGGTAATATTAAGCGTGGGGATATTTTCAATATAGTTTCATTTGTGCTTTGAATTCCTGGAACAGCAGCATACTGTGAAATAGCTTTTAGTGTAATGTCATCAACATTACGAAATGAAAGAAACAGATGCTCCATAGAATTAATTCTTTGATGAAATGAGAGTAATTCCAAAAATTCTTTGACACTATTCAAAGCTCTGAAATCTTTACAAGATGTAAACCAAACAACAGCAAATGGAAGGTGACTTTAAAAAAGCGGTGATTTTAAGTGTGTGAATATTTTCAAAATAGTTGCATTTGTGCTTTTAACTCATGGAACATCAGAATACTGTGAAAGAGCTTTTAGTGTAATGTCATCAAAATTTCCGAATGAAACAGATACCCCGTAGAAGGAATGAAAAATGAACTTTTCCTCTACTTCAACTTGAAAACTAATTGTCTAGAATTTGATGAAAAACAAAGGATGCCAACCAATTGCTCAAGTCCACAAAATGCCAGAAGAAGTATAATTTAAAGAAATAAAAATCTTTTACTAAGTTGAGAAAAAGGTATTTATTAGTTTTATCTTTCATTATATGGGTATAGTGAGGTGGGATGGAACGAGGTGGGAACAGTAAAAAGGTCATGTGTGTGTATGCTTGTGTATGTTTGTGTGTTTTCAGAAAATCAGTATGGTCACTAAAATGGTAGAATAGCGATGTTCATCCCCTTGCCTCATGAAAGACTTCCAATTATTTGAGGGTGATAGAGTTCGGGTCCATTAAAAAGGTCATTTATGCTCACGTGTGTGTGAGTGTGTGTGAGAGTGTGAGAGTGTGTGTTTGTGTGTAGACTAGGGTTGAAAAACTTATTGCTAAAAAAAGAATTTGCCTACATCTGTCCTAGCAAATTGTATTTTTGAATTATATTTACCACACAAAATCAATTCTGAACTCGAAAGTGATTAAATTTGGATAGATGAGCTATCTAAAGATCTACAAAACGTGACAATTAGAATTAATCAATTCAAAGAAACGATCGAACGAAGGGACATTAACGCATAAACAACAGAGTGGAAGGAACAAAAGAACAATATAGAATGGAAGACCTTTCGAATTCTTCCTTTTTCGTCCATTCGAAATAAGGAAACGTAACGCTAGGATCGTGGTGGTTAAACACCGAATAGTTAACTATATTAGTGCATAAACCTTTGACAATCAACACCATTAAATGTTATATATTATTCCTAACACATAGTTGATACTGTTCTGACAAGAATCAAACAGTCACCAATTGATCATTCAGCCAGACTTTCACTTTGTAATAGTGTAATACATCAGAATTATGTCCACGCCTCTCATTAGATTAATTGTATATACTTATAATATGCCATTATTTAATCTGGTTTGCATCAATTAAATAAAATAAGAAAGTACTTACTCAGTAAATGAAGCTATAAACTGAGAAACGGTCATGTGTGTGTCTATGCTTGTGTATGTGTGTGTGTTTGGAGAAAATTAGTAGGTCACTAAAATGGTAGAATAGCGATGTTTATCTCCTTGCCTCATTAATCATTATTTTCAACTATTTACACTCTAAAATAAATCTCATAGAGATGAGTGGAGGTCGGGTCCATTACAAAAGGTCATGGGCCTGTATGCTTTTGCATGCGTGTACGTGTGTGTTTTAATGTGCGTGTAAGTGTTTGTGTGTGTGTATACTCAGGTTCCTCCCTTCACTTCTACTATAGAATGTAAATTTGATACGTTTCGATAACCAGATAAACAAAATTTACAGTGCGATATTTTCTTTAATTTAACATTCTCTTTACTCTAAACTTGAAATAAGAGCAATTTCCTGTGCAAGAGTTCAAAAGGTATAACGCACTCTTTATTACTCCATTTTTTGATTTGTTGTGGCTTAGCTTTAATTTTTTATAAATGTTTAGGAATTCAATACAACGCTAGACGATATTATTAAGTGCTTACCTTTTATCACTAGTGAAAAATGGGCTGGTAAATGTATTCTGTAGCTTTCAGTTATGCTACGCATAGCTGATGATGAGCTGCGTTCTGATTTCTGGCTCAAACGTTTTGCGGAACCAATTCTTCAAGCTCTTGAATGAGGACGAACTATTTTTTTGCCAATACTCGGATACTGTACAATTATAATATTAGCAGCAGTTTGTAGTAGTTATAGGTTGGTTAAAAACTATAGATATTTGTATTTAATTATCTTGGCGACTTGGCGATACAAAATTGAGCAAATATCAAAGAAGCCAAACTATACAGCAAGATGTTAAAATGAATGAAACAAAACTATACATTATGAACGGAGGTGGAAAGTAGCAAAATAATGTAATATGATAGGAACTGCATTAACGCGAATCTATACGGTATGATAGGAGAAAGAATGAAACGAAATTATAAAGTAAGATAGTCAATAAGTATGCAGTATGCTATGATAAGGAATGAAGAGAAACTATACTGTATGGTAGGAGAATGATTAAAGCAAAACTATAAACTATGATAAGAGAAAGAATAAAGCGAAACTAGACAATCTGATAGAGGAGGGAGTATAGCAAAACTAGAGTATGATAGGAGACAGAAATAAGAAAAAATATACAGTATAAAAAGAGAAGTAATCCAGCGAAACTATAGGGTATGATTGGGAAAGGAATGAAAATAAAACTCTACACTATCATAGGAGAAAGTATCAAACGAATATATATATAGTATGACCTAATAAGAAATGAAGTGAAGCTATAAAATATCTTATGAGAAGGAATAAATGGAAAATATACAGTAGGTTAGGAGTTGGGGTTGAACGAATTTATGTATACAGAAAAATAGGAGTGGGAATAAACGAAACTACAGTGTTGTGGTATAGGTTCCTATATACCATACATATATCTATTATATTTGATTTTAGAGTGCGCGGGGTTTTCTTTTTAATACCTTTGGGTCGGTCGGGTCCGATTACGAGGTCAGATTCTCGTAAGGGAGGGCTAGTCCAATAGAGCTACTTTGATACTCAGTGTTTAAGTCTGAGTGTTTAAGGCTTACTTGGTTACAGGGCTATTACACGGCTATGATTAACTCAAAGGTTGAAAGTAAAGGAGTTGACAAAAATAGACTTTATTAAATATTAATAACTCAGGTTAAATGGTAGAACAATAAAAGACATAATAATACAAATAGTTACTGTGGTCAACGGGCCAGTAATAAGATTAAGTATTTAAAATGCAATAAAAATAGGAAGACTGAATGGAATTGAAGTAGAGCTTTACAAGGGAACATAGTAAGCATAAAATAAAGATGGGAAGGGGGAGCAGCAGGTGGCAATTATAAATTTGAGGGAAACTAAAATATTCGTTACAATACAATACAAAATGGAGGGGGGGAAGATGGTCGTTTCCTGCGAAATGGGGATAGAGATTGAGTCACTTCGACGAGGTCCAGGATTAACTTGTCGGAGTTGAAGTATTCCTTTGAGATTACGGGGGGGGGGGGAAGCCTTCGAGAGTGGAGGCTGCGAATTCTTCTGGTGTAATCCCTTCGAAGAAAACGGAGGGTGAGTTTCTCTGAGACGTCAGACAGGTTGTTTGAACGACTATGCGTAATTAAGGGGGTATTACGCGAAGATTAATCTTTAATAAAGCCTTTTGGGATGGACTTGGGTTCTTCTTTAGAGATAGATACGTTGCAGGGAGTCAGACGGGTATCCTTACGGGGAGAAGATTTTTGACTAATCCAGGGTGGATATTTTTTTATCCAAGGAGGGACATTTGGTTTTATCCCGAAAAATTTCCTTGCTTTCGGCGTATGACAATCCGAATCGAGGAGAAGTAAGATAGTCTGCTCCCGTGAGCTTTTCTCGTACACAATCTTTTCGATTCCCAGCGACACAGGTATATATCTACGCCTGGAGTGAGGGAGCTTACCCCATAGAAGGAGGGGGGGGGGACTATGGTCCATCGTTTAAGTACTGCGACCGCAGCGATCTTAGCGTGGCTGAAAGGGGGTGGATGTTGGGAAAACTCCTTGTCTAAATACTCTGATTGATAAGGGCGGCATTCCATCAGCCCGCTCCTGTTGTTTCTCATGCTTTTGAGCTTAGAAATTGTTCTAAGCAACAACGAGGTCCATCACGTGGAGGCATTGCTTGAAATCAACGTTATTTTTCCCATCACGTGCTTGTTCCCTCACATACAGTATGATAGGAGAAGGAATGAAGAAAAAATATATAGTAGTTTCGAAGGAATGAACCGAAACTATACAATATGAGGGGCGGAAATTAAAGAGAGCTATTCAGTATGAAAGAAGAAGGAACAAATCGAACCTATACAGTTTGACAGGAGAAGGGATGAAGGGAAACTGCACAGTATTAAATAATAAGAAATGAATCAAATGTATACACTATGATCGGAGAAGGAAAGAAGTAAAACTATACAGTGTTATAGAAGCAGGAATGAAACTATACAGTAAGTTAGAAAGAATGAAGCTTGAATATATATTATGATCTTTTAAGGAATGTAGCAAATCTAAACGGTATGAAAGGAAAACGAAAGAAGCGGATCTAACCAGTATTTTAGGAGAAATAATAAAGCCTAACTATACGGTAGGATAAAAAAGAATTGAAGAGTAACTATACTGTATGATAGGAGAAGGAATGAAGTGAAACTATAGATTATGATGGCAGGAAGAATGAAGCGATACTATAGAAAAATTCTACAGTATGATAGTAGAAGGAATAAAACAAAACTATACTTATAATAGAAAAGGAAAGAAGCAAAAATATCTGGTATGATAAGATACGGAATGAAACCAATCTAGAGTTTGATATAGGAATGAATGAAGCAAAAATATTTAGTATGGGACGGGAAAGAAGTATGGTTCGTGAAAATGGAAACTTGATAGGAATAGTGGGGGTAGAAAAGGTATATTTCTTTCAGGAAGTAAAGGAAAAGACTTCTTTCTGGTGAGGAGAATGCTTGAGAAATAATGGACATTTATACGAGGGGCGGTCAATAAGTTTTGCAATTAGGATATAAGGAAACGAGATATAAGGAAAAGTGTTTTATTATTTTTCAATATAACTACCCTCGACCATGTGGCACTTGCGCCACTTGTCCCTGAGGCTTCGAATTCCCGACAACCAGAAATCTGCCGACTGCTGTTCAATGCACTCCTGGACGGCGAGCTGGACATCTTCATCGCCCCCAAACCGGCGTCCACGCTTTGCAGCCTTGAGCTGGCGGAATAAAAAGTAGACGCTATGGGCCAGATCTGGACTGTAGAGGGGATGTTTGAGCTCCTCGAATCCGCACTCGTGCAGGGCAACTTGTGCAACTCTGGCCTTGTGGACTTTGACGATGTTGAAGTGGATCATGGGGCGTGAGGTTTCTAGGGACCCAACGGGCAGAGACCTTGGTCATGGCAAAATTATCGTGGATGATGTTGATAACACTTTAATGTGGTATTCCAAGTTCTCGCTCGATTTCTTCGACCTTCAACCGTCAATTTTCGAGGATCATTCTCTCCACACGCGCCACATTTTTTCGTTGGTCACGTCTGACCGGCGTCCTGGACAGGGATCATCTTCAAGGGACTCACGACCATGGCGGAACTCCCTATTCCAGCGAGCAATAGTTGCATAGGAAGGGGCGGTGTCGGAGTATACTGCAACCATGCGTTCATGGATCTCTTTTGCATTCTTGCCTTTCTTGGTTAAAGGTTTGATCACTGCACGGTGCTCAATCTTCTCCATTGTTGAACAATTTGTGACAGACCATCTGCCATCAGCTACTGCTTCTTAAATAGATGAGGCAGGAGCGTGCGGTTGCAAGTCTTGACTTGTCATAACTTTCCCTACCGATTCGCAAATCCTATTGATCTCCCCTCGTATATACGCGAAGTCAATATGTGAGAATGACCAATAAAGATGCATAAAAGATCTTTTGTTTATGTGAAATTGTGTTGGAGAAGATAGGGACTGTCAGAGAAACATGTGGATGGTGCATGATTTTTTTAAAATAAGTGTACATCAAGGAGGTCATTTTTTTGGCCTGTTGCACCCGTCTATGAGTGATTGGTATCTGGCTGGACGAGATGCTGCTCCAGCTGGCCCATTTTCTCGATGTAGGCCCAATGGCGAGAGGAAGGGAAGGGTAGCTAGACTTTTATAATGGAGAGGAAGGACGAGAAGGATGCTTTGCTAGCTTCTTTTTGCATCAATGGGGGCAATGGGCAGTGTATTTCATGGCTATTAATTCCCCTCCAAACCATTTTTTCTATAAAATACTGAGCATGATGATGGTTTTAATTATTTGTTATTCTCGCAATAGTCATCATTAATGGACCTTATTATGCGATGTTTCCAGTTAAATGGGTAAATAGAAAAATACTTTGTATTATTCAACCTCAATTCTGATATTTGTAGAGAAAGAGAGAGAGAGATTTGAACTTAAATAGGAGTGACAGCAACATTTTGTCTATTTTCTATAAACTTGTAAAGTTCACCATTGGATAAGAAATAAAATTTTGGAATCGTTTGCGATTTCTCAGATTCGCTGATATAGCTTTTGGCTTTTGATTTTGATGGTAGCGTTGGTTTTTGTTTTTAACTATTTTAATCAGAATAATACTGCTTTGAACAGCGAAAGTAATATTATTATTTTGTTTTTCTTTGTATAATCTTTATTTATGGTGGTCCTAGATCACTATTTATAATAAAATCCATGAGAAATGTTGAGAGCTATCTCATATTTCATTTCTGTTTATTTAGTTCATATTTATTTAATTTCGTGTTCCTTTATGCCAAATGATGTCGTAAATGGTGTATAAGCTTAATACATATAAATATATTTATATTTATAAATTATATATATATATATATATATATATATATATATATATATATATAATATATATATATATATATATATATATATATATATATATATATATATATGAAAATTAACCTAAAGGAAAATGAAAAGATGAATCCAAGCACTTTCGAACTATATTTGCAAATTCGAAAGTGCTTGGATTCATTTTTTCATTTTCCTGTGGGTTAATTTTCATATTATTGCTTTTCTCACGTGCCACTATATGAGTTTTATCATATATATATATATATATATATATATATATAGAAGAATAAGGTCTAAGGGCGACTACGTGCCCCTCTGTACCAACGTAGTCTCGAGATCACCGCATAGAGCTATGAAAGCGCGGCTGATCTACGGCGAAGAAGCGGTCCACGCCATTTATCTCACCCCGGCTTTATTTGCTTAGGAAGACATTTAGGTCGTCTGACATGGCCTTCTGGCCCGCCTTCCTGCCCTCTGGCATAGATCGAAGTTCTTCGAACATTCTACTCCAACTTCCTTTTGGTTCCCCCGAAGGAGTCGCTGCCTTTTCCCCAAGATCGCATGAGATCTGCAAGCTCCCCCTAAGCCATTAAAGATACCACGCAGACCGTCTATATAATATTCTCGAACCTTTCTCCCTATTGCTTCTAAGCTGAAGGTTTTCCTTAGACTAGCCTATCTCGAGCATTTGACATCCAAGTTTAACAAACTCCTTCTCTCTACCCTCAACAATCATTTCCCTCAATGCCAATGATTTGTATAAATTCCAACCCTGTATCGTTGAATTCCATTTTTCTCCTTAAGGAGCCAATCCCTTTGGGCTTGAAATCCTGTATAGTTCACAATTATACATGTATGACCTGCCACCATCGTTATGTACGACAAACTGGCTTACAACTCAAATGCAAGATCACAAAACACTTAGGTTTGTCTCATAGGACTGGTATTCTTATTTCTATACCTAAAGCCTCGTCCATCAGGCAACCCTCTAAGTATCACCATCATCCTTTTAATTCTGATTCGCTTACCAGATTATCTTCAGTTTTAATTTCTCTCGATTTGAAAATATTAGAATCACTGTACATCTATAAAATAAATCCAAACCTAAATAATTACTCCTCCTTAATTAAACTATTCACTATATAACCAACTAACTCTTCAATACATTAACTAGCAAACCAACCGACCGAACAAATCTCGTTAGTATTTTTTCTATCTTTATTTAGTTGATTTCACAACACCTACGATGAAGGTTAGTCCCTTTGCTTAATTCATTCACATCTGTTTTCATTTTTTATTTTTATGTTTATAATTTAATATAATAGGTTATTTTATGTTTTACTCTAGTTACCTTTAATTTTTTATACTCAAGACAGTTTATGTTAAAACTTCACTTCTTTCTATTATTTTTCAAAATTACACTGGATAGTATTAATTAATTCTAAATAATATTTGTGTTTTACTTTAATCTCAACAAATGTCAATTTTATTATTTTAACTTGTCTTCACCGGCTTGTTTAGTCATTATATAATGCATGTTTCTAACTGTTTAACTGTTATCGTTAATATTCCTTCCCCTTCTCATTAGTCGATATAATCGCTGAAGATGGTCCTAGTGAAGGTCCGAAACGTCCGGCCAATAAATGATTAGTGTAATCTCCTTAGTCTTTATATTCCTACTATATATATATATATATATATATATATATATATATATATATATATATATATATATATATATAAATCGGGTGTCACAAAAAATTGAAATTATTCCATCACATAATAACATAAACAAACAATTTAAGTTCAAATGTTTCAAACTTTAGCAGTAGGTCTATAATTAAATATATTTATAAAGTATAATCTTACGTATATTTTTCGTTTCAGAATTATTCATCCCGTCTAGTGCAGCAGAAAAGGCGTTTTCAGCATTGAATTATGCCCAATTTCAGGCAAATGTGATTGCACCAGGTGGATTCGTTAGAAGATTTTATAAACAAGTGCCAACGTGGAAGCAGATTTGGTTGTGAAATAAAAGTTTCAAGAGCAAGGCTGTCTGTGTGGGCAAAAAAGTTCTGGACGGCCATCAGTTTCAAAAGAGATAGTGAGCCAACCTCGGGAAACGTTTGGTCAGAGTCAATGTAAATCTGTACGAAGACCAAGCCAGGTCACCCGGATCCCCAAATCAACTGTTTGGTATACATAAATAAACGTTTGCGAATGACCCCCTAAAAGCTTCAACTTATACAAGCTTTAAAGCCGGCTAACAAGCAAAAGCATAAAACGTTTTGTGAAGATATTCAACAGAAACATAAAGATGAGTACTTTAAAAGCGATGTTGTTTTCAGCGACTAGGCCACATTCCACTGTAATCGCAAAGTAAACAAGCAAAATGTTCGCATATGGGTGGAAGAAACCCCACATGCCACAAATGAACACGAAAGGGACTCACCAAAAGTAAATCTGTTCTGCGCAATCTCAAAGAACCATGTGTATAGGACATTTTTCTTCGAGGGAAACGTTCCTGGCGATGACTATCTGAATAGAAAATTACCATCTCACAAGAATTTTTGGTGGAAATTTATATTATGAAACATGATGTGTTCACAATTAAGCCTATTAAGTTTCATTCCTCTTGAAAATGCATTTCCTCCGATATGGACATCTAAAATGATGTCAATTTTCCCTCTACAGATATATATATATATATATATATATATATATATATATATATATATATATATATATATATATTAGTGTAGTTAGGTAGCAGTCTTTCCTGAATGCAAATTTTGTTGAAGACCATTGTGTATTTCGCCTTAATTAATTTCCTTTGGCAACTTTCTCTTCTTCTAACTATCTTTTTATTTTATCTTGTAGATGGTAGATCACTTGTCTTGTAATTATCTCTCTTTTAAATGAATGTGTTTGGTCAAAACCAAACTAAATTGCTGAGCTTTCGATCTTATTCGATCATCTTCGGAGCGTTTTGATATGTTCTTGCCTCCTTTAACGTCGTAATGAGTGGAGTGAGGATCTGACAGAATGAAATCAGCATAAGAGCATAAGATGCATAAATTTAGAATGTGGAGAGAGAGAGAGATAGGATAGATAGAAATTAAAGTGTGGTCTGTTGATGTGGGTGTTAATGTGTGTATGATGATAGATGAAGATGATGCAGTAAGGATGTTAAAGATTTGTGATAGGTTGCCTGGCTAACGCTTTCGTTTTTATTTTATATTTTTATAAGATACATAGCTATATTAAGCATTCAAACCATTGTTTTCATTTGCTCAGTTGAGCGTCTGTATCATTTTTTAATTTTGGTTTTATTTATTTTTTTGTGTTTATTCGCCTTTTTGTTTTTTGTTTATTTTGGAGTGGATTTATTTGTTTATTTATTTATTGATTTTTTTTCTTTTTTAATATGGTCAGTAATTACTTTTCTTAATCTCTCATCGGGATTCTCATTTGAGTTGTATAGTTGGTAGTCATAATCGGTTGTCCTTTATTAGTTGTTACGTTTCTGGTAGTTACATTTATGTACTATAGTTTATTACCTATAGATTGGTTTGACGTTTGTTAATGTTTTTCTCAGGTTTCCATTGAAGCGTTGTTTATAGTTCCTACGACGGATCTCTTCTTCTTGTACGATGTTTTGGTCTATTATATTCTGGGGTATTGTATTTTTAATTTTTTCCCCCAGTTTTTTTGCTATTTTTTGTAAGACTGTGTTTATGGGTTCTATAGTAGTTCGGCGGTGGAGTTCTTCTGCTGGTATGTAATCTTGTCTTCTTGTATTTGTCATGAATCTAGTGGCTTGATTTTGGACTCTTTGGATCTTCTTGATTTGGAAGTAACTTAATGCGTTCAATGGTATCATTGGGTATAGGAGCTTAGGTTGTACTAAGGTTACGTATAATTTTCTTTTATTTTTGGTTGATACTCGTAGTTGTCTGAATCTGTATAGTGCTGATAAGGTGGATTTTGCTTTGATGATTTTTTGTGGTAGATGGCAAGTATAGCCTGTTGTTGTTAATTTTAGTCCAAGGACACGTCCTTCTGTTGAGAAAGGATATCTTTCCATCTACGCGTACAATGGCTTTTTTCTTCTGTTCATGGATATTAACTTGAACTTATCTTTGTTTGTCTTTATTTTATTCCTTTTTTCATAATCATTCAGGTTTTTATTTCTCTTTCTGTTCTTAGGTCGATGTCCCTGTTTTTTTTTCTGTCACTGGTCACCGTTTGTGTGATATCGTCCGCTAGTTGTAAATACATTCATGGGTTGGATGCGGATGGTCCCTGGTGTACACTGTGTAAAGAGTTGGTGAGAGGCAGCCTCCCTGTGGGACACCGGTTTGAAGATTAAATTGAATTGCGTCAGCCGTTTTGCCGTTTATCTGTAATACAGCTTTCCTCACGTGTAGGTAGTTGCGAAGTGTTTTGCAGAAGTTTATTTCTAGATTAAGGTCACAGATTTTGGCTTTAGGCCGAGCAACCACACCTTGTCAAAGGCTTGAGAAACATCACGGAGTACAATATCAACTTTGTTGCATCATGCTGTTTTTGTTGCACTTTTTCCGTTATGATTGCTAGCGCGGTGTCTGTCCCTTGCTTGCTCCGGAACCCGTGCTGTTGTGGGTTTTATTGGTTGTTTTCGTTAAGGTTTTTAATCAACCTTCCGTTAAGGAGCTTTTCTAGGACTTTACCTAGAAATTCCAGGAGCGAGATCGGACGGAAGCTTCCGACTTGGTGTTTTGGTTTGCCCAGCTTCGGTAGGAAGATTATCTTTGCCGTTTTAAATGCTTAGAGGAAGTATCCCATAATTAGGCAGGCATTGATTAGGTGAGCTTTGGATATCCGACTTTGTCCTGAGCTTTTTGTTTAAAGGATTTTAAGGCTGTCATGTATTCATCCATTGTAAAAGGCTTTCTTTCCCCCCTGGGATTGTGTCTGTGTTTGTCAACGTTTCTAATCGGTATAGTACGTTCACGTTGTGTTTTAAGACTATGTATGATTTCTTCTTCGTAGTTTTGGTCTAATTCTTAGTTTTCTTTCGGTAAAATATAAAATATTTTCTTCCTGTGACTTCGGAAGTGTTCTTGCAGCTCCTCATTTTGTTCTACTATATGTTTTGTATTTTTAAGGCTTATATCCTCATTTGGTTGTGATCCGCGTAATTTCCTCTATTTTCTCCTAGAATTTCCTTTGATCCTTTTCTATTTTCATTTTCCCTATTATATTATTTCAGAGACCGTCTGAATTTTCCTTGATGAGGGTGTCTATTCTCCTTCTGATTGCAATTATACTTCTGTACCTTTGCATCGTATTTACTGATACCCTGATTTCATTTATTATGTTCTGAAACTCTTCCATTTCATCTTGGATCTCTTGGGTCCATCTAGGTGCAAGTATGGATCTGTACTCTATTGTTGGGGCGTGTATAATGTCCGCTTCTCTGATTTTCCTGGTAATTAATTCTAGTTAGTCATCTATTTCCTCTTTACCTTGGTTTCTAATGGATTCAGTTTCTATTGTGTTTAAGTACTGTCTGTATCCATCCCAGTTTGCTCTGCTGGTTACTTTTCTGCGTGTTATTTTGATTTGGATGGGCGAAGTTGAGATTGTGGTAATTATCCTTGAATGGTTGGAGGGGTTCGTGGGGTCTGGCTGTATGTGGTAATTTAGATTGGAGTTTTGATTCGTTAAAATAATATCTGGGGTAGTCAAAGCTCGGGCTGTAAGATAAGTAGGAAAGTCTGGTTCTTCTCTGTTTAGTAGGCCTCTTTGCATTAGGAGTTGAAGGGTTTTTCCCGTTTCAATTGTATTGGATGTGTACCCTGCTTCCTTGCACCTTGCGTTAAGGTCTCTGGCTAGAAAGGTTGATGCCCATCTAAGAAAGAGCTTAATGAAATTGGGTATCGGTAGGTACGAGCGTCTTGGTTGTTGGTAGGCAAGGGCTATGCCCAGATCACCTGTGGTTATTTTTATTTTTACTGCTAAAAATTATTCTTCTTGGTCTTTTATTTCTGTGAAATAAATTCCTTTTTTAATACCTATTGCAACTCTGTCATATCTTGTCTGTGAGTAGTTTGTTGCTATGAATTAATAATTGATTAACATCAACATTAATCAAGGAACCGGCCTTGACATATTATCTTGTATAATGTTTGGCCACATGCAGAACATAGCACAACCGGGAACATTCGCCGAGAAGTTGAACCTACTTTTAGATAAGAAGGGAGTCATGAAAATGTGGCTTCCACCCAAACCTTTTTCAGCATTAATATACGGCGTAACAGCTCTAAAACGCAGCAGGTAAAAGATATGTTAGAGGTGGGGGCCACACTGGCTGAGGAGAAAGCAGTAGCAGATACTGATGAATCAAATAAAGAAGAATAGTATACTAATAAATCTGAGAAAGTACAAGAAGGAAAGGTAAAAAAGAGGAACCCCCAAAAGAAGAAAAGTCAAACTAAAAATGTGCACATTGAAACGGATACACAATCAGAAAATGAGTCAGAATCATAAACAGAAATTGAAGAAGGCTGTCGTTATGAAGATAAAGACTTCAAATTAAAGCATCTTCGTACAGGAAGCATACCCCTTTTTCTTTTTAAAAGTAACAGAACTAAAGGACATTAAAAAAGGAATAGAAAGAGGAATATGTAAATAGAATTTGTTACCAATCACGACTAAGAAGCAATACAGATACTGATTGAAGGGAACCGAATTAGAATCTACCCCCAACAAACGAAACTAATAAACAAAGACACATTCGAAAAGATAGAAAATGGAAAAGCAAAACACACAATATGGAAATATTTTTAGGAAACTAGATCCTGACGTGATCACAATTTCGGAGCATGGAATAAAAGATGAAGAAACCATGAAAATTTGAAATTATCATATAATAAAAAAGAATCCCACCCGGGAAAGGTACGATGGTTCGGCCATCGCAATAAAAAAAAACTTAACAGACACGCAAGAAGGGAAAATTGACGAAGCCTACATAGCCGCTTCTATTGAAGTGGAGTACACCCAATACACAATGGTGGCAGACTACCAACCACCCCGTCACTTGTATATACCGATACACTCTGCTCTGGAGCTACTACACAAAAACAACATATCAATTTTCTGGGGGAGCTTAACGCCAGGCTTCCAGAATCAGGGTACTGCACAAACAACAACGCACGGCGGAATCTAGAAACAATAATGGACAGAAATATATTAAAAAGCATAGGCCCGGAATTCCCAACATATATCACCAAAAGAGCTTCAACTAAACCAGACATAATAATGCCGACAGAGAACTTCCCGTATAATCCTTATATGGAACCGATACTCATCCCTTGTAGCGACCATATCGGAGTTTTGGTGACTGTAAATCAAACCTCGATATAAGTCCCAATCAAACTTCGAAAAGCCTACAGAAAAGTGAACTAGCAGACATACACAGCTATGTTAAATAGCCATGAACAGCCAGAACTGAACGCGAAAAGCATAAACGAACTAGAGGAAATAACGAGAAACTTAATCGAAAATATACAGGAAGCAGATGAAGCAAGTGTGCCAAAAATAAAATACAGAACTTTACCACATCCAAAGTGGATAAAAGAAATGAAAAAGAAAGGATGAAAAGTCCAAGAAAAATACTCGGAAATAAGAATTTTCGGTACAAACAGACAAAGAAGCTGGAAATTAAAATAACTGAAAGAGGAGATGGTCTTTTTTATGAAGAGCAACAAGAAAAAAACTTGAAAGAATTCACGAACAAAATAGAGGTCACGGAAAACCCAAGGAAGGCCTGTAGAATGATAAAAATAATCAGAGGAAAACCACCAAGAGAGCCAATAAAAATAAAGAACGAGCAAGATGAATCCCCTAAAAGCAAAGCGGAAATAGAAGAGAAGTTTAGAGGACATTGTGAAAAAGTTTATACAATAGAAGAATAAGATAATGAGCGATTCGACAGAAAAACAGAAGAAATGGTCATCGAAAACTAAGAAGAAACATAAAAAGAATAACACCACTTAGGAGAGTCGATGTAAGTACAGACAAATACGCGGGATTAGGAGATCTAATCAGTTTGGAGGAAGTAAAAAGAATATTCGCTACCTTTAAACAAAAGGCACCTGGAAATACTGGGCTGACAAAACAAAACTACTAAATGCGCCTGAAAATATACTAATATATATTAAAGATCTACTCACTGCATTCCTGAATATCGGTGCCTAACACGAATCTTTAAAGTAGCGAAGATGGTTTTCCTTCACAAACCAGGAAAAACACCGACATCAGTCTCAAATTACAGACCGAAAACGCTGCTTAATTTTCTGGGAATGGTATTCGAGAAAATACTGAATACAAGACTGGTGTAACACCTAGAATACTCAGTGAAATAAAGGGTGGTCCATTAAGATGGATCGAAGCTAACAGTAAATAAAACAGTGTTATTGGTGAAAATTTATTCATTTCACTATTGGATCATGTTATTTGAGTCATGGCAATTATGTGTGAAAAATAATATCGCCTAAATGTTCGCCAAGGGTTCGGCGGCACACCTTCACTCGATGGTCAAATTTTTTTATCACGTTTCTGCATAGTTGCTCTTCGTTCTCACCAATCTGCCTTATTATCGTATCCTTCAGCTGTTGAATTGTTGTTAGCTTGTTGGCAGAGACCTTACTTTTGAGATGACCCCAGAGGAAGAATTCTAAAGGCGTCAAGTCACACGATCGTGGTGGCCAAATTCTTTGTCAAAATTCGATGTAACGTTGTTGTGGAGAGGTTCAATACCTGGCCACATTCTCGCGTACTGCAGCAATGTTTTCAGCTGAACGGCGTAAACGAGCACGCACTGGCATTTTCATATCTGCCACCAACCCCGTTTGTTTGAATTTACGAACAATTTTATCAATTGCACTCTCAGTTGGTCGATTATGTTGACCCAAAAAATCGCCAAGTGCCCGAAATGCGTTTCTGTTTGAACGTCCATTTTCGTAATAGGCTTTGATAATCTTAACAAGTTGTTCGATCTTTAATCTTTCCATGGTTAAAATTGGCAAAGACTGTTGTTGTTAAATCTGAAAGAAAAAGTAAAGAATCATTAGACGCTTAAACTTAACTCACATTTAAAATCGGTCCAAGTTATTGGAACACCCTTTACAACGAGCAACAGTACGACTTCAGGGAGAGAAAAGACGCAACTATGGCGCTCGCGATCATAACCGAAAAGATCGCACAGGCAAAATCTGAAAAAGGATATGTAGACGTGGTACTCTAAGACGTTGAGAAAGCCTTCGACAAGGTCTGGGTGGATGGGTTAAAATACAAACTCCTCCAACTCGATCTCGGCAACCGGATGGAGAGAATCCTGGCTGACTACGTAACAAACAGAGAGGCGTACATTGACATCGAAGAACAGAAAGGACCGAAATTTCAGCTGAGAACTGGGCTACCACAAGAGGGGTGCCTGAGCCCAACTTTGTACTTGATATACAGAGCGGATATGCCACTTCCATTAACACCAGGCTGCATGAATGTGCAATAGGCCAACATCAGTCAGGTGATCTCCACTCGGGCCACAAATCCCAGATGGCAAGCCAGGACAACAGAGAGAGAGAGAGATCCCAAATATGAATGAATTCGAAAGGAGATGGAAAATTAAAACCAACCTAAACAAATTTAAAATAATACCATTAATGAGAGTAAAAAAAGGTCAGGATAACCATCAATAGTACAGAATACAGGTACAGAGCCGAAAGAAGAGTGCTGGGCCTGCAGATGGGGAAAAGAGGATAGCGCGCTCACATAAAGAAGAAGATTACCAGGGCTAAATCAGTCCTGAGATTCTTATTCAGCCTGAAACATCTGGAGCAGAAAAGGTAAAAGACGCTCTACAAATCATTTGTAGAGTCAGTTCTAGTGTATCCACCGATCCCCATCCACACAACAACTAAGACAAACAAACAAAAGTTACAAAGAGTACAAAATAAAGCAGCCTACCTAATAACTAATACATGGAACCGAAAAAGAAAAAGACTCCGCGTAATAATAGATACGGCGGGGCTGGACCCAATAAATAAAATTATTTAGAAACGGGATAAAGAAATCTACTAAAAAATTGAAGTAGATAACTAGGAGACCTAAAGAGTTCTAGAAATAGAAAACATCAATTAAGACCGTCAAGTCTTCCCCAGCAGCAGGCTCCACCTACGGAGAGAGGAAGACCCAATAATCACCTAAAACTAAAAACAACAACAAAACAACCGAACAAGCAAAACATATCACAAAGGCATGAATCCTTGAAAACGAAGACATAGATAATAAAGAAGACAGAACCAAAAATCTAGAAGTAAACAAATAGCAAACACAATCCGAAAAGAAATTAGAAGACCATAAAAAGAAAGAAAATAAAGAGATCAGTCAGTATCCTGGCATTTTTTAAACTTTCCATTCTCTCACAAACACTAACACTCAGCCCCCCTCCGTCAATATTAATTGAAAAAAAACTCTCTCATGCTATATTCTCACTATCCCTACTCTTCTCTCACCTTATTATATTCTTCCACATCAGACTCTGCTCTTCCGACGATTTCGCTTTGATTCACTGCTATCTTCCAGATACAGGAGGCAAGGCCAAAAGTAATTCTCATCGACGCCTTTCACTGAGGACAGTCATTTTTCTACAATCTATACCATGGATGGTATAATCTCGTGAGCCAACTACGAGATTCAGCAATCCCCACCCCTGCTCCCCCACCCCTCTGAATAAAAATTCCTTTATTTTCCTGGCTCGTCACATCTCACCGGGTCCCCACGTACTCTCTGACCACCTACCGATATGTCTTATCATATCCACACCTCCCTTACTCATACCCACACCACCTCTTTTCGACTACAAAAATACGAACTGGGAAGAGTTCAAGAGACACATAGCATATAACACGCCACATAACCTCGATTTGGACCATACCAATTCAGACATGTTAGACGACCACTGGTGCTTAATCTTAAACACTATAACCACAGCACGCAACCTACACTCACCAAATAAAAACCTACATATGCATAAAACATTTCACATATTCCATACACACTCCGAGACTCAGCACACATTACAACAATCACTACGCTAGAGGCCCACGACAACACAACATCAACCCCCTTCGTGCCCGCATCCTACAGTGCGTGCCGCTAGATAGGAACCGGCAGTGACGAAAGGTCGTCTGCATAGCGGACGACACTCGTTTCACTAAACCCTCCAACTTCTGGCGGCACGTAAAAGGGAAGCTATGCACTGATCCACCAAAACCCATCAACCTCCAACTAAACAACCAAACACTCACAGACACCAACGTCATCCTCGATGCATTTAGGTCCCACTGGGACACAGTACATACACACAACCCACCCAAACCTCACGCGCAAGAGCACTTCCAGGAAGTCCAGGAGTGGTATGGGGCCCACGCTCACGAGCCAAGGCCCGCCTCTCTGATACGAATGGAGCCTTAGGGGTGCGAAAATGTATCAGAGAAAAATTACTTCCAACTCGATAATATACATAGCCGATAAATCTACCAACTCAAGACGGACTAAAAGCCGGTCGTGAGGCTAGAGTATTGACGTTTAAATCCAACGGTACCGAGTTCGAAACTCAAGAGTCTAAAAAATTTTAAGAAAATCGCCCAAGAGAGAAAACGGAAGAAAACGCTTTAAGGACTAACTCAAAACAAATTAAGAAGAAATCATTCAGTCAAATAAATGAAAAAAACTGAAGATGCATCGAGAAAGAAAATCCAAGATTAAGGACCAACCCAGCCAAGACAAATGAATAAGGAAATTCCGAAGAATAACAAAAATTCGAAGAAGACAACGTGCATTGAAGAAACCAAATAAGAAGCAAGATAAACAAGAATAATATTAATAAATAAATGGGGATAAGGAGTGTTTGCCCCTCCCCCCATAACTGCTGACCCTCAACAGCTGAACAATCTTCTGATCTTCGTTACAACTGCACCTTCCCTGCTACTAGAGATTTAAGAAAAAGTGCTGCTGGGAAATTCGGAGACCCGGGGAAGGAGAATCCATTACTCATTGATTAGAGACAAGACTTCATTGGCTCTTCCTAATCCCAGTAAATTAGCTCCACTCAGCCGGCAGACTGGGAGGCCGTAGAAGGGAGAGCTACTACTCCTGGATTAAGAAATCCAAGACTAGTCTCTTGCCCATCCTCAAATTCGCTCCGCTTTCTAGAAAGGGACCTGTGTAGGGGTGCGAAAATGTATCAGAAAAATATTCCTTCCAAATCGATAATATAAATGGACGATAAATTTATCAACTCAAGACGGACTAAAAACGGTCGGTTGTGAGGCTAGAGTATTGGCGTTCAAATCCAACAATACCGCGTTCGAAACTCAAGAGTCCAAAAACTTTTAAAAAGATCGCCCAAGAAAGAAAACTCTTGAAGGACTAACACAACAACAATCAAGAATAAATCAACTCAAGATAAATGGAAGAAACTGAAGATGCATCGAGAAAGAAAATCCAAGATTAAGGACCAACCCCGCTAAGACAAATGAAGAAAGAAATTTAGAAGAAGAAGAAAAATTCGAGGAAGACAACGTGCATTGAGGAAACCAAATGAAAAGCAGGATGAACAATAATAATATTGATAAATAAAATAAATAAAGCGGGGGAATAAGGATATTTTCCCCGCTCCCCATAGAGCGGCTCGACTACACATCCAAACTGTCCACTCCCATCACCGTCAAGGAAACAAAATACTACATTAAAACAACACCAAAACGCGTGCCCAGCCCCTCCGGGCTACCAGCCACACTAATACACAACCTCCTAACAAACATATACCCCATACTTGCACACCTATTCAACGCCTCACTAGCCTTAGGCCACTTCCCCAAAATATTCAAAGTCTCTCACAACATATTTCTACACAAAACGAACAAAGACTCAAAATACACAAACAATTACAGGCCTATTGCTCTATTAGAGAACCGAGGCAAAATACTCGAATGTACGATCAATCGCCGCCTACGGGACTACCTGGAAGAGAGGGACTGGTTCTCCGACACACCAATATGGGTTCGGGAGAGGCCAGTCCACCCCGGTGGCTGTGACCATCGTTTATGACAGAATACAGAAAAAACGCCAGGTGCATCAAAGGACACTCAATCTGCAAGGAGTTGGAGAAGGTCTTTGCTAAAGTGTGGCACGAGGGACTCCGTTGTAAACTCCCCAACAATACGGAGTTACCTCTCTGCACCAGAAGGCTTCTCTTGCACTACCTCACTGAACGGATATGCCTCATAAAATACAACAATACCCTCTCACAACCCTTTACACCTCGCTCAGGCGTTCCCCAAAGGAGCGTACTGGCACCCATACACATTGTCCTACTCCGATGACGAGACCATTCTAGTAAGCGGCCGTGGTCCAGATGAGATCGCGCTCCACGCACAAATAATACTGGACGCTAAGTAAGAATTTGAGGATAAATGGCTGATTGCCACCAATCCTCAGAAGACACAGATGACACTTCTGCGCAAGGGTTAATTTCATGCATAACCTATAAATCTTCTAAAACACACCAGACATGAACCATCTAAACCCAACAAGGCTAGAATACACACAACATAGAAAAATCCTTGGGGTATCTTTGACACCACCCTTAGGTTCAATATACACCAGAACATAACACAAGCAAGAGTGTTTTATATAAGTGTGACTGAAGTTTTTTGCCCTTCAGTTACACCTATATAAAACACTCGTGAGACTGCTTCTGGCGTACGCCCCATGTTCACTCGTAGCTGCGAGCTCCACGTGGCAGCAGGAGGCTCATTGCATTTAGAACTCTGCTCTGAAGCGCGCTTGCTGCTCTGCCTTGTACACGAGAATGTCCGCACTACACGGCAACAACAAAATAGCACCACTGATCACGTGCGCTCACACCAGACCCACAAAACCACTCGGGAAACTCGCGAAAGACCCTTTATACACTGCATCACATGCAAGACGGTATTCGATGGCATCGCGATACCCCGCTGTCCATCGACACCCACAACCCATACCCTTCTTCGCATAAGTTAAAAGCATGATGAATAATGCGTTTCCGACTAAGCAAACACGCTCTCCTTCCTGACCACCCTCCAACCGTCGTCCAGTCACGAACACCTCGATACCAACCCAACCACACCATGCACCGGTGTCGGCCCCCTTTTCCTCTACGACTGCCTATTCACCTGTTTTTCACAGTGTTACCTCTCTGTCATTTCTATAGACATCATTCATTCATTTTTCTTTCTGTCAGATTCTTACTCCAGTCATTACAACGCTAAAGGAGCCAAGAACATATCAAAACGCTTTGAAGATGATCGAATAAGATCGAAAGCTCAGCAATTTAGTTTGCTTTTGACCAAACACATTAATTTAAGAAAGAGATGAACACAGGAAAAGTGATCCACCATCTACAAGATGGAATAAAAAAAATAGTTAGAAGAAGAGAAAGTTACCAAAGGAAATTAATTAAGGCGAAATACACAATGGTCTTCGCGACAAAATTTGCATATATACTCATATATATATATATATATATATATATATATATATATATATATATATATATATATATATATATATATATATATATTACATATATATATATATATATATATATATATATATATATATATATATATATATATAAATAAGGCGTTTCTCTTCATTGCCAAGTAATTGATCAGTGAATTCCCGGCCTAGCACCAGACCTTCTATATACAAGTCTGGTTACTCACTCAGAGGGTAAAATTGAGGAAAACCTCAGCTCAAAATGTATATTTTCTAAGCTTTTGGACTGTCGTAGAATAGGTTCAAGTTAAATGCGTATTAACAGAATGTAGGTTGCCCAACAGTCGACTCTTTTGGAGGTTCCGGGATAACAGAAATACGGGTACAAAAATAACTTTACCAATATGCAAAGTAATATTATTTAAATGGTTAAAAGGAGTTTTAAAACAAGCTATATACACATTAGATGGAAACAAGTCGCTTCGTCTAAAAGGGAAGAGACCTGGTGGGGACGATCACTCTAAAAACAAACCGACAATATTGACCGAGTGTCGCTCGAATGACCTTAAACGTATACCCAGCCGACGAGGAAGGCTTACAGCACAGGATATTTGCGCTTTGCTATTACCTCAAAGATTCTGTCCGATGGAGTAATCCTTGGCGCAAAGTTCAAATAATAGTCCCTTGACACTGATTATTACGGGAGGAATTTAGATCTTGCTTTCGAGTAAAACACGAATCGAGACTGAGCGTGTTGCGTTTGAGGAGCGGATAGAACGGGTCGAGGTAGACTCACATGAGTTGACGAGAATCCTGGGAGCTTAAGGTTTTCTGCAAAAATTGTGTAGAATCCAACAGGACGCGAATAGCGGGTACCGACGGGGGCGGGCAGAGGATACTGACGGCACAGAACGAGCGGCGGATACTGACAGGGCAGAACAAGTGGCGGATACTGACGGGGCAGCACTGGTAGCGGATACTGACGGGGCTGGGCGGGTGGCGGACACTGACTTCTAACTCTGAGCCGGAGGATTTATAGTGGGGTCTAATGGAGTTTCCCCCCCCTCCTTCCGAAGGGGAGAGCTCCAGTATTCGAGCGCATCGGCAGACGAGAATAGTCTCGCCCTTTGTGCGCGATCGGGGGAAGGTTCCTAAGCCGGCGAGGCAAAACTTTGTCCGACTTCAGATGACACTTTTGGGGCTCTCAAAATTTTCGAAGCTTTCTGAGATGGGGGGCATTTAGGGTCAGAGCGACGTCTCACGTCGTCTTATAATTTTGCACCTCCATTAGCGCAGAAAAAAGGTGTCTGTTCTCTCTCTCCATTGAAGGGCGAGGCTGCGCGTATCTTCCTCTCCTTTTCTCTTTATCTCTCTCTCTTTCTGATCTCTAACACGGACCTACGCCAAATTCTTTCATAGAGATGTTCACATTCTGATGTCAGAAAAGAGGAAGGTACCCACTGGTAAATTATTAAGTTTCTAGTTGGTACTCTCTTACAATTGGATCAGTAATGCAGGAGAGGCATGATGGAAAGGCATATATAGAAGGAGTTAATCTAGTAGATAATAAACGAGGCAAGGGAGCTATAAACCATTTCAGAATGGGAGATGACAAAAGAGTCAATTAAAATGAACAGATAGTGCGAGAGTAACGAAAATAAAATATTTCGATATTGGCATATCATATTAATATTAGATTCTAGCGCAGCTTTTCCTAACAGGGACTGAAGCAAATGTGTCAATACAGTCAACAGTCGCCAGGTACTCGTGCTCATATGAAGTCCTTGGTCTTCTTAGTACTGTTTTAGGCCACGGCTCTTACTTACTCCCACTTCATCTTAGTATCGCTAGTCAAACAATTGGACGCGACCACCGACAGGGTATTTCTACTTAGGAGCGCTCTGCGATGCAGTTCAAGCCTCCTCCGGAGATTCTTTACTCATAGTTTTGAATATTTTATGAGTCAATTATTTCATTCCTTCCTCTCCTGTATTATTGATCCCATTCTAGGTGATGACCAACTATGGGGTTACTACATTTAAAGCCGCACATCAAGTATATACATATAAAGTATATACGCTTCCACGTAAGTCAAAAACTATACAAACAAAAGCTAAATGGAACGTTGGAGAGGTTATATCCTGCTAGCCGTAAAATGCATTTAAACCTGTACAAAACAATTGTGAAAACACTCCTTACATACGCACCAATAACACTCACCGCCGCAAACCACACATGCAAGGGACGAGGACCGAGAATACAAAATTATGCGCTGAGATGCGAGTGTCACTCTCCTCCATTCAGACACATGACTACACTAATCGACAACAGCTGTTTCACACCACTAAGAGTATATAACCATAGCTGCACAATTTGAAGGATTGGGAAACTCGTAAGAAAACCCCACACCCATCCAAGTATACGCCTAACAACACGCTGTGTTGGCGTTTAGATACCCTTCAGCCCTTGATTACTTACAACCAATACCCATCCTTACATAAGATAATAGCACCATGAGTATTGCCTTTTCTCTAGTCACGCCTCATCTTTCGACTACACCCCTGCCTCCCATACCTCAACATACACTTACAATATACGTCGTATAGGTGTTCAGCAACCGAAGTCTTTGCACCATTTTACTCTTTCTCTTCTCGATTCAGTGACTCACCATGGTCATCTCTTTCCTTTCCTCTCTATTCTAATTACTTCATAATATCCTGCCAGTTAAATGATAGATCACTGGACTCTCAAACGCTCACTCATCGTTCTCTTGCTCACCACCTGATTTTCAGGAGGCAAGTAAAAAATAGTTCACCGAAAGTGCCACCCAATGTGCCCGAGACAAACCCAGTAGTTTAAAAAGTGACCAGCATTGATGCATTACCCCTTTATCCACCCCTTACCTCGTCGGAGTTTTGTCCGTGAATGGAGATTCAAGATATAACCCTCGTTGCACCTATGCCAATCTTTTGAAAGTGCATAGTGGAGGGTTCGGGGAAAAGAGGTTTGTAGTTTTGTCGACTGCGGAACCCGTGGTCAGTGGCATCCTGGAATGGGACGGAGATACAACGTCCTCCAAACTTGGCAATCCACTCGCACCCAGAAGGAACATAAACCTTTTGTTTTCCGTGATGGCCTCCTTGTGTTTTTCGTGATGGCACTCACCCTCTTAGGGTAATCCCAAAAGTTGAAGGAGTGCAATGCGGCACAGGCCAACATTGCTGCATACACGCTTCGCTCAAAACGATATGTTGGTTTAGATTACTCTAACTAAACGTACGTAGTTGGCAATCTCTGCGCCACAATGTCTCAAACTGGTTACTTAACACACAGAGGGCAGATATTTTACTTCTGAATTACACTAGTCTATACTCTCCAAACACGAGACTCCACATTGCAATTTATCACACATATCACACGCCACTGGCACTAAAACTAGGATCAGCGATCCTTGGTAAACGTTGCAGAAATCACAAACTTACAAACTGACAAGACGACTGCTTTGTGCCCCAAAATACAAACCAGAAGAGCTTTGGCCCTCCTCTTGGTAGAAATAGAAGTGGTAGACAACTCCACAATAATGCCTACTCCTATCATCATTGAATAAACAAAACACATCATTAAACCAATTCTAAATTGATCCCGGCCTCTCCGGTCTCCCCTTCACAATATTCCAGCATTTAACCGAAAACATATTCCCAACACTAATACAACTATTTAACGCCTTCCTCGCCTCGCGTCTAGCCACTTTTCACATACATTCAAAACATCGCACGCTATATTAGTTCATAATCCCAGAAAGAACCTAAACACGCAAAGAACTGTGAGGTTTTTAGCCATTAGAGCAGCTAGCAAAATTCCTTGAATGCACGGTAAACACCCGTCGCCTGAATTTCCTGGAGAAGAGCCATTGTTGTTTCCCTGCCAATATGGATTTAGGCGACGTCGGTCCACTTAAACTGTTATGACCATCATTCACGATATAATATAAAAAGCACGACAAGCCAGTCAGAAGAGGCTCTTCATCAGCAACGATGTGTAGAAGGCATTTGACAAAGTGTGGCATGAGGGGCTCCATTGGAAACTAACAAACAATACGGATCTCCCTCTTGCCACTAGAAGGCTTTTCTTCAACTACCTTATCGGCAGGATATATCATATAAAAAACAATAGCACAACATAACAGCTATTGGCATCACGCGCTATCTTAGCCAATGGTAGCTAGGTGGTGCCAACACTATACACCTATACACAAGTGACACGGTAAGGCTTCCAAAAAAGCTGTAGGCGCATATACACACTGTCCTACAGTGATGGCAAAGCTATTCTCTTCTCCCGCAGTGACCAGAAATAATCGCGCACCTTGCACAGATAACCCTAGACGAGAAGACACTGTACGATGACAAATGGCTCATAGCGACAAATACTATGAAAACATAGGCGACACTACGGCGCGGGAGATCACTACATAAACAAACACACCAGATCTATACTACACAGACCCCACAAAAATAACATACTTCGGGCCACATTCGACAAACACCTACACTTTCACGTATACCAAAACACTACACAGAATAAACCAAAACGTACGACAAACTCTCAGCAGATTCTACCTTGCTAGCCTCAAAATGCAACTACACCTTCACAATAAACCTGACAGATTAATCTTTACATACTTACCAATTACATTAGCATCTGCTAGGCACACATGGCAGAGAGAGCACGAATAATATTAAACTCTGCATGCACTGAAATGTGCATTGCGCTCACTTCTAATTACAAACATGTTTTCTTTACACGACGAAAAAAGAACTCACACCACCGGATAACCACGCAACACGAAGTTTAGGAAACTGGCAAGTGAACCCAAATAAATAAATGTACACCAAATAGAACACGCTGCGTTGGCGTTGCTTCACCCAGCAGACTACGAATACCCCAAACCAACAACTCTCTATATATAAGATAATTTGATCATGAATTTCGCCTTTCCTCAAGTCGCGCATCATCCTTTTCAACATCCCCTTTGCTGCTCCAACGCAATACAACAACCCACAAACTAGAGGTAGCATCGGTGTCTAGACACTGGCCTGTTACTCTATCTATCACCTCATGAGGTTTTTTCCTCTCTCACCCCTAGATCTCTGTGTTTCACAGCAGTAATCTTTGTATCTTTCTTTCACACTTTTCACATCTCTGAGGAAGGATTTTTGCTTAACTCCGAAAGCTTAAAAAATCAGAATCTCGAGCTGTTATATATAAATATATATATATATATATATATATATATATATATATATATATATATATATATATATATATATATGTATATATTTGTATTATATATATATATATATATATATATTCACCAACAAAAAGAATCATGAAAATAGTGAGAGTAGGTAAAATACACGATTAAGCAAGGCCGGTTTGACAATTTAATAGCTTCATAGGTGGAAGCTATAATCTTTTACTGTTACATTACCTTAATATTTATTCATTAAATTCAACCACAATTCAGTATCAGTTTGTTGTTTATGTTTACCTGAATATTCCCTACGCCATATTATATTTCTTACAAATATATGTAAGCTACTATGCAAAATCATCTATGTACAGGAGCCAAGTTTTCTAAGCAGCGATGTCTGCCCCCTTTTATACCAAAACGATAATATTTAAGATAAATTCAGTATAGAGAGCTTTCTCTTTTTACACACTCTCTGAATTGAGATATCATTATTGCATGACTGTAAATTTATTCAATACTATATTTGACGTGGACCAAATACATAAGTTAAGAAATCTCTTCACTAAATTACTGCATAAACAAGGTTGAGTTATATCCTAAAATTATATTGATATTCTAGCTATCAATATTATAGCTATCTCTAGCTATCACACTGAAGAATTCCTTTGTTGAAATTCTATCTTATATAAATTATAACTTAATATCATAGAGGGAATTCTGAAGGCTATTGCAAGCCACTGTAATATTGATGAAGCAGGAAACTAGAGGCGACTTTAATGGCAATGTTGGTTTCTAGGAAAACTAGAACTAATTAAAAAATGAAAAACTAATTATAGTGGATAGAAATGTTTGGACTGATTCTCATAAATAATCTTAGAGATTTTGTTAGAGAATCTAGGCCTACATGGAACAGAGGTGAACAAAAAAATTTCCTCGATGATAACTTGCCAGCAATAATTTATATAATCTATATAAAACATGAATATTAATGAAAATCAATGCATTTAGGATTTCCCTTATCATGATTCACGTAAGTTGAGAAGATAAAGGATTAAGAAGTTTAAAAATTACTGGAATACATGAATACTATAAAACAGGCCTGAGTCAATGAAAGATTATTTAGAACAGTTTGAAAAGAAGTTAACAACCAAAAGGGAACTATGAAAGTATACATCAACTGTTAATAGATATATTAGAAATACTGCCGATGAAAATTTGAAAGCTACTGTAAAATAAAAGAAGAAAAGAGATAAAAAGTACAACTAAGTTAGAACAACCTTGAGTGAATCAACAAATAAGACAAGGTATTAAAGAGTAATAGATCTATTAGACAAAAAGAGAAGTCGCACAGGTTCAAAGAACTATGCTACTGTATATGATCCAAAAAGAAAGTATAAAAGCAAATAAAGATGAAATTTATAATTTTGAAAACAACATGGCAAAGGAAATTATGAACGCTATAAAAAAAGTAAAAAAAAGGAGGAAATACGTCAAAAAGTTGAGAAAGAGTGAAGACAAACAGAAGAGTGATTAAAATTTTTATATTGAACAGTGAGAATTGTTGATTTTAAGAGAAAAACTGAACTTACAAACTATTGAATAAAGGTAACAACAATTTGAGTGGATCGGCCTCGCCTAAAACCATATAGGAAGGAACAAAACAGTCGTTCTACTCCTGGAAATTCAGACATGCATTCAAGGATTTTTGCTAGCAGCTCTAATGGCCAAAACCTTACAATTCTTTGCGTGTGTTGGTTCTTACTGGGTTTGTAAACTAATCTAGTGTGCAATGCTTTGAATGTATTAAGAAAGTGGCTAGACGCGAAAAGGCGTTAAATAGTTGTATTAGTGTTAGGAATATGTTTTTGGGTAAGTGCTGAAATATTGTGACTGGGAGGCTGGAGAGGACGGGGCGCATTTTGGAATTGGTTTAATGATATGCTTTGTTTATTTAATGATTATAAGAGTAGGCTTTATGGTAGAGTTTTCTAGCACTTACATTTCTACCAGAAGGAGGGCCCAAGCTCTTCCTTTGTGTAGTTTGGGGCAAAAAAAGGACTCGTCACCCCAACCGACGCGAATTGAAATTTCTACTTCCTCCGAAGTTGCGGTATATTACATGTTAACATAATGTTAAACTTGATTACTTTGTAACCATCTATAATTTCAGTATTCTAAATAATTACTTCACTATAATATCACTTCTGTACATTTTAACTTTGTATATTGAGTATTGTAATTATAATATTGTGCGTTCACTAAAAGAATTACGACAATGCCGAAAGTATAGGCGGAACGGCCTTATCGAACCATTTTCACAATGACGAGATAAAAAGTTTCCACGATATCGCCTCCTTCCATGACGTCATCATAAGTTGATCGTTCGAGACCTAAGGCAGCATTACCTAGAAAAACTTTGCTTCAGTAATGAAAACTACCTGAGTTTCTAAGTATTCTCTAAATTCTGTAAACTCAGGTCGGAGGGCTGTGGACTCCACACACCTCTGGTGTTGGTCGCATGATTCTTCGCTAAGGGGAGGCCCGCCTCTTACCCTGCGCTGGAGCGTGTTCTTTCTTCTTCTTGCGTTTGTGTTGTTTCTTATTCTTTACGGGTCATTTTGTTTTTGTATGTTTATTTTGTTTGTGTGGTTTTCTTTGTTGGTTTTTGTGCGCTTTTCGTGGATTGTAAAGTAGCCATTAGGTGGTAGTCAGAAGGTAATTGCCTTGTATTCACAAGGTTATGACTCTCAAATTGGAAAGCTCTCTTCATCCTTGGTAGACTGGGTAAATTGGTTATCGGAGATTTCCTCAAAAAGGTAAAAGCAATCTTGGAGCTGGATTCAATATTTCTTTATTCGGCAGAAGCTTGGAGTCGTATTCAGATGGTCGTTTCTTAATAAAAGAATTCATCCTCAAACGAAATCCATCTCCCTATTTTACATAACAGCTCGAAAAACAAATTAATATATTTAAGCGGTTCCCATAACATAAAATTGCTTCTCTCAATTTATATTAACTTATTTTAGCAATTCTTACATAACTATTAAATTTTATAATTTCTATATAATAATACAAGGAATTAATACAATAATTTAATTAAAATCAGAACAAAGAATCACTTGTTTCATAAGCCTTGTATTATGTATTGCAAAATCTCACCGTTTCTCTTATTTAGGCGATCTAACCTATAAACGCTCTTTGTTTTAATCAATCAAACACGATTTCGATTAAATATATTAAAAAGATAGATTGTAATTATTTCCTGTTGACTCTTATTCTATTTTTATATTTATTATATCAAAATTAATATATTCAACTCTTTCAGGACGAAAGAATGATTCCCTTTAGAGCTCTCGAATAAACAAAGGTTTATATATGACCGCTCAAAACATTAAATAATAATAGAACAGTAACACGTCTTTTCATTCATTTAAATCAGTTTTCTACAAGATTTAAATATTTAGTCCATCTTTCAATTAATGGATTGGTGGATTGTAGGCAATTTTAAGATCTAATAAGTTTGATTTAATATAATCCTCTTATAGGATTGGGCTCAATTTGAGTGTTTTTAAAATATAAAAATTGGTTTTAGCGATTCATTTAAAGGTAATGTTTTTGATTTGATTACATATATATATATATATATATATATATATATATATATATATATATATATATATATATATATATCCAAACATTGAAACATTTTCAGTGATTTTATTAAAGAAAAGTAAAGCTACTTAATTTAGGAGCGTGCATCAGAAAACAAAACAAATAGGAATAAAGTTAAAATATGACAACTTAAAAAATTACAAAATTAAAAGAACCGAATACGTAAATGATATACACATTACCTTAAGCAGATAGTCGTTTCAAGACAAGAAGGAAAATGTGAACGACAAGGGATCATGAAAATGACTTGGTAGGTTGTAGGGTTATGGGATAAGTAGAGGCAAGGAGGAATCATACTCGTTGAGTGTCGGTTTAGGTTTTTTAACATAGAGCGACTCGAGTATTTTTAATAATTGGACTGAAGGAGCCTAAAAGAAAGGGAAAAATGTTTCGATGAAATGAGGTGGCCAATAATTTCTGCGTGATTTCGTATGCTGGAGAATTCGAGTTTTGTTAAGGGTCTTTGAGTTATATGGGATAATCCAAGATGTTTATTGACCCTCTTTTTAAGATGTAGGCTAGTCTGCCTACGTATCAGGCATTGCAAACCGAACACCTGAATTGATATACGACAGAGGAACTCAACATTGGATCAATGAGTTGTCTGAGACATATTTTTCATTTAACATGTTTCCTATGCACCTATTTGCCAAGTATACAAAACTTTTAAAATACGTTGTTATACACCACTGTTTTATTAAGCTTCCATTTATTGGTCCCTCCGCTTCTTATTTGGATGCTACTATTAAGAAAATCTTGCAAAGACTTCTACCACAATGCCAGTTTAACTTGATATATATTAATCATAATTCTTTGGGTTCTTGCTTCAACTATAATGATCGTATTGATCAGATGTTGAGATCCTCTGTTGTATATCATCAATTCAATTGTGCCGGCTGCAATGCTTTGTTTTTTAATGTGCGTTCCTAAATTGAGTAGCTTTACTTTATTTTAATAGAATCACTGAAGATGTTCCAATGTTTGCAATAAAACGTCTGATAGGAAATAATGTCCTTTTTCCATCTACTCGTGGGTTTTCATTTTCCTACTAAGATTAAGGTTTAGTCGAACCAAGCCAATTTCTACCTATATATATATATATATATATATATATATATATATATATATATATATATATATATATATATATACATATATATATGCATATATATATATATATATATATATATATATATATATATATATATATATATATATATATTTATATATACATATATATATAAATATATTCCTATTACAAAAGAAAAAGAAATTAATTGCATTGTTATAGTAAAATTGTTTCGACTTTAATCAGAGATCTCATCGTACAAATACATAATAGGTATTATGATTATTTCAAAATGTCACAATTTCACCTAATTCTCAGCACTCTTTTGCAAGTAACCTTTTATATATTTTTAATTTTTGCAGATTTTTAGCAAATATATTGAGGTAATAAGAAGGACAGAATGATCTATAGAACTTAAAATGAATTTCTAAAATATTTCTAAATTCCAGTGTTTTCGTTCAGTTGCGAAGAATGAAAAGAGATTATTTAATTATTCATGCAAACGTAACTTTGTTAAGCAAAATTGAGAACATTTGCAAATATTTTAAATGTTGTTTAAATTATGAAACATTAGAAGATATTTAAGTATTAATTTGACAGTATTTCTTTGTTTAATTAAAATTAATTACACTTTTTGTCGGGTATTGCAAATTCAGGAAGCAATTATTTTAGCACAACTAAAATTCACATGAACTCTCTTCATTCAATTAAGGAATTTTCGCAATAGATGTTAAGCGATTGATATCCAAATCAGGCCCTTTCAAGCAAACCGTTCTATGGACAAAATTCCGTAGAGAACCAACGCTCTTTTGCGAGCACTCTTCAAATTCCCCTTCAGCGGATTTTTTTTTTAAGTCCAACGTGTGAACTGAATAGATAATTTTAGAAAACGCTTATCTGAGGTACTTTTTGAGTCATATACTATGCTATAACGTGATTCCAACACCACAGCCTATTACTAGGCTGAAATTTTAATTGCAATGACTTATGTCCTTGATCTGAGGCGCTAAAAGGGTGCTGTAAACAGCCACCCCCCCAAAAACTTGCCTCTTAGGAAAGGAGGTGTCTTTATGAGCAGCAGAATGTAGAACTAAACCACATCATTTGTTGTGCCTCTGAATTCAGTATCAGGAAATAAATTAAATAGATAAAGTTTAATCATGGGACGCTAAGCTCGGAATAAGAACGTATTCTTTTATTCAGAGGTTCGTAGTATTTAAATTTGAATGGAATTTTCGATAAGAATTTCCGCCCAGTCGTGGGGATTAAGGATGCAGAGATGCAACTCGGAGCAGAATGAGACGAAATGGCCTTTTTTTATAGCGACAGCCAGTGTCTAAGGGAGTCAGTATTTCCTTGCAACAGTTCAGGAGAGTTCAGTATTCTCGCGATCTCGTCATAATTACTCTCCACAAACTGTCTCATTTGCACATTTTTACTAAATTTCACCCCCCCTGCCCCTCAACCTTTTTGAAAGCTCTTTCACGGAGGTCCACACATTCTTTATGGGTTCTTTCTTCCCTTGCGAAACACAGTCAAGTTCATAGGGGACAAGCACGCTCTCGAATTTGCTAAGAATATCCTACTTAAGCTATGTTCCTTTCACAAATTTTACCTGTAATTACACCACTTTCACCTCAAACTTTGCATCACCTATATTCTGTTGCCGATGCCCTTGTTTTTTTCTTTCAAATGAATACAAATAACAAACCTCGCTCCGTCTATTGATCCGTTGAGGCTAAAATTGTAGGGATCCTGAGCCAATCAATATCATGCATTAACGTCACGAAAGACAGAGTCAAACTTCATTACATGAAAGGGGAAGAAAGCAAAGGGTAGGGTTGAGAATCCTAAATGGAAAGTCACCGAAGGCGCGTGGCAGTGAAAAATGTGATGGCCACGCACGAAAGAATGTATGTGTGAGAGTGAAAGGGCCGAGGGAGGAAGGGGGAGGTAGACAACAAAGAAGTAAGGATTATGCAGATGGGAGGATCTGTTCAAGCGTGGCAAGTGAAGGAGACATAAAAACGAGAAAAGGAGAAGGAGGGGCAAACAAATTAAGAGGGGACCGCAAGCCAGGACACACGAATTTGTGGAAGGGGGGGAAAAGAGCGTCAAAATATTGATTATTTAGCTAAATTGAAAGAGGAAAATCGTCTCTTCAACACTGCGCGTTAATATCGTCTTCTAATAGCAACAGATGACCGGAAAATTGATCACACTGCCTCCCCTTAGATTGAATTTAAACTTCAGACACTTCTGACTTATGAAGCCAGTTAAATAATTATTCTAATGCCAGGAGTCAACTTACACTTAATCATGGCTGATTGACTTGTAAAACATATCGACGATTTTTAAGTCACTTTCCTTATATTTATCCTGATTTACATCACTCTTATTTCATAACTATGGTCAAAATGACTCATTATTTAGACTCCTTTACTCTTCTTTGAAGAGGCCTAGAAAGAGTCTATTTGTTTACTTGCGTGCTTGGGGATCTTCCAAAATTTCCTCTTAATAATTAATTAAAAATAATTCCGCAATTATCAATCCCTTGATTTTCACTATCTCCAACAGGAAGCTAAAACCTTTTTACTAGGGGCATTTTCCGAAAGGAATTAAGAAAAAATAGAGTACAGTAAAGAGTTGAGTGTTTTAAAATTAATAATAGTTGAGTACCAATGAGTAGCCACCTTCACCCTCTATCGAGAACTTCATGGAGCACGGTCTTCATCTTCACTGACAAAGTGACTGTATATAATAGACCAATTTAAAGCCCTTAAAAGAACTGTATCCAATGGTTAGTTTAATTTTCGCTTTTGCCGTCGTAGTACGTATCGTTCTTACCCATTCGGGGGGGAACGATATATCTTCGATAGCTGACATATTCGACACGTTGCAGTGTAAACAATTAGTTTGAAATGTATAAATTAGTATAATTTTCAGTAAACGCTCATCAGCTAGAATCGGCAAACTATGCAGGGAAATGCGTTAATGTTTATAATATATATATATATATATATATATATATATATATATATATATATATATATATATATATATATGAGTGTATAGGTTTTCTATAAATACCATAGGCTATAATTTAGAACAAAAGGTCAATCTCGCTATTAAATTAGTAAATAAAAATAGACAGTAATAATATATTGCTAAGAGAAAAAATTGGGAATTATGAATATATTTCAACCATTTAGTTCCTAGTGCAATTTGTTTTCAATTTTTAGCATATTTTTGAAGATTATTTCTCCATCTTGTTTTTTGTCTTCTTTTCGGTTGTCTTTAATCACGAGGAGTCAAATCTGGTTTTGATCCCCCTGCCCCTCCCTGCCCCAGTCATTCTCTCTTAAACCACCTGTTCCTTTCATCTCAATTCTCCCTTTGACAGGATGTGCATCTTTGGAGTACCCCTTATTCCTTCTCTTTCTGAATGATATAAAGTTAAGAAATATATGTACGTATCTCAGTGTCTCTCGGTCTATTGCTGTATCTTGACTTGAGCATAGGGCACGTCGTTGTTCCTAATGAGAGCGCTTTTCTTCCTGTTGAAACCTGTGTGGAATATCGGTTCTACATGTATGTACGAACGTGTATGTATAGTCATATAATTTGCATAGTCGTAATTTAAACTTCTAGAGAAGAGGACAAGTCAACCATTCAGGAAGCGGCTTCGATTTATATGATACTAGGCAATAGCTTTACCATTGCTACTAAGATTAAAATTTAAAATCTAAAAAAAAGCGGCCATGGTTAAATTTTTATAAATTTTCTGAACTTCGCCAATTATAATAATTTTAAAAAGAACTCTAAACTCAATTTCCCCCCTTTCAAAATATCACGTTGCTTAAATATAGTTATAGAAGAATATATATAAGAATAAATTTTCTGAACTTCACCAATTGCAATTGTTTGGGTTTTTAAAAATTCACATAATTTCGATACTTATATTTATTTCTGAACTTCACCATTTTGTTTGTTTATTTTATAAAAGAATTTTTAAAAACTTATTGAGAAAAAACATAAGTCATAACCAAACTAAGATGGTATTATTATTCAAATACTCCCCTAAATCTCCTTCTTAAATTATAGAGTTAACAAGCCATGCTTCGTATTCTTTCTTACAGAAAGAATTTGGTTCCACGGGCACTCCTTCGGCGTGTGGCCTACGGCCTATTTGCTATGCTAAACCGCTTTTTTTAATCCCCTTTATAGACTCTTTATTTTAACAACCTGAACACCCTTTTCAACATAGATACCCTTAAACATTTTTTAAAAGTTATTTTACCTTTTATTATATTGTCTTTATCCCTTGAAGATTTATATAAAGTCGAGAATTTTCCAAACACTTTTTTCAACATAAACAACCTGAAACCTTTTTTTAAAGTTATTTCACCCGGTTTGATATATAGAAAAACCTTCGTCAGATCTCTTTTTTCATCTAAATTTGTTTTATATCCGAAATGATAGTAAAAAAGCGCCAAAGCCCTAATTTTAATACATTTTTTGAACCTCGCGATTTGTATGTTTTTTCATTTCAAATCATTCGATAATTATATTTATATTTCTGAACTCTTAAAAAGAACTTTGATAAAAGCTCGAAACATACAAAAAACAGCCCTGCGAATAAAAGTTTCAAATAAACCTAAGCTCAAAAATATTGAAAGGTTACTTGTCCACTAAGCAAAAAAAAACATTTTCCAAAATTAAAAAAAAATTCACCAAGTTAAATTATAGAGTTAATGATGATGATAATGAAAAAGGCTTACTTACTATTCTGAGAAAAATATTACCACAACTCTGAAATTGAACCTCAAAGCTTACTTACAATAGGAACGCTTTTATATTACTTCCTAACCTATTTTTATTCACACCATACATGATGCCATCTAAATTGGACCCACTCTGAAAGCGTATTTCGTAAATCTTATCAAACCCAAGAATTTCTCTTTGGCGAACAAATTGGTGAGTCAGATTTCGTTTCTTGAGTTACGCTTGAAATTTCCTTTCTAGCCAATTTCGCCCTTCTGATGTCAGCTGCTTTCTCCATTCCCCTGTTATACAACCTAGATTTCTTCTCCCCCAAACAGAAAAGTATTTATTAACTGAACTATCACAACCATACATTCATCCAACTTCCTTTCTATCCCCTGGGATTTATCTTCCTTTATTCCTTTCCGTTTTCCCCAGGAGAAGCAGGTCAAACCAAAGCTGTGTGTTCTGGGGGTGATATGACAGAGTCAGGTTACCGTCAACCGTTTAAAGTGTCGTCGAAAGCCACAATCGATACGAATTGTCTGTTTTCCCCTTGCGTCTATCATAGGGGGTGCCGACTTTCCTAGTCCCTTTCCCCAACAAAAGGAGTGAAGCACGCGAATAAGAATTATCCTAAGGTATGTTTTGTTCCGAAAGCCTTTGAAAATCCTTTCTCGGGTTAAGCATTTCTCGGTGACGAGATCTCCTCACAAAATCATTCTTTATTTTTTCTCTCCTATTCTTTTACCCATTCAAACTTTATATTTGGATGTTTTTACTTCTTGCAATCTGGATTTGATTGTGACATCTCGGAAAGCAATTTAGCATTATGGGTTCCACGCAAACCTAACCAGAGGGATTTAAACTCACCCTACAACCTTGTCATTATATGGTATGTCTTTACATATTGGCTGATATTAAAATAAATCTGACATGTTTTTTAATTTTAGAATATATAATAATAGTCATTAATAATAATATATGATAATAAATTCAAGCATTATTTATTGAAAGTACTTGGAGTGAGTTTCTCATACCCATATATATATATATATATATATATATATATATATATATATATATATATATATATGAAGAGAGAGAGAGGAAAGAGAAGAGCGAGCGAGAATAGAGAGAGAAGTTGAACTCATTTGATATCAAATATCCCTTAATCGAACCATATTAAATATCCCCAACTCTTACAAATTCCCCTGTCTTGCGGAGACCAAAGTACGTCCCACTTATGTTTACTACCTAAAAATTTATTATTTTCTCCATGAATCACCTCTTAGCAGGTTCGCTACAATGGTCAATTTGCTGATTTTCTGATGAGGCAAAACATTTTCTTTGCACTTTTGGGGACCAAAATTATGAAATTCGTATGCATGAATGCGTACCAGGTGTTCTTAGTATGGTTTCTGAAGTTGAAATGTGAGTGACAGTGCAAGAAACGGCAAAATTCTTACTCTCAATGAGTGACATAGTTCATAGAAATAAGATATTTATTGATGGTACCATGTCATTCCACCCTGAGTGATCAATAAAGTGAATCACATGGTACCTCAACAGGTTAAACGCGTCTTCATATATGACGTCATTGCCTCTTTGCGGGAGGTTGAAAGCTTCGGCATTTTAGTAACCTTATCAATTAATATAATAATTATTTAATAATTATTCATTTAATTAGAATTTTTTGTTTATTTTTTATTTTAACTCTTTCTTATAACATGGAATCAAATTTATTTTATTCAAAATTAAAACCTAACGATTTGACTGATTGTGAAGAAACTGACTTAAATGATGATTTTCAATCAAGTGATGAAGTGACAATCTTTGGAAGATACCAACATTGAAAGTATTTCAAGTTCTGACGCAGAAGTGGAGCCACAAATTTCTTCCCCACAAGATTTCCCTTAGGATGCAACTACTAGCAATGCAACTCTAACCTTGGGCAATGTAAATCCAAAAGAAAGAGCCACTAAATTTCAAGGCAAAGATGAATTGCTATATCAAGCACCTCGAGGGAAGAAATTGAAACCCTGTGAAGTACGAGTATTTCAGCTTTTTATTACAGATGAACTAGTTGATAATATGATAGTGCTTGAAAGAAATAGGTATGTAGATCAAGTTTTAGAAAGTAAAACAATCACTAGGCGTTCTAGGCTAAGATTTGGGGTTCCAACTTACAGAAATGAAATAAAAAAATTCTTAGGTATAGTAATGTATGAGTACATGGGAGTAGTTTGGAAACCAAGTATGCATCATTTTTGGTCTAGAAAAACTGTTTATGATTATCCTTTTATATATATAAGAATATGACAAGATATAGATTTCAACTGTTATTGAGATTCATTTTTTTGGCCTATAACATTTCCTATAGTAATACAAATAACAGATTGTTCAAAATACAACCTTTGTTTGACTATCTGGTTGTTAAATTTAAATCAGGTATATATTTCAGGTGATGCATTTGTAGTTGATGAATCAATTATTCGATTTCGTGGTAGGTTAGGATTTTGTCAATATATACTGAGGAAAAGTCACAAATACGGAATAAATGTATACAAACTGTGCATTTGAAAGTTTATGTTGCAGATTTTGTGAAAGTAGTGTCACACACGCATTCAGAATCAATAAGATTTGCTAGGGTCTAATAGAACTATATATGGAGACAATTATTATTCTTCAGCTCCTCTGTGTGAAGATTTGCTGCAAAAGAGAACATTCTATTGTGAGACTTTTAGGAAGGGCAAAAAATTTATCCAAAAGAAAGTAGTGCATTCCAAGCTCAAAAGACGTAAATGTTTAGGAAAATAAGCAAAAATGGGGTGAAGGTTTTTAATTGGAAGGATAAAAAGAATGGTTTTTATGATATCAACAGTTCCTGGGCATTCTGATTCCCTAATTTCAACAGGAAATAAAAATAAAATAGGGTAAAACGTTTTAAAACTCATCCAGTATTAGACTATAACATTGCCAAAAATGGGGTGTACTTATCAGACCAAATAGGCTCCTACCATACTGACGTTCGCAAATCTCACAAATGGTTCCCCAAGGTTGATTAATCCTAAATAATAAATACTTTTGTGATACAAATATGTTTCTTCTAAATGTTAAAGTAAATATTGTTTAATATCTCGTATGTGGAACAACAAGTAAAAATGAAAGTTTAAGGTAAACACCTTGTGGAGGTAAAAAAGTTAAGCATTCATTAGAAAAGTCACCTGACCGCAAGAGAATTAGTCGAAAATTATGTCGATCCTGTTACGATCTAATATCACAAAATAAAGGTGTTAGTGTAGCAAGAGCAAAGGTTAGAAAAATATCTACATTTTGCAATTCCTGTGAAGGGAAGCCTTTTATGTGCCTTAGCTGCTTTACTGATTAAATTGATTTTGTATTATTTTTTTAATGTAGCAATTTCTCTACTTTATTCAATATAAGTTCATTCTAAAAAAGTGCAATTCTTTAATTTATTATTTTGGGCAAAAAAAAACTTTTTCCCATTTTACTTGCCAATAATTGTTTCATTCCCTCATTACACTAGCCAACAAATCTTAACTTTGTCTCTGCTACTTGAGTAAATGTTATTGTACCTAATTAATTAACGTGCGCTGATTGCAAATGTGTGCTCCGATTTGTCCTGCACGTAAGGTTTCTAAGTTATGCAACTAGGCTTTATGGCTCACTTTGTCACCTTGGATCAATTAATGATATAATTATTACAGGTTTGATAAGAATGAGACGTTTCTGGGCAAAGGTTTGGAATTGGGGTACCCAATTTGGCATTATGTACATCCTTTTGCAGACCCAGACAAGATATGTGATATATATAAAAGAGGTAGTACTCACCTAACTATAAATGTCTTAAAAAATCTTTGAGACTCTTGCTCTCTTGCTTGTACGTGGATCTAGGATCCTCCCGTTGTAGAAACCAGCAGTAGTTACCCATTATATTTTCGTTGAAGCGGCGGTCATACCTGCTTTCCATCATTGTGATATCTCGGTGGAACTTTCCCCATGTTTGTCACTAATATCACCCATATTAGATGGAAAGAAATCTAGATGCGAATAAAAGAAATGCATCTTAAGAGACGTCCGGCACCCTATTCGTTGATAGGTCTTTAGCATGTTGTCCACTAGTTCTTCATAGTTTTCAGCCCTATGATTACCAAGGAAGTTCTGCACTACATGGAGAAATGAATCCCATGCTGCCAAATCAAATGAATTTATTTTATTTCTGAACTCCCTGTCACGTATCAATTCTCTGAACTCCGGCCCTACAAAAATGCCAGCTTTAAGTTTAGCATCGGTTTTCTTTGTACCAAATTTCTCTTTGAGATACTGCAATCGATCAGAATCCTGGGCCATTTCTTTAAAAAAATTCGTGATAAGGCCAAGTTTGATATGAAGTGTAGAAGGTAGATCTGCGGATGTACCAAAGGCATCTGCTTCACATTGTATCGGCCAACTATGTGTTCTTCTCTTTCGGGCCACTTTTTGATAATATAATGATCCTTGTCGTAACGGCTGTTTCTTAGGCATAAGAAGCACATATTCTTTGTATATCCTAGCAACAGTCAAAGAAGTAAAGAAATTACCTCTAGATCACCACATATATTCCACTTATGATGAGAGAAATGAACACCTTTCAAAATAAATTTTATTAAGTCATATCTTTCTATCATCCCAAAAATATGTGCAACAAGAATTAAAGGTTTTTTGTTACCATTGTGTAGCAACACAGCTTTGATGCTAGCAGTGCTTTCATCGATTAATAGTGTCCATTCATCAGGTAAATGTTCGTTTGCTAGCTGATTCATGAGGCCGTTAACATCAGTATAGAAACAAACACCATATTCTTTTTTATAGAAGGCAGCTAAAGCCTCATGGCGTTTAGGGAAAGTTAATATTTTTGCACCGCCCTCTAGAATATTCCCTTCTTGTAGTCTGGAGCCAAAAAGTTTGGCGTTCTCCTCTGACAATGACAGATCCCTCACCAAATCATTCAATCTTTCTTGATTTATCAATTGGATCTTCTTTCCTTAGAATCATACACATTTCATCGTCATTGTTATCCTCCTTTTCAGGCGATTAATCATCTTCTTTAGCTGAACTAACTGATGGAAGAACTTCGATTGGCATCTCCATATTATGGGAAACTGGTTTTATAGCTTACTTAAAATCTGGATACACATTTTTTGACTTGTTCTTATTTGAGAATCCCGTAATATTTGCCATAAAAAGTAGTAATCAAAAACATGATTTTTTGGCTCATGCTACACCATTGGTACAGCCAAAGGCATACCCTTCCGCGATAACACACAGTGCAAGAATTGTGAGGTATTCGGGGCTTGTCCTGATCACCAACTTTACAACCAAAATAATAATTGTGAGCAGTTTTCACTCTTTTAGCTAAATTTTTCCGCTGGTTGCTTGGAGTATATTTTCCACAGATATAAAAAAAGTTGTCTGGGCTATTTATACATCCTCGCTAATTCATGTTTTCAACTTAGTTTGTATATAGCTTGTTATATAATGTCTATAATCTTATTTCATTTGCAAATTAATTGAAAGATAAATCTGAAAGAAAAATGCAATTAATCACTGTATGTAAATACCGTTTCAACACCACTACTATAATGGCTAAATCTGACAATGTGATAAAGTAGGAGTGTAACGCAGGAACCAAACACACACAACAAATCCTCTCACTACGGTAACCAAAGCAACACTGCCCATATGTGCAACTAAAGAGTATGTGTGTAACCCAGGAACCTTACGTGCTAGAACATTTCTGATTAAGATTCGGAATCAGCATACTCGATTTAGTATAAATCCAAGCTAATACCTAAGTAGCAGAATCATTGTTGACTAGTGACTTATTAAACATATTTTAGAAAGTATTTATTTTATTTAACCTTCCAACTATAAATTAATAATAGTTTTATTATTCAACAACTAGATTTATTTATCAAAAATTGCATAAAAACATACGTATGAATAATTTTAAAAATGACTCACGTGTATGGAACAATACCAGAGATCATAGAGTGACCACATGTGAGTCACATCGCACTTAACGTGTTAAGATATAATATTTATTCAGAGTACGTTATCTCACCATAGCATACATAATGCATCGAAAGTTTCAACAAAGCCGGTGCTTTGACAAATAAACAAGCCCTCTTTACGTGAAGAGACTAATAGCCAATAAAACAATTGGATGTTTGTTCTATGAATACTGTACTAAAGTTTGTGTTCTCTTTTCATCTCAGAATTTTACTAGAATTTGTAAATTAAATAAAATATTGACCTGAAAGATATTCTATTAGTATTTGCTGATTGTTTTATCTTCTTGCTAATTTTGATCTACTTTAGGCCAAGATTGCTAGAAATGAACATTTTCATGATGAAAATATAGCAAATATATTGGAGGCAGAGTCTAGGCATATTTCATCTGATGAAGATTCCGTGGTATATCTCTTATACATTTCAAATGAAAAGATCGAGAGTGAGGATTAATTGGCTGATGTTCTCGATATCCAAAAAGTAGAAGAAGATGAAGAAGAGGGGAGGAAAACCTCACAAGTCCAGTTTGCTCGACGGTATATAAAAAAGAAATCAATCTTTCCTTTATCATGGCCAAGGGCGACTGAAAATAACATTGCTAAGAAATATTCATCTACTACACAATTTTAGGTCTCTTCTTGATCGAGAGATACTTTCATGTATTGTACATGAAACAAACATCAATGCTCAACAATTTATTCGACAGAGTGTTTCTCGTGCTTCTTCCTGACTTCCAAGGAGATCAACAGATGAAGAGGAAATCCAGATTTTTTTAAGGCTTTACCTTATTATTTGGATGAGCTTAGTAAACTGAGGAAAGATTTACTACTATTAGTCAACTCATTCCTTATACAATAACTCTCTTGCTTTTGAAACTATGTCCAGAAATCAACTTTAACAGGTGGCATACATATATATTCATTTTGCTCATAATTAAACTAGTGATCAATCCAACAGAACAAGAAAGATTCAACCTCTAATTAATTTTATACAAAGAAAATTTCATGAGTCTTTACACACCTAAGAAAAGCATATTGATTGATGAAAGTCTCCTTACATGGAGAGGCCTCCTGGTTTTCCGTCAATATATCCCTTCTAAGGCGCACACGTATGGCATAAAGCTTTGTAAACTTTGTTCTGTAGATGGATATTGCTGGTCAGTTCAAGTACATAGAGGAAAGCTGATAACATGAGGAAGAGAAGTCGGACAAACATCAAGAGTATGTGAAGAACTGACAAAGGGACTGAGAAATGAAGAAAGAAAATTAAATGTGGATAACTTTTACACAAGTTACCATCTACCACAATTCTTCCTGAAAGAGAAAAAATGTGATTGGGATTCTATCTGCGTCTAGGGGGCTATAACATAAGTGAGTGGATGATGAAAAAGCAACTAAAAAGAGAATAAATGATAGGACAAGAAAATGCTAATGTTATTGTCGTTCTGAAGTGGCATGCTACAAGGGATATATGGATTCTTTCTACAAATCACACCCCAGAAAAGGTAGAGTCTCAACGTCACACGCGGATACGGGCAAATCCCAATAACAATCAAGCTTAGACGTCTGATTGAGGGGCATGAGCTCGGTAATGTTAGATGAAACCCAATGCTATTGTTGATTATAATAAAGGAAAGGCAGGATTAAATCTATCAGATAAAGTGGAAACATATACTACTGTGCTTAGAAAAGGTATCAAGTGGTAGAGAAAACTCGTCCTAGCGCTATTGTTGGGTGTAGCTGTTATGAACTCTTGCATCATTTATAAAAAAAAAACTCATTAATTCCTATGCTAGAGTTACAGTATGAAAGACACCCATTGCATTGATTATTTTCACACACAATAAATATTAATTAGAAGGAACGTAAATTATTTTATTCAATTTTGTGTTACATAAATTATTACGAACTTCCCTTTCTTATAATTAAAACAATTCTTCATATCTAAAGCCCAATTTACTAAAACAAGTAAATAAATTACTAATATTATTTATACCTACCTAAATAGGAATATAGTTACTCGTAATATACTAATTTTAGAAAACATTTACTTTCAGGCAAATTTATTAATAAACAAAATTAATTTGTAAATAGTATCTTCTATTTGCTTTAAATATAAAAATAAGGTGAATAAAATAATTATAATAATAATATTTTGTTTTATATGAAATACAGCAAAAACCGAAGCTCAGTATTTTCACTTTTATCTATGGACGGAGGCAAAAGTAATTTCAAATATTTAACACAGAAAACACCATTATTTATTGAAATTTAATATAGCGTGATTCACAGACGAGCGACATCATCTAAAGCAAAGCTATGTTGTCACTCACATGTGAGTGACGTGGAATGTTCAAGCAAAAATAGGTGTCACGCATATATGAGCCACGGGTAGCGAACGTGATAAATTCTTCTCGATTATTCACTAAATAAAAAATATTGGTATCTAACTCTCTTAACTTTGTAAGTGGGACATATCCGGAACATCTCACACCGTGATAATGTTTGAACGAAGGCAATGTTTAATTTTAGGGTATATATTAAAAATTTGAAAAACTTATGGCCTTGGAAGTATTTAATATAAACATAAACTTCATTGCCTTAAAGAACCTCATTTTATTTGTGAATAAGCTTGGAAATACCACTCTTGTAAAATTCTTTAGGTTTTGATGCAAAATATGAATCCAACTCGTTTTCATCCTCATAATTTGATGTTCACTTAAACACATCCAAATTATTTTCTAATCCCCTAAAATGTGATACTCAGAATGAACAAGGTTAGGAGAATATGAAAGATGAAGCAATATTTCCCAACCGAGCTCATACAAGAGCTCTTTAGTCATTCGAGCTCTGTGCGGGCATTATCGTGATGGAGGGTCACACACACCCATTCCCTTGACTAATGAGGGACGCCTTTGGCCCAACGTCACTTTCAGATGACGAATTTGATTGAATTAGAGATTAGTATTAAATTTTGATTGTTGTCTAACGGTTCGTAATGGACAATTCCTTCCATATCCTACTCTACATTCAACATAATCAGTTTTTGATGAAGTCTTCCTCTCGGTTGTTGAGAAACTCTACTTTTTTGACTGATTCATCAACGACAGCTTTTAACTTTATGATTGTAAAAGAACAACTCCTAAGCCATCCACCGCAATTTATCCGAGACCACGTTCTATGGTATCACGCCATGAACGATGTCATTTTCTGTTGGAACATTCCCGAATTTTCCACCTCTGAGCACGTTGGGTAAATATTTTCCAATCCAGCGAACTCGTACAAAAGCCTCCTCCTCCCGCTGACGAGGTGTGAAAGAACCGCTCTGCCTCCCTTGTTGCTGCTAAACAATGAATCGACTCCGCCTCCGGATTAAGGTGTCTGGAGCTTGTGACTCCTTTCTCTAAACTCTCCTCTCCCCTCCAGAATCGGGTTATTCTGTAGTTCAGGGAGTCCAGCTGCACTTCAAGGCCGTCCTTATCGTCTCGTCCCGTGAGCGTTTTTCAGACATCAGCCTTCTTCCGCCGTGATTCTACCTAAGTCAATTGGTAGCTTCTGTGAACGGCAAGCCTTAAATCGACCCGAAGAATATCTCCATCGATTACCCTGGAGGAAAAGAAGATTCCTCTTACAGTGTAATTACGAGAATTACCACTATCTCCTTCTGACGTCATCTTTGAAGTTTGGATATCTTCACCGAAAGGTTGGTTTGGATCGTGCCCCAGCGGCCTCATTTCGATCGTGCCCCACTTGCCTCATCGGATCGTTCTCCACTCGCCTCATCGCAGTCATCGCCTCATTGAATTCATTGACCCGTAAGACTGAAACCCCCTCCATTATTAGCATTATCAATCTTTCCCTTCTAATCTGAGCCTAGTTTAATTAATCAATTAATTCCACCTGCGAATCCCTTCTCATAATAATTATTAAGAGACTCTTTTAATATATATAATTCACCTTTGCCTATTATTATTCTTATTTTAATCTTTGTAAATAAAATTATATTTTGTTGTTTCATCTTTAACTAAACTTGAACGAGTATCTAGGCCTATTCAAGTAAATCTTGCCAACCATTTTTGCACTCTGTCTGATTATTAATGATTTGAAATCCAACGCCTCAAGTTTGACCTCCTAGTCGGTCATTAAGCCCTGCGAACAGTCCTTCAACGGTTTGTGTTGCAGTAGGTTATAAAGTCACCCCCTTCTACATAATAAAAGAGTAGTTTATGGTATAGAGTGGTTATACCACGGCAATAATAATGGATTTACTTCTCCTTACCAGTAATGTGCTAGCCCAAAAATGTTGCTTGAAAGTTTCGTGAAAGCAATGACCCATAGTAAGCAATATGAGGTAGCAGATTCGCGGGAGCCATTTTCCCATTAATAAAAATTTTCATTTTTTTTTCATTAGCAGCCACATGGATCTCGTTAAATTGTTCTTCGAATTCACTAGATGTTATAGCAAGTTTTGCTGTGACAACAGCTTCCACCTCTTCAGAGTCAAGTTTTTAAGTGAACCTTCTCTTGGCCCGTCTTTTAAAATGAAATCCCCTCTTCAAAACATGAAAAACACCTATAGTATTTTTTTTAATTTACTGTATCATCTCCATAAGTGCTCTGAACGGATTTTGTCGCCCTAGTTGGATCGACACCTTTAAGAAACTCATGTAGCTGAATACTGAAGATTATGAAAAATACTTTTATAATCTCTAAGGAATAAGTATAAATTACTCATTGAAGCGTTCTTAAATGATAACAAGGAGCACTATCTTAATGAATACTATCTAAAACTTTATCCTAGAAAATCGGACATTACTTTCCTTCCAACCATATATAACCCTGTTTTAGTGGTTAATACATTTCCAAGTTTAAGGATTTAAGCTTCATAATGACTTTTTCTACAATATACACTCAGTTTTATTTCTTTTTTAGTCGTATCCAGTCACTCTTATATTTAGTTTCGTCCGTCCGTCTCCCCTTTACTCTGTGTTCATAATCCACTGCAATACTCCAGTTTTCCTTTTCAAAATGCAGAAAGTGAGTCAAAATAGCAATTTTATCGTCAAATAAAGTTCAATACATCCAAAGACATTTATATTCTAGACACTAGTAGAGAGATTACGATCAACTTATACCCAAAACATGCCCTTACTTTAGACAGCAACTTAGATACATACATGGAGAGAGTACGTTTCTCATAACATATCACTGCCTCTTGTTCGTAGCCTTGGATAGTAACTGCTTATTAGCAGGAGTATTCGATAACTAGATTCTCAACACTTGGTAATAATTTCATCTTGTTGAATCCTTTGTCCACCCATCTCTACTCTTCTATTCTATATTGGAATAATTCACTATTCAGTATTTTACAATTTTTTATAATTCTTCCCCCTAAGAAAGATACCTAACGAGATACTCGCAAATACCTACAATAAAAATAGCAATGCTGAGAATAGATGAAGCCCTATGCCAAAATTCCAAAGGTAATAATGAACTAGATACAACTTTAGAGAATCTAACGAATAATTAAAAAAACTGTTAGGAAATTATTACCAGAAATTGGATTAAATACTAGAATATCATATAATATTTTACTTAATTGCAGGAAAAACAGAAAGATGATACTTTCCTGCCAATTCTGACTCAAGGCTCATCTCTTTTTTCATATGATGATGATATTTTGGTTCTACTTAGAAAAAAGACCGGCTGGGATGAAACGTGATCGGTCCTCTATTCTCTACTATAAGTGCGTTTGTCTTTTCGCTCCTATTCTAAATTGCGTGCTAGATATGACAAGGCGCAATAAAGTTAATTCGCACGTTGCACGAATCCTGCAATTTAGAGCAGAAACAAGTCTCGCTGTCTTATTATTGACTGAAATTTTCTCTCCTTGAATCCTTGTAAAATTTGTTAGGTGAGAAGGGTTGTCTCGCCTTTTAAGCTTTGGTCCTTAATGTTGTTTCGTTCGTAAATGGCAACCGTTGCCTTTTGTTTTGCGTACTTATTCTCGAAAGATTGGAAATGACTTTGATCTCAAACTGGCGAGGGTTAAGTAGAGTTGCGCTCCACCCGGAATCCTAACACTAAATAGTCAACTTTGGCTATAGATTCTATATATGTTTACACTTCACAACTTTCATTACGAAACTTTTACGATTTTTTAAGTTTTTATTTATATTCCCACTAATTTCTATTAGTACAATTTAATAGGGTAATTTCCTATACATCATTACTCATTAAAATCTTTCCTATGAACTTAAAATATAATCTTTGTGCTATTAAAACCAACAATACGCTCGAACTTTTTATTCACTATATACTATTTATTTACAGATGTTTGCCTTTTTACTATTATTTTCCCTCTTTGACTTCGTAAAGATATTTGCCGACACAATTAATTTCGCTGGATGTTTTCTATTACAGATTAGCCACTAATCTGTATTTATCATAGGGTAATTTCCTTATACTATATTTCATTCATAACTTTTCGTTGCGATTCTCATTTCAACTTTATATTCCATCGAAGTTGTATGGGGAAGCCTACTCAACTATCCCAAGGAAGAACTGAATAAAGTGGTTATTCGATACATCCCTTTAATCGTCATAGTAGAGAACGGATGTTTACCTTCTGGGTGAGGTAATCCTATGAACAAATTGGCACTTTAACGGTAATGAACACTTTTTTATGTAGGTTTCTATAGCAACAGTGAAAGTAAGGGTTAAAATGACTAGATTAGTCAGGTGGATATATTCACTTGTATGGTGTAGATGAGAAGCATACCCTAAGATACCGGATGGAGTGTGGAGGCAGTTTATAGAATGCTATGGTACTAACCACTTTGATTGTTACTTTGAAGGTAAACTAACAAATTATCAGTCTATTTACTTGGGATTTACATTTACACCTTTTAATTACGATTTTCTCATATAAACTTTCCACTATTCTCGCTAAAAAAAATAATTCTTTATCCTCTGCACATTTTTAGGTACCATCCTGCCGCCTATCGAAGTGCGTATGAACAAGGTCTGCTGAATAAAAAGTCGCGTGTCCTCACTTATTGTGATTTATGTCCTCACGACTTTGGAAACTTCCAATAATTCCCGGAGTAACCTTGAGAGGATCTTGGCAATTTTATCATTCGAAAGAGAATGTAAACACCTCAAGGGTTTCAAATTTCGTTAGAATCGGCCGAATATTTATGATGTTATTGTCAAAAAACCCTAAATTCCTGGCTAACCTTGGGTGACTTTGGCAATTATATTATTTGAAAGAGAATGCAAAACTTATTCCAGGGCTAACCTTAGGGGGACTTTAGCAATTATATCATTCGAAAGAGAATGTAAAACAACATAATGTGTTTAAATTTCGTTAAAATCGGATAAATAGTTCTGATGTTATTGCCAAAACAAATAATTCCCTGCCTAACTTGGGAGGACATTGACAATTAAATCATTCAAAATATAATGTAAAACAACATAAGGGTTTAAAATTTCGTTAGAATGGTTGGAATAGTTATGATGTTATTTCTAAAACAATTTAATTCCCAGGCTAACATGGGAGGACTTTGCAAATTGTATAATAATTCAATTTTAACTAAAAAAATATACATATAATTTTTGAATTAAAAAGGCTGGCCTTAACTTTTTGTCACACTTCATTTATGGAAGTGGAAAGGCGATAAAAGGGTCACACCCTAATTGCATAGTCTAGAATAGTATAGTATAGCAAATTACAGCATAATATAACATAGCATAATATTTCATAGGGGTGCTTATCCTATTATAGCATAGTATATCATGGCATAGTATATTATAGCATAACTTAGTATATTATATCATAGCATAGAATAAATAGTATAGTAAAGTATAATATAGTATAGTATATGTAGTATAGTATCTCCTAACATCATATCCTAGTATAGCCTAGTATTGTCTAGAATAGTTTAACTTTTTATAGCAAAGCCTAGTATATTCTTGAATAGTATCCTGAAAAAACGTATCTTACCGTAGGATAGCCTACCATAGTATTACCTCAACTAGCATAATAAAGCCTAGCATAGTATAGACTAGCCTTGATTGCCTGACGTAGTAAATCCTGCATTGCCTAGACTAGCATAGTATATCACAGCATAGTAAAACAGAATAGTTTATATCATAGCAGAGCCTACTATATTATCCATATTATAGCTGAACATAGCATCCGATAGCCTAGTCTAGCCTAGCCTAGCTCAATATAACCAAGTCTAGCCTATGATTCCCTATAATAGTAGAACTTACCATACCATACTCTAGTGTAGCTAGCATAGTATTTCCTAACCTTATATAGAATAGTTTAGCCTGGCATAGTATGAATTAGCCTAGACCTATCTAGCCTAGCCTAGCAGAGAATGTATAGTATGGCCTATCTTAGCCTAGGAACCATATTAAAGCCTAGCCTAAGAAAACTAGCCTAACATAGCCTAGTACAGCCTAGCATATATAGGATCCTAGCCTAGTATGTTCTATCATATCCTAGCGTAGTTAGCATATTCTAGCCTAGACTAGCATAGCCTAGTATAGTATATCATATCCTACTCTACCCTACCCTACCCAACTCTAGGCTAGTTAGTATAGTATAGTATATCATAGTATTGACGAGCCTAAACTAGATTATTATATCTTAGACTAGGGTTGCATAACATGCATAACATAGCTTAGCTTGCCCTAACAAAGCCTCGCTTATACTTGCCTGTTATAGCGAAGACTAGCCTAGTGTAGCAGAGTTTAGTATATCATAGCATAACCTAGCATACCATAGCATAGCCTAGCCTAGTATAGCTTAGCCTAGCATAGCATAGCATAACATAGCCTAGCATTAACTATCCTAGATATGTTTAGCCTATACTATACTATTATACCCTAGTAAAGCATAGCTTATCATTGTCTATCCTAACATATGTACTTTATGCTAGCCTATCATAGTATATTTTAGCCTAAATTGGCATAGTATATTTTACCATTGTACATTATATCTTAGCATAGCTTAGCATAGTATAGCCTAGCCTATAATATCATAGCATAGTATAGCCTAGCCTATAATATCATAGCATAGCGTAGCCTATTGTAGGCTTTCCTAACAGAGTAAAGCATATTATATCCTAGTCTAGTCTAGCAGAGTATCGGCCGAAAAGTTCTGATGTTATTGCCAAGACAAAATAATTACCGGGATAACCTTGATAGGACTTTGGCAATTATATCATTTGAAATAAAATGTTGAACAACATAAGAGTTTCAAATTTCGTTAGAATAGGCCAAATAGTTTACAATGTTATTACAAAAACAAAACAAAAAAGTAAAACGGGCACCGACCGACCGACCGTCCCATATAGTGAGATGTAGACTCGCTCGCGACCTGACACTCGCCAGCGACTAAAATTTCAATGAGATATTTGATTTACTGTTCGCTACAGCATATGAACTTAACTTAAATATCAACCGATTTAAGTCCAATATCATACCTGGCGCCTATCTATACTTAATATGGCTTTATTTTGCTCCTTGTCGAAGCGTTGTTTTTACTGAACTGAATTATAGTCTAAAACTGTAATTAAGATCTTCTACACACTTCTATCATTACGGTTTTGTCGATAAAGTTTTTGTACCCTCAATTTTTTATTTTTCCTATTTGTAATGTCAAAACTAGTTAAATTTAGTCACTGGTTCAGAGTGTTCTTAATTTAAAACTTTGAGGAATACACCCATAATTCACTTGTTTTGGTCTTGAAAGGCCTTAGTTGGCTATTCTTTTTTTACGTGGTTGCTAGTATATAATCATTTCAGGCAAGGGTTCTCGTAGCGTCGTATAGGAAAATGAATGAGATCACTGAAATTGATCTTTTGTTCATTCATCCATTTGGATGAGAGCTATTGTTATTTTCAAGTAAGACTCAGAAATGCTTTCTATGCGATAAGGACTTGATCTTTAATAGAAAACTAAAGATTTCATTTTCAGATATTCTCCAATATCTGTGTGAGAAGGAGAGGAGAATTAAGTAATCTCAATAGAATATATTTCCATTATCGGGTAACGTATTTCGTTGCTTCTAGCAACCATTGAAAGGATGTTGGATATTAGACATAATGGGGGTATGAAAGAGATTTATACGGAGGAAAGTGGATTGTCTCTCTTTCTCGCATGAAAGAATATTAAATCGTTTCAATACTTTATGAAAAAAATATAAATATACGTGTTTATATGTGATAAAAGATAAATAAATAATCAATTTAGGCACGAAAGTTTAAGACTAGCAAGTAAAACTCGCTCGTCACGAGGAACGAAATAAATAGATTTGATGAATAGGAATTGATCGCTATTATTCATCTCGTACCGCAGGAGACACAAAAAAGGCTAATTATAGCAATAGTATTCAATCTCCCGCAACGGATATGAAATTGGAAATACACGCTACTGAACGAAAATAGAGTTAGAGCTAATTCTTGTTGTTGAATACGATAGATCCTATAATAGGGAGTAAAATTCCTGGTTGTTTCATCACTACCAGAGCTAATTATTGTCTGAAGCTTTTGCTATCGATAAGAAAGGTGTTTGCGCTCTAGTCGTCAGAGAATTTTCTTCTTCGTGATCTGTTTGTTCTTAATTTCCACTAAATGAAGCTGCCAAGGGATTAATTCGGAAGTGCAGGTTGTTATATTGGAGGACTACAGCTGTAATTGTGGATGAATATATTGCAATCTAAGTTTACTACAGCTGTTTTGAGATAACTGCTGATCTAATTTGTGATAACTAATGCTGTCATTTAGGATAAGTACACTTGTTATGTGTTATAACTGCAGCTTTTATATGGTATGACTTTAGTTGTTATGTGAGTTGACAACCTCTCTCATTTGGCTTAACTAAAGCTGTTATGGGTAAAAACTACCGCTGTTGTCTTTTATGTCTTCTGCAGTTATGAACATTATGTGAGATAACATCGGAGAAACTTCAGCTTCTATGTGAAATGACGTTCGTTGAAAATAGGTGCAAGAAACAGAACTACATCAAACCCTAAAGTTTGGATGGGAGTTTTTAGCGGGAAAACTAGCAGAAATTACAAGCGTTGCAATGGTGAAAACACTTTGAATGATATTTTGTTCTCTCCCTACGTTTGCTTAGGACATGGCTCCCAATGCTGCCTTGGCGGCAGCAAGTATTAGGTTTGCATCTATGTCATCAGGTAGTGGGAAATAAACTGCTGTGTCAAATCATGTTTTTCGATTGTACTTTACATATATTTTTTCTCCATTTCGTCATTAAATACCGCAGCCATTGAAATAATAAATTGCCCCATTATATTTTTTGTAAATCAATGGCTATTATTAACTTATTTAAAATTTTATTTGTTTAACCGTTTAGTTTAATATAGCGAACTAATAAACAAACCAATAAACTTTCTTATATATATTGTAAAGGTAAAACGCGAAACTAAGTTCTTTCGGCTCTAAAACAAGAAATAAATCGGTCCACAGGAAGGTGGTTAGATATCTGCAAGGGTATAATAATACAATGAATTATTAAAATGTATTAAATAAATACAGTGTCGTAGAATAGGGTCAAACTAACCCTTTCTGCGTTTCTCAGCCGAGGTCGAACGGTTATGTGCGTAGGAGATTTATAATACAAGCAGAATGCGAATTAACTAAATGTAGGTTGGCCAAACAGTCGACTATCTTGGAGGTTGCGGGACAATAGAAAAACGGGTACAAAATTAACTTTACTAATATGCTAATTAATATTCTTTTACAAAATTAAAAGTAGTTTTAGCACAAGCTACATACACATTAGACGTACACGAATCAGAGCGGCTAAAGGCGGGGGGTCGTCGTACAAACAAACGAACAATATTGACTGAGGTTCGCTCGAATGCCCCTGAGCGTATACGAAGCGGACGATTGAGGCTTATACTGGGGAAGGCAAGTAGTAGAGAAAGCACTTGCACAGCAGAGTTGCGCGTTGCTGTTTCCTTAGAGATTTGGTCCGAGGGAATAATCCTTGCCTTGGCGCAAAGTTCGAACTATAATCTCTTGACAATGAACTTAGAAATTGCTTTCGAGTTAGACACGAAACTAGACGGGGTGCCTTGCGTTCAAGGAGTGGGTAGAACGGGTACAGGTTATACTCACGCGAATTAATCGAGAATATCGTGCAGAGCCCAAAGGGACGTAAATAGCGGGTACTGACTGAAGGCAGGCAGAGGATGCTGCCTTCCATCTCTGGCGCCGGAGGATTTATAGTGGGGTCGAATGGGGTTTCCCCCCTCTGTCCCAAGGGCAGGGTTCCAGGGTCCGACGCATCGGCAGGCGACAGTAATCTCGCCATTTTAGCACGATCGCAAAAAGGTTCCTAATTTGGCGAGGCGAAACCTAGTCCGACTCCCACTGCGACCTTTTGGGGCTAATAAGCTTCTCGCGGCTTTCTGCGACAAGTTTCTCACAGCTTTCTACAGTGAAGGGGTTTCGGTCACCACGGTGTCTCAAGATTTCTCACTCTCATTAGGGCAGACAAAAAGGGTCGCTAAGGTGTTTGTTGTATCTCTCTTGCCATTGAAGAGCGCGGCAGCGCGTACCTTCCTCTTTCTTCTGATCTCTGACAATCCTCTATCCCCAGATGGACCTTGAGGGGAAGATGTGACATCGGAAAATAATTAATAGGGGTGGGATTAAAACTTAAAGTTGCATGACAATAGCCGATAAAACTGAGAATACCTAAGAAAAATTTTAAAAATGGAGCCAAAGTACAAAATACTGGAGCTATTGGATAGATGGTGTGTGTCGGGGAGGGGGGGGGGAGCAACATAAATATACACAAGGTTTAATAATGCTATGGCAGGATGGCCAAAGGATATTTTTTCTCTATGATTCTATTAAGTTGGGCTCACCAGCCCGAGAGTGAGTTTAGCCTATGATTAAACTATGGGGGGAGGGGGGCTATGTAAGTTGCCCCTAGAACTTTTTTGTTTCCTTTTATCTGACTCATGGCATACATCTTAAAGGAGATTCCTTCTTCTTTAAGTTAGCTGGGTTAGTTCTTGATCTTCGATTTTCTTTTCTTGATGTATCTTCATATTAACTTGCATTTATCTTGATGTGATGATTCCTTCTTAATTCTTGATGACGTGATGATTTATTTTTGATTCTTGATGTCTCTTCTAATTAACTTGTCGTGATGATTTCTTCTTAATTTGATCGTTTCTCCTGGAGGCGATCTATTTTATCTTGAGTCTTCTTGAGTTGTCCTTAAAGCGTTTTCTTTGGTCTCCGTTTTCTTCGTAAATTTTCTTCGTAAAAATTTGGGACTTTTGAGTTTCGATCGCGGGTCTTTGAATCCAAATGCCAGCACTCTGCCGTCACGCTATGGCGAGTCCGTCCTGTGTTTGTAATTTAATGGGCTATTTATATTATCGATTTGGGAGGAATTTTTCTCTGATATATCTTCGTACCCCTACAATACAACCCCCCCAACCCCCCCAAAAAATAAGGATATAAAAGGAATTCATTGTACACAGAGGAACAAACAATATATATATATATATATATATATATATATATATATATATATATATATATATTTATTAAAGGATACACCTTTTCTTATTATTAGGTTGAATATAAAAATTCATTTTATGAACAATAATTAATACCGGTGCCTTTTAAATACAAAAGGCGGGATTGAAATTCCTGGAGGACCAAGTTCCAACAGATCAACCGACCGTTATTATTCTTGACGTTACGTAGGTGGTATAAGAGTTTGTGGTCCGTTTTCACTACTAATTCCTTGCCTAATAAATACATTCTAAATTTACAGATTCCCGAAATGATATCGAGGGCCTCTCTCTCAATTACCGTATAATCTTTCTCACGCACAAGTACTTTTAACCTTGCGTAAGCGATGGGGGAACTTTCGCTGTTATTCTCATAATGGAGGAGGACACATCTTATACCGTCATTACTGGCATCGGTGCGAATGTCAAACAGTTTCTCTGAGTTAGGGAGGCTGAGGATGGGATCGGATGCCAACTTCTCCTTGAGCTGGTTAAAGCTGTCAGTCGAAGGTAGCGTCCACTCGAGGCGTTTGGTGGGCTTTTTCTTTAATAGCTCGCAAATTTAGGTATAAAGCGAGGATAAAATGATGCAGAGCCTTTTAAGGATCGCAGCTGCTTTTTGTTAGTGGATAAAGGCATGTCCACGATTTCCCGGATTGTTTCTTGCTGGGATGTTAAGCGATTAGTCCTGATATGGAAGCCGAAGTAATCGATAGTGACAAATGCGAAGTGGTACCTACCCTGGCCGATTGCCAAATTGTGTTCCCGGAGTCGACACCAGATCGCTTGAAGGGTGGTCAAGTGTTGATCCCATTCTTGGTTGGAAACATAACATTATAGAAATAGGTGATTTTGGGTAAGCCTTTTAAAATCCTCCTCATCTTGCGGTTATAATTGCTGCAAGCCGTCACCACACAAAAAGGGAGCCGTCGGAACTGCATAAGGCCCTTCTCAGTGAGGAAAGCAGTTAATTTCTCTACTTCTTCCCTCAAGGGGATCTGATAATAGGCCTTGAATAAATACAACTCAGCGATGAACTTGGCTTTCTCAAAAAGGTGGAGGTTCTGATTTCTGTTGGGGATTGGTTCGGCATCGAATACGCTAACTAAATTTAGCTTTTTAAAATTCATGCACATACCATAAGAACCACCCGTCTTCTGTACCATGACAACCGGGAAGCAATAGCTCGACTCCAAAGGTTTGATGATCTGCAACTTTAGAAGTTTATCCACTTCGTTATTGCATGCTATCCGGAGGTGTATAGGCAAGGAGTATGGTTTGTAACGGATGGGTTCCAGTGTGGTTGGATATTGTGCTCAAAGTGGGTAGCACAACCGGGGATCTCGGTAATGACGTCATCTAAACGAATCAAGCACGCTTGCAGTTCATCCTTTTGAAAAGATCATCGTTGGTCGTATATCTTACTTTCCGCAGGTGGAGATTTATAAAGTCGGGCAACACATGCAACAGGTAATCCTTGTCTTGCTCCACGCAGGCGACTTGGATTACGCAAAAGGGGTCCAGGAGGTACCAAGATTCCATGGGGGTTTCTTAGTCGATTGCACCTATCTGGTTGATGCTCACGCACCGGTGGTAACGCCCGAGCATATTAACATGGAAAAGTTTTCTTCCCGAGGGGGTTTGAATAAGGTAATCGAACGGGCCACGCTTCTCGAATATGTGGTAGAAGCCCTTCACCTGGCTCCTCAATTTGTTGTTGTTCGTGGGGAGGAGAAGCAAAACTTCTTCTCCGGGGTTAAATTTCCTCTATTTGTTTGTGCAATCGAAGTATTTTTTTATACTTGTCAAAATTGAATTCAGCGTTCTAAGACGCAATTTCAGCGCACTTTTAAAGCCTCCTTCTTAAATCCAGTAGATACGAGTAAAAAGTCTGGATATTTTGATCCAATTTCTGAATCACCGAGGACCTGCTAATCCTCGTATCTAGAGCCTTGCCAGCATCTGCCGTTATTTCCTGTGCCGCTGCACAGATTGCAAGCCCGGATTTACTCGTCTCTATCGCTCTCACCAGAAAGTTGGAATACGCTTGTGCTCGTACGACTCTCCCCGTTCCCAGGACAACTGCCATCTATGTATTGCTTCCCTACTTCCGTGTCAGGTATTTGGCATATTTATTTTCACCTTTCGCCCCATTCTCAGGTTCTCGTTATAGAGACCTACAGCTAATTATAAATGACGTAAGACGGGGGAGTATATTCCGTTCGTGTACCGATTGTGCGGAGTAGCATTGCTTATTTTGTTACGACGTGTTATCTTTGGCTGTTTAATCGTGTGACATATTTAATGCACCTGTTTGTACACTGTATTTATTTCATACGCTTACATTGTATTTAATATGATCGTTTTGTAAACTGTATTTATTTAATACATTTGAATCATTCATTGTATTATTATACCCTCGCAGATATCTTATCACCTTCCTGTGGACCTAATTATTTCTTGTTTTACGGCCGAGAGAACTTAGTTCTCTCGGCCCCAAAACAAGAAATATATATATATATATATATATATATATATATATATATATATATATATATATATATATATATATATATATATATGTGTGTGTGTGTGTGTTAGGAAAGATAGAAAGAGAGAGCAAAACAAGCAAAAGAAAGATGGGATCTCCGGCAGAACGTTTGAAAATAGGTGATGACTTTGGACGTTTTGGTTCGGAGGGTGGGTAACTCCCTCGCAAAAAACAGATTTCCTGCTAATGGTAGGGGGCACCGACTGATAAAGCACATTCAGAAAAAATGAAAATAATTTATCTTGACACGAGAGCAGAATTTAAACAATAAAAGTCAAAGGTTTCTATAAGATAATAGAATTGAATATAAAATTGAGGATTGCCCAATATTTTCACAAGATTAAAACAACATTAATCCTTGTAATGAAGGTAGATGAGCTGAGCTTCAAAAGTAAAATCAAAGGAATTCAGTTCCAAAATGGTGACTGGAGATAACTAAACAAGGCATAGGTTAAAATTAGCGCTCTATTTACATATATATAAATCAAGTGATACAACCAAACCAAGGAATGCCAGGAAGGTTTAAAAACAAGTTCTAAAATCTGTGTAGTTAATGAATGTGAAGAAATTATAACTCTTGTACTGAGTATTTCCGTCATGTAAATGTTATCTTCACACACACATAATCGATAATTCATACTATCCATTCTCAGCATTAGGATTGTAGTATTTCCTATCACCCCTAAGAACCAAATCACCCACAACTATTCCGAGCTCTTTCGTTTGTATCAAGAATTTATCCTGTATTGAGACAATAAAATATGAGGTAGGCAGAGGGAGAAATTAAATTAATGGTTTGCAACGGAAAAGGGAGAAGGTAAATTAATGGTTAGCAACGAAAAAAGGGAGGAGGTACATTAATGGTTAGCAACGGAAAAAGGGAGAAGGTAAATTAATGGTTAGCAACGGAAAAAGGGAGAATGTAAATTAATGGTTAGCAAGGGAAAGAGGGAGAAGGTAAATTAATGGTTAGCAACGGAAAAAGGGAGAAGGTAAATTAATGGTTAGAAACAGAAAAAGGGAGGAGGTACATTAATGGTTAGCAACGGAAAAAGGGAGAAGGTAAATTAATGGTTAGAAACGGAAAAAGGGAGGAGGTACATTAATGGTTAGCAACGGAAAGAGGGAGAAGGTAAATTAATGGTTATCAACGGAAAAAGGGAGAAGGTAAATTAATGGCTAGCAACGGAAAAAGGGAGACGGTAAATTAATGGTTAGCAACGGGAAAAGGGTAAGGGAAGAAGGGATCAAATTTAGAGGATCGCAAGTTGCAATTTATATTAATAAGGGTTGAAATCAATACTCACACACACACACGCACACGCACATACACTTCATTTATATGGGCCCCCAATCTTTTATTTAACGAGGTTCTTCCATTATTGACTATGATTTTGGTCTCTCAGGATCAGTCTCTAATTGTTGCGCAAATCTCTTTATCGTCAGGAAGTTACCTCAGTTTCAGTTTCTGTCTCGAGTTTCCGCTCTCGAAATTACACTCCCTCCACAGCCCTTATCTGGGCGCCTTTTCAGTCGTGATGCTTTCGGTCACTTTTGCTTTTTAGTACTACTCCTACTACAACTACTACTGCTGCTGCAACTGCTATAACTACTACTAATACTGCTACTACTTAAATTATTAATAATTATTATTAGTTCATTTGAGCTGGTACGCAATGTTGGTAATGATGGGGCAGTCGTAGCCACGGTTCACTCATGCCAGGGGTAGCGTCGATGCCCACCAAACCTATCTTGTGGTAAATCGATGAATAAAAATAAACCGTCAGCCGAATGAGGGGAGAGATATCGACTGTGTTTAATCACCGGAAACAGTCCTGATTCGCGTCGACATTGGGCCTTTCCACCATGTTTAGCGACCTAGGCTTCGAATCCCAAGTTAAACGATATGTCCCAAGTCGGATAGTGCTGGGTCCGAGTATTTCCTTTTTGTTTCCCCTGTCATATTGTGATGACGTTTCTTAATCCTTATTGGATTTGTGAAGAGTATTTATGGACGGGTGCTTGTGGCCGGAGGAGAGGAGATCCTGGGGTACCACAACTCTCTCATACCTTGCTCCATCTTCAAAATTTCCGTACGAGGTGATCTGTGGGTAAATAAACTTTTCTATTTGTTTTAAGATAATGACCTATTGGGTATGGGATCATTCCCTCATGGGCTAATTCCCAGTTATATTAGCGAAGTCCCCCCTCCTCAGCCAGTAAGATTTCAAGAAAGCAAAATTTTAAGTCAACCAAGATTTGTCGATATCTTTCATCCTGTACATCCTTCATTCCACAAGGTATTTGATTTATAACCCTAAATTCACAAGGTGTTTCATTCACGGCCTTGATTTTTCGAGTATTTCAAACACAAGGTGTTTAGGTATTTCATCCACGGCCTTGATTTCTCGAGTATTTCATTAACAAGTTGTTTCATTCACGGCCTTGATTTCTCGAGTATTTTATTCCCAAGGTGTTTCATTTACAACCCTGATTTAAAAAGTTATTTTATTAACAAGCCTGATTTGACAAGGTGCTTCATCCACAACCATAATTTACAATGTACTTCATTCACAAGTGAATTCACACTCCCCTCCAGTAATACTTAATAATGAACACTATTTCTGTTGCCTTTGCCGAAACCTAATTGAGAAGAAAACTATCCCGGATTTCGTTTCGGCTAACATCAGTTATAGAAGGCGGCAAATACTGAATAGAAATCTCGAACTCGCTAAAATCAGTTGAGAGATTTTAATTACATTTATAGTGACAGGAACTTGACCCAAATTGAATGCCTAGGAATTCTCTGCTTGGAGAAAGACGAGGCTAAAATTATTCTTAGTCTTTTCGTACTGAATAGGATTTTTTTTATGTTTGTTTTTTACCTATGATAAGAAACGGATATAATTTTTTAACTCATTTTTCCCACGTATTACCATCAAAAATTTTGTATATATCTCAATCTAAAGAAAAGCCCGTTTATTTTTGCTACTATTTATTTCAAGGGTCGTTTTCACGTTTACTTTGGGAATATCTACGCTTTTCGAGCTCTTGATATTCACTATATTCACAATGTTAGGAGGTGATGCTTATAAACTGTAATGTTTTATCTTCTTGAAATTTTCTGAAAGAAGAAAAATATGTGTCCTAATTTTGCACATATAAAGTTGTCTCCCACTAGCGCTGATCTTGACAAAAAGACTAAAGGAAAGAGAAAAAAAAGAAAAATACATGAAAGTATCACACATGCATGGTTTCTGAAAATGAGTCAAAGAGAAAAGTAAAGAATATACATATTTTTTTCCTAAAATAACAAAATAACTAACATGGGTTTTACGAGTTTTTAAAAAGAAGGTAACCATATTAATAATTTACCTATAATATAGATTTTATTCGAGATTTAAGATTCGAGAATTATAAATATTACTCTCAAACTATTAAAAGTCCTCTCATTACTCGGATCTAGAAATAAAAAAACATTACTTAGGAACCAGTGAGTCCTCTCGGATATATGGAAGATTGATATAAAGATTAATGCACAATGCCGAGGAATAGGTTACTCCCCAGACAATATGTCTATATATACATATATGTATCTATTGGTTGGGAGGAAAGAGATAAAATCCACGAGAATATTTATATATATACAGTGACATAAACATATATCCTCTAATGTAGGTACGCGTCCTTCGCTACGTACAAGTACGTTCACTTCGTAAAAGTAATCCGTTGATTACGAGGTATAAGAGTGCGATTTTAATACAAGGGCCGATAGCGTTTAATGACTTTACCGAGTTGCAATTCAAGGATATATTCAAAGAGTGAAAACCAAAAAATATAATTTTTAATAAGTCACTAGTTAACATATATATACATACGGGAAATATAGGAAAATTAAAAAGGATAATACTGACAGACTATAGAAAATTGTCAATCGGGTAACGTTAATTACTTGTTAATTGGCTTTTAAATGGGATACTATAAATCAGTTATACAGAAGGAATATTTAAATGTCGGAAAGCGGGTCGATTAACGGGAAATGCAATCGTTTTACCTTAAAGGGACTGCTCGAGGAAGGGGACTCTTTTAGCGAGTCGGCGCTGGGAAGGGAGACGAAGAATGGTCGTGATTCTCGGCCGAATATCCTGATGGTGACGAGGATGAAGGGAAGGGGGGACCAGAAGACGAGTTCACGATCCTCCTTAAAGACGGAAGAAGGCACCAATTCCCCAGAGAAGTACAACCTCCAAATATTGGAGCCTCTGAAGCGGCTCGGCGCGCAATCTCACATGGAAGACTGGAGATTCTTAAAGGAGAGTTCTGATGAAACGAGAAAAATCCCGGCCAGTCCTACAGGGAGGAAACGATTCAAAGCTTTGCTCTGAAAAGAGTAAGCCTTCACAAAAGAGATGGATCTGCCTGGTGAGATCCAACCTCGATGGTATATGCGAATACCAGGGACTTGGAGAAACAAATACACGATCTGAATCGAAGGGGAAGACATCTTAAACTCAAACTGCCGTTCTTTGAAAAACCCAGGGTGTTTATATGACGGCCATTTTTTTGATGCTCAATCGCTGGAAGTCACAGACGTCTAAAAGAAAGCTTCCAGTATCGAGAGGGATTAGCTTTTTGTCGCCAAACACCATTCTTAATCGTATCCAACGATGTGAGTGGGAATTTTAGGCTATTCTTTTCCTGACTACGGAGATTAGCATTTCATCAGCGAGGTGAAAGATTTTAATGTCCAGCTTAACCGATATTCAAATTCTTTCTTGTTTTATTTTTCTCTTTGGGTAAAGAGATCTTTACTCCACGTGGAGTTATAGTTAGAGGAGATAGGAAGGGAAGGAATTCGAGAAACAAAAGAAAAGGGTATTCTTCTTGGCGTCTCCTTTTCCCTTACACACATAAATATGTGTTTAATTCTACATATATAGAAGGAAAAGCTCAAAAAAGCACACCACATTGGTATAATGCAGATTTAATTTATTATTTGATGTTTAATTTCATATATTTTCTATTTAATTTATACTAAAATATGAGTATTAGCACATAGGATAGAACAAAATAATCCAGTTTCAATTTCGAGACGATACTTATTTTACTCTTCAATTAACGTCTCTATGATATTTCATTAGAGATTAGTCAATAGCCAGGCTCGAGTTAATTAAAAAAAAATACGGGTATATAATGGGATCATAAGGGGGTATGGAAAAGTGAGAGAGTAAATGGAATACATAGAAGGGGGAAAATATTGTTGATGAATACCGAAAACATCATTTAGTCACTTGGGTTAATCTAAATTATCATTAATGCTGATAATGTCAATAAGATTTCAAAACTTATAAACCCGTTCTACCAATCACTTGTTACTTAATAATAGTAAATATTTTAATTTGGTAAAAAGACTCATATCTTGCGTAAAATAGTTTTGGTTTGAAAGTGACTTCGCGTCTGCATTTATGCTCCCGTGACGCTCGCGTTAAACTGCCCAGGACGAAATACGCCCTCGGCGATGCGCTGACTACCCTCGGAAATATTTCTCCCTAAATTTCTAGATATGTTCTTTAATTTGGGGAGTTGGACCGGTTATGGGGAGTTGCACAACTTTCCGGTCCAAATCGTCCCAAATTGTTTCCTCTTTAGAGTATTTTGTTTGGATGGTTGAACAACTTTTACTTTTAGCTACAGCATTTTCTATAATAAACCTCTTCTAACATAATTTCAAGAATAAATGGCCTTGTTGGTCTCAGTTCTTGCTTTATATGTGCTCGTTTATCCTAATTTGTTAATTGAAAACTCAAGTACTCCATTTTTAATACATCACTCACCACTGCTTCAGTACTAGTGACTTCGAGACGAATTAATGGCCCCTTCAATGGTCGAATTTTTCCGTAGGTCCTACGCTAAGTTTTCCTCAAAGATTGACAATGACCCCAAAGATGCGAGTTAATTTTCTGGCATATATCTTTCTGATCTTTTACAGAATTGGCCTAGATACCTGCGAAAGGCAGATCGGTCTATTGGAGCAGTTATCGTCCGTAAATTCCTCCATTATTCCTTTTTATTCCCCTAAACTAGCAAATCGTATGGCTGGGAAGTCCTCGTTGGTTGGTGTTTTTTCTTTTTGATAGATGGGAAAAAACTAGGCCTCTTTTCTCTAAATTTCTTAAATAACACTAAGATAAGCAGAAGCATACAGAGAACGGATTAAAATTAAATTGAGAAACGAAATATGGCACTATGTAACACAATTATTGTTTCTCACCAGTAATTGTTATTTACTAAAGCTTGTTAATGTAAAACAATAGAAAGGAATCATAATTTACTTCGAACTTTGCTTTTTTGGCTTATATGATGAAATATTTACTATAGGCAATTTTTTTTATTTTTTTCTTCCGTTATAGAGGGAGGGATGACTGATAGTAGGTCAGTTTCTAATTTGTAATGGTACCCGAGAACGCGCTCGGTCCCAGTGCCATGAGTTTCCGATCTACTATCATCTTTGAAGAGTTGTTTGAGACCAGGATGGTTCGTGTTCCACGATCTGAACTTCAAGCCTCCTTGTTGCATAAATTTGTTTGATTCTATATTTATTTCTTTAAGGAGGGTAGGTTCGAAATTCGTGGCTACTAAATTATCAACATAAAACGGATTACTCAACGTTTTGCTACAAAGATTCGAGATATAGGAGCTGAGGTGGTAATTAAGGCTACAGTTAAGTATAAAGCATGAGGAATTAAGGCCCAAAATGAGAGAACAATTTCACCATTCTTTACCTAGAAAAAAACAGAAGCGATTTCGGTCTTCTATTAATTTTAATTCGATTTGGAGGAATACCTTTTAGATGTCCGACAGAATGACAAATACGAGTAGGTTCGAACGAAATCGGCACAAGATGTTAAAAAGGGGCGTGATAAAGTCTATGCCAGAATAGGATGCCTCATTGAGAGATGGAGATCCAAACGTATGTAAGTTGCAATTGAGGACAGCCCTTATTTTAGTGGTGGCTTGGACAGCCGATTTTATTACGGGTCTATAGGGATCCAAATATAGCGTTCATAATTCTCAGGGGACACATTTATGCGCTCAATTATATCTTCCTCCAACCCACTTTTGAAAATTTCATTATAGACTTCAGTTAGCCCCTTTTGAGCTAAGGACACTTTGACTTTGTTTAAAATGCCCAAAGCTACTTTATAATTTAAGGAAACCTCCGGCAAAATTTCATCGTACCACTGAAGTTCTAGAAAATAATCTCCACCTCTCTTTTCTATGGAATTATGAAATTGGGAGATTTTAATCGTATCCAGTGATTCCGTATCAACGATTTAACGGCCCAGAGATTCCAAGCTAAAGACATGTTCAAGCCCTACGTCTAAATCGGTATCGGACTTGCATATATTGATTTGGGAAAATATGAATAAATAGGGTTAAAGCCCGTGTTGACATAAGGGACGATGGAAGCATCCGTTCTTAGGTCGGTATCGGAGAGCCTTACAGCTGGTTTTAATTTAATCTCCGCTCTGTCATCATGATTAACCTTGAGAACTGGGGAGTAGGCCCCCGGTGGATTGCTTCCTGAGGCAGGGTTTCCGAGTCGAATTTGAATGTTGGGTTTTATGTAAGTTTGAATTTGAGGTTGAGGGGGTAAAAGATGACCGTTTGCTTCTGTCCGCGGCTCGGCTCCCTTTGCCCCCGACAGCAATGAAGCTATCTTCATCCCTGCCCCGCTAGGGCCGGTGGCTAATACCACGGGGGGACCGTAGCAATCTCTCCCTTTGTGGGGCTTTAAAAGTTGTCACACTCCTATATCGGATGAGCCCAAACCTACAGGATAAGAATGTATCCCCGCCCTACTTCTTATTTTAAAGATTTCTCATACATTGGATGCAGTCTAACCCCAGCAGGCAATTTATGCCCACGACGCGATCTTTCACACCGCTCGAGAGGTAAAAGGATCTGTCTGCTAAAGGCGTCCAAGCGATTCGGAGAGTCAGTATATATTTATCAAGTCCAGTGACCCAAAATTTCAAGGACCAATTCGGATCAACCAAAAGGGAAGCATGGATAATTTGAGACCCGTAGTAGAGGTCGGTCTCCATTTCACCCAACTGCATGTTTTGTGAGCCGATAAGTGTGGTATGAATTGTGCATGAGTATTTCGGTAGCTTGCCCTGCTTAGCATCCAATGAGATAGCCAGAGATTCCAAAATGTAAGACCTTTGGGACGCAAAGTCCAGTATGGCCATCGCAGGTCGAAACTTTACCTTCAAACTAAGGTCAACGGTGAGAGCAGGGAGCAAGAAATTTGAGTTGCTAAAGGAACTCGTACCTGAACCTTTGATAGGATTTTTCCCTAACCGCAACGTCGCCACACGACCCTCTTCTAGTCAACTGGTTTCATCATGATTTAAAGTTTTAGGGCAAAGGGCAGAAATATGGACTCTCTCTTGGCAGAAACTACAAGGATGAGATAAATCTCTATCAGTCGGACAATCATCTAAATGGTGACGAGAACTGCTACACCTTTTTCATAGCATTATTTCGGAACACTTCTCAACTATAAGAGCTGTATTGTTGAAGCGGGGCCCTTTAACATTAAATAGGTTCCTGTACACATTTTACAATACAAATTAGGGGCACTAAGAGCCTTAGGTTGGAGAGCATTTGAATTTGAGCCTTTGCTTGGAGGTTCCGCCCGGCCAACAGAAATGTTCGTCTAAAGCGTTTGGATGCACGGTTGATCAAAAATTGGATTATTATAATTTGAGCAGGGTCGAATTGATACCGTAATTGGGTTTATTTGAGAAAAAAGATCTATTTTGATTTGATGGGTTTAATTTTTAAAATAGTTGTAATTGGAAAATTAATGTAAGGGACCTTTGAAGGGGGGATTAAAAGTCTTTTGACCGTTTCCAGTTTTTCGAGGGTCGGAATACTTGAGGAATAATTGTTAAAAAGATCAGAGAGAGAATGATAATCACTCCTTGTAGTCAATCTCAGTACTATTTTGAAATATTTAGGCCATTTGCTATAAATGATATGTGATAGAAGTTTATTACCGGTGCTACCTTCTTCAAAGAAATTTACATCGATTTTTTTTAGTTCGATCAAGAGAGAGCGAGTTTCGTTTAATCAAAGGGACAGTTTGCATGAGTTAATGGTCGACAATGGCATCTTTGTGTAGGAATTCGTCATCTAAATGTTAAAGAGCGACCTGATAATTTTCGTCGGTAATAGAAAGATGTTTGATGAGGGAAAATGCATACTCTCTCAAATAGCCATTAAGGTACGCTAATTTTGCCGAATCTTTAATATTTGTTCTAGATCCCACCAAGTTGTTTCAATTGCGAAATAAGAGTGTGGAAGTTTAATTTGTCATGGGTGCCTGAAAAAATTTCACAAGGGAGAGAAGGGCGGGGTTTTCAAATTTAGCCTTCCCTAGGCAGTCTAGTATCGCTTTCAGGTTAGAACTGAGGTTGTTGTGGGAGTTGGATTCCTCAGGAGAGGGAACCTTTCCTTTCTGCAATAGGGCGTTTATTTGGGAGCTCACTTCTGAATCAAAATTGACTTGGGAATTCAACTTTGTTTCGAGGGACGGATCGCTATCGCGGTCATGACTTGGGATTTTTTGGAGAATTTTCTCGTCTAACTGGTTTACGGAAGTAAGGAGGGTTCTAACGGGGTTTAATCTAATTTGCACATCTAACTTAGGAATGGAATGAGACTCTAGTTCGGCGCATATTTTTTTCAGGCTAAGAGTTATTTTCCTTTTGAGAATAGCGCGGCTTTTAACTAATTCTTTTAATTCGACGTCAAAATTTGATAGGGAGGGGATGTTCTTATAAGCCATTCTGACCGGAGTTTGAAGATAAAGTAAACAAAAGGGATTGAAAGGTGGTGGGGAAAGCAAAAAATAAATTGGGTTAAAGTTGAGAAAGTAGCAAACCAACGGGGATTCTCCGCCAGAACCAGACTCAAATTATTGGTTGATTAGGTGAACAATGGACATAAACCAGAAATAAATTAAAAAGACTTTATCTTTTCAACTTTGTTAGTCCCAAGGCCTAGCTTGAAAGGGGCGAAACCAACGTATTAGGGTTGTAAACAAAAAGGGCAGTGGTTGAAGACTAGGGAAAAGAGAAACCGATAAATCAGCGTAGGGTTTTTGAAAAGATAAAGATGCCCTTTTCGGGAGGATGGGATTCTTTAAGCGATGTAAGCTCAGAGAACACTCGTTAGTTCACAGTTTAAATGAAACGGACGAGATATGAAGGAAAAATTAAATGACTGGGTCTGTTATTCCGGGAATGAGAAATTGTGTACTTACCTTGAGTAACTTCTGAAAGAAAACTTTACCATCGACAACAACTATCTGTTCTTTGAAGGGGAGAAAACGGAACGAGTCGAGAGTCTTGAAGAGGGGGATGTTTACGAGGCGATATCAAGTACAATTGTGTCTGAGAAACTCTCTGAAGTCGGAAAGAACCCGGGGGGCGGGGAATGGAAGCTTCATTCCCCCGCGTCCTAGAGAGTCTTAAGGCAATAAAGTCCGCACACGTGTGCGTGTGGTGCGTGGGGGATAGCCACGCGAATGCATGATCCATTTTTCTTACAAGTTAAATTATATTTTTAATGAAACTTCCACAAGAATAATATGAAACCATAAATAGAGATAAAAGTGAGTAGTTTTTCTCGATTTCCATTTGTAATGTAAATTAATTTCCGGTACAAGCCTCCCAATGTAGTCTCCCATCAGGATTCCATTGTATACTGTTTGGTATCTAAATTTAAAGTTCACCATATCTTGATTGAAGCGCTACGTTTGCTTTTTGAGTATGCTCCCATATTCTCCTTGATTCCTCAAGATGGCCATCAACGATATGCCACTTCAGACACATCCTGCATCCCATTTGGGCATAGCTTTTCACTGAGTTCTCAACCAGTTCTACACAATTTTCAGTCTTGTGGTTGCCCCAAAAGCCTCTATAACCGAAACAAATCACTCTCTTGCTTCTTTTCCCTTTTCAGTAAGCTTTTCAGGAAAGTCTAAAAACTAGGATTTTCTTGATTTGTGGTCGAACAAAGACACCAGATTTCATCTTTACCTCGGAGAGTTTGGAAATTTTTTAAGATATGTAAAAGCTGTAAAATCTTTGTTAAGAGCTCTAACAAAATACTTCATGATGCCTAGTTTTAAACGCAATGGAGGTAACAACACCTTTTGATGGTCTACCAATAGTTGCTAATGCTGGACATTCCATTATGCACTCCTGTAGACAACTCAGTTCTTTGTGGCCAGTGCTTCTTATGGTAATGTGCTGTGCCATCCATCCTCTCTCAAAGACAAAGATGACATGGAAACTTGGTGATTCCACATGGTGACCTAACAAATAATTCTACCATTTTGAAGTCCCCAATCGCTTCTCAACCATATACTGTTTTATTCTTCCTTGAGATATTCTGAATGAGCCAAGGGATAGTATGGATGCTTATTCCAATGTTAGACTAGTACAGCTCTAAGGCTTCTAAAGAAGCTGACACTGAGTACCCTCTAGTCAAATATAATACATGTAATTCTAATTGCATGAAACAGACCAGATAGATCAGTGCAGTAGTATTGCACAGCTGGATAAGTAAAGAAACTTGCGAAGTAGTAATGACGTTTCCTTTTGCTCGTCACTTACTTGCACATTTTCATCTGGAAAATCCCAATCGTTCTGGCTGGAAATCAAAGGAACTGCATTTGTCTTTGACAAGCGAGTATCTCTGACAAGGTCATTCAGGGCTTTTTGGTTTGGCTAGAATAGAGTCCTCCCAACAGCCATATCTCTGACACTGTAATTTATATCTTCACTGATCATTTTAGCTTATAAATTGTTGCCTTCTTTTTGAGAATGGATTATTCCTTTTTGGGGAGATCGGTGTAGGAAGATCAGTATTGTGTAATACTGGTACAGTAGAGGATTGAAGAACGCCATATGAAATAACAGGTCCATTTTTTGCTACTTTAACTTTTGGAAGGGTCGTCCATACAGAAGTAGAGGTTGCTTAGTCGTTAGTGGGCTACGCTAAATTCTTGGAATAGTAAACTACCTGACTCATCTTTCCCCTCTATATCATCCTGTAAAAGTAAAAAATATACTTTATAACACTTTTGGCTTAAAAACAAACATAATAGATTAAGAAATACTTGCGACATTTAACATTTTACTCCTTAGAATAAACAATTTTCTTACCCAGCAATGTTTTCTTGTAGTATTTACAAGAAAAATGAGGGGCACAGGATTTGCCTTGGTCCCCAACTGGGATATCAAAGTTTGTAACCTTCGCACATTCTCATGGATGCTTTCACACCAAACTGTTTTTATCTTATTTGGGTGAATTCTCTGCATATAACAGAATTCATCTGGAGAATGATTGTAGCCTTTTAATGTCATTTCTCTGCTGATGTGTTCACAATGGTATCTATAGCTGAAATGATAGCAGATCTGTGAATTCCTTTCTACATATTACTGAAGTAATATCTCAGGTTATTCGAAAGGGTTCTAAAATTTGCCATGTGTATGTTCTGGCAAGTTCTCGAACATTCTTGAAGCATAAATTTAGATTGAATTTTAGAACTTTCTCATTAAATCTAAGATGCCTTGGAAAAAATTAAAGCCTACAGCCTTTTTATATCCTTCTTTTGTTTCAACAATTAATAATACCTTAGCATTAATTTCCAAATGAGCAATTTAGAAATTTAGGGAACGACCTTCTAAGCAAAGTTTTTGAATCAAAAGAGACAATTTTTTCATTACTTTCGTTACGAACAACTTGGAAATAACACTTTTAACCTAGAAAAATGATTGAAAGGTGCAAGCGAATGAATGTTTTACAAAAAGCTCGTCAACATTATACAAAGAAATAAATGGAATAGAGTTTTTTATAAAAACTGACTAATCTTGATTTAAATATCAGGGCATATTTTAATTACGAGTGACTTCTGCACATTTATTATGGTTTTAAGGTTCAAAGATTTTTACTATTGTTCTAGCATTTGTGGTTAATACTCGTATATATTTATATATTAGATAAAAATTTGATTTAAAAAAACAATATATTATTATAATTTGTAAATACACCTCAAAAGATCAACTATTCACCATGAGAAACCAAAAACTGTAAGAATAATTTTATCTTCAACTTATGCGTGAACTGCGAAGACTAATTGAAAAGTATCCTAATCAGAAAATTCCTAGGCATTCAATTTGGGTCAAGTTCCTGTCACTATAAGTATAATTAAAATCCCTAAACTGATTTTAGCGAGTTTGAGTTTTCTATTCAATATTTCTGTCTTATGTAACTGATATTAGCCGAAACGAAATCCGGGATAGTTTTCTTTTCAATTTGGTTGCGGAAGAGGTAACAAAAATAGGGTTCACTATTAAGTATTAGAGGAGCGGAGTGGGAATTCACTCGTGAATGAAATACCTGGTAAAATGAGAATAAAGAATGAAATACCTTATTAAATTAAGGTTATGAATGTTATAACTTATCCCTCTCCCACCTTGTCTAACTGACTCACTCTCTCTTTCTCTTTGTTTAGCTGTTTCTATCTTTTTTATTATTGTTCTCTGTATCTTTCATTCCCTCTCTCTTTCTCACCATATCGTTAACTCATTTTCCTTTGTTTCTTATACTCCCTCTCCTTTCTCATTCTCTTTCTCTCAATCTCTCTCTTCTTCTAAATCTCTCTCACTCTGTCTCCTAAGCTCTCTGTCCTATGAATCTCTCTCTATCTTTCTCTCGTATCTTCTATATCCTTTGTTCTTTCTCACCTTCTCTAACTTTTCCATCAATCATCTCTATTCCTCTAGATTCCTGTATCTATGAGAGAGAATCTCATAGTTGTTTTTCGACTTATCTTCTCTTTAAATATATATATATATATATATATATATATATATATATTTCTCTGTTCCTGTCTCTGACTATCTTTCTGTCTGAATATAAGCCTGTCTTTCTCTTTACTTCTTTCTCTCTCATCATTTTGTCCAACGGCTCTTTGCTTCTCCTTCTAAGACCTAAACCTTATCTACCTCTCCGTTTCTATCTTTCTATTTCTTGTACTTTACATCTTTCTCTATCTCATCTTCTCTCTATTTCTATCTCATTTTCTTTATTTTCTCTTCTATTTCCTTTTATTTTCTTTCACTTCTCTCTCACCTCTGCTCCTCTGTCTTCTCTCTCCTTTTCTCGCTTTCTTTTTTTCAGTCTCTCTCTTTACTCATCTCCTTTTATCTCATGTTCTCTTTCTCGTCTTTGCTCTCAACTTCACTCACTCTATATCTTTCTCCTGATTATTCTCTTTGTTGTTTTACCCTCTTTTCTATCTTTATCTCTGTTTCTTTTCTATCTCCTTTTGAAAAACTCGCATTGTTCTCCCCCTAAATTGAATTTTCCTCTCTCTTCTCTCAAGTTCAGTCGAGCGCTCACTATTGCGATAGTGGTAAAGGGAAAATTGAAGAATAGGGAAGAGGAAATTATGAGGCCTCACCAGCAGCAAGTCGGACGGACCCTTTGTAAAGCGGAACTTTGTCAACGAAGTACTTGTTAGGGAAAAAGAGAGGGGCGAGTGGAGACCGTCTGAAGGACCCCCTTTACATATTGTTTAGGCCCCTGATCCATATGTGAACCAAGCCCTGAGGAGAGATGATCTTTATAAGGAAAGAACAATCAAGGAGAAAGAAAAACCTGAGCAAAGAAATCGTTCTTTAGCCACGGGAATATTCGATGTGAGTTATTCCCACTTTGGAAATATATTGTGTTGTTAAACGCGTTTGAGATGGCGTAGATGCCCTCAGGATAATCTTTCAAAACAGATCTAATCTTCTGTATATCTTTCTGTCCTAAAAAAATATCAACCAATGTGTGATTTCCCGAATTGACACAGAAGCGAAACAGAGATGAAGCAGGTGAAATCTATCCAGATGGGATATCTACCGAGAGAGTTGTACTAAGAGGGATATCTAACCTGAGGAAGGAACTAACCTAAGGAAAGATCTATCTTAAGGAATGAGCTATTTAATAGGTCTGATTGATATCCTAAAAGAAAAATAGTGCCCATAGGATGAGATCCCTTTTTGGGGAGATTTCTACCAACAGTAATATTTCAATTCAAATTCTAGATTAACACAGAGATAGATTAATATCAAGGGGGATAAATAGCTAAAGATAAGTGAGATCAGCCCATTAAATTCTTTTGGCGAGGAGGTCAAAAGAAGCGAATCATAAAAGCGAAGGTCTGGTATGTTGCAGGTCGAAACATTAGTTATTATGTATAGAATATTTACATCATATTAGCAAGATGGCAATTACGAAGCATTCAAGGGTCCTGATTTGCAAAACTAGAAAAATGAATGTAAGACAATCTAATAAAAATTGGGGGGAATTTGCAGGTTGAGAAAGTTCAATCAAAAGGACGAAAACTCTCGAAATTTTTTTTGAGGGGGGGGAGGGGAAATAACGGCATAAACAATAAGGATGTGTCCAGAAAGATTTAGAAAAATGATAATTAAGGGAAGAAGTAGGGTCGGATTTGAGAATTTATGGAGGCTAATTAAATAAATAAAGGAGAAAAAAGATGTCAACCTGTGTGAGAGAGTAAAAGGGGGCCTTTGAATATATATATATATATATATATATATATATATATATATATATATATATATATATATATATATATATATATATATATAGATAAAACCACAGTAATAGGACAATTTTATATGCAAAATCAGGTTTCGACGGAAACATCCTTCATCGTCAGTCGATGTTGAACAAGTGAAATACACAAGTTGCTTAAAGTACAAACACACAAATCAGTGGCGCTAAGGTGGATGATGTGAAAATGTAGTGGCATTTTTAAGAAATAGAAGTATGAATTTCTAGCTTATCAAGGCATTAGTATTGAATTGGCTGTCGGAAGTATTAAAGTTGAAAATTTCTCTTATAAATACTGATTCAATTAAGCGTTTATGTATAAAATTGTGAGACTCATAAACTTTTTTAGCATTATCAATAATATCAATTTGATGTTTATCATTGGACACATGTAGAAATAAACTCGAAGAGAGGGCACCACGCGGCATATCGCATGTATGTTCATTCATTCTCTTTGAAAATCTGCTGCTTTCACCGAGATATAATTCATTACATGAATTGCATGGAATGAAATAAACTCCCTGTTATTTCTCGATCGATCTATTTTTGGATAGGCTATTTCTGATCGTATTCTCCTACTGAAAGGCAATAATGATGTTGTTGGTCCGTGCCAACTTTTTAAATTGATTAACTGGGGGGAGAATGGAAAGGTAACATAATATTTGTCATATCTGTTTTCCTTATAATTAGCTGGGGAGTAATAGATGGTTCTGGCTTTATAGTGACACTTTTCTATTAACCAAAGGGAAAATTGCAGTTCAATGAATGTTTGGATGATTGTATTAATTTGGTCTTGTATGAAACCAGGATTACAAATGCGATATGCTCTCAGGAACATGGGGGAAACTACAGATATTTTAACGCATAGATCGTGCCACGAGAAATAAGGAATATAGGCATTAGAATTAGTTGGTTTCCGTTAAACAGAACAATCTGGTTTGTCGTTTATTTTAGATATTTTTACATCCAGAAACGGCAATCAGTTGCTTAGTTCCCATTCAACTTTAAATGTAATAGTTGTGTGGATCTTATTCAATTTTTAAAAGAATGAATCAAATCTTTTATCATTGATATGCCATGTGGCACATATATCGTCTACATAGCAGAACCACGTCATGGGAGTGTGTAAAATAGATGAAGAAGGTGCTTTTCAAAATCTCCATGAAGAGATTGCATAATATCTGCCTTTAAAAAGAATCTTCAGCTCTGAACACATTTTCCGTCACACACAAACGAACTAACTTTACAATTTTAGTAGACAGTAGGGGTAATGTAAAGTTAGATAAAGGCAAGTTTATCATAATTACATCCAGAGCTTCATCATCAATGGGAACTTTTGCGAAAAGGTAATTGAGATTAAGAATTAACAACTACTTATTCGATTGGTCAACCTCTTTAATTTTATTCACAAAATCACCAGAATGGATAATGTGAGCATCAAACATGCTACCAATTAGTTTAGATAGGATTTTCGCTAGCCATTGAGATAGTTTGTACGCATGAGATCATACACTGGAAAATATCGGCCTAAACGGAGTGCTCCGGATGTTTCTGTCGAAACCTGGTTTCGCATATAAAATTAGTCCTATTAATGTGGTTTTATCCCTATAGTTACACGTAGGCTACTGTACTTTTGGGGATATATGTATATATATATATATATATATATATATATATATATATATATATATATATATATATATATGTATATATAAATATATATATATATATATATATATATATATATATATATATATATATATATATATATATATATATATAATATATATATATATATATATATATATATATATATATATATATATAAATATATTCATACTTAAGTATTTAAAGGCCCAAGAAAATGAAAATTGGTAACACAAGCCGGAAAAACACTTAGGAGAATATCACGTGAACCAATAAAAGCTTAAGAAGGAAAATGGGAGATGTAGAAAACGGAAAGATAGGGCAAACTATTTTAACCGTTATATGAAAATAAATGAAGAAGTTGGATTTGAACCTGTATCATTAAGCGCTCTTCGCTTATATGATAGAGAGATAAAAAGATAGATGGAAAGACAATGATAAAAAAGATAGAGAAATATAGATATAACGAAAAGAGAAAGAGAGTGGGGAACAGAAAGAGAAAAAGAGAGATAGAGATAAAAGATAAGAAAGAAGAGAGAAAATAGAAAAATAAAAAAGAGAGAAAGAGACTATAAGAGTGAGAGAGAATGAGAGATAGGAAGAGGGACAGAGAAAGAGGGGAAGAGAGAGGAGGAGAGAATTAGATAAAGAGTAGTAGAAAAGAAGAGAAGAAATATAGAGATGAAAGGGGCGTGTTAAGCTCATAAATAATTTAAGAAAAAGTGATAAAGAGAGATAAATTTTGAGGTGAATTATGAGGAAAAACGAGAGAGAGAGAAATTGAGAGATAAATAACGAGCTATAAAAATAGATTAAGAGCTAGAAAAAGCGTAAAATATTTAAAGAAATTGTGGGAGTGAGATAACAGGAAAGAGACAAAAGTAGAGATAAAAATAGAAAGAAAGAGAGATAGAAAGAGAAATAGAAAAAGAAAGAAGGATAGTGAAAGCAAACTAGTGGTATAAATTGAGAGGGAATCAGAGATAAAGGTATATGGAGAGACAAAGAGAATGAGAATTAAAGAGAAAGAGCGAATGGTGAATGTTAGATAAATGATAGAGAAAGTGAGCGTAAAAAAGAGAGAAAGGACGAAAAAACATGGCGAGAAACAATCAGTGAGAAAGTGAGAGAGAATAAGAGCTAGAAAGAGAGAGCTGAAGGAGATAAATGAAAGGGAGAGAATTGAGAGTGAAAGAGAGAGTGAAAGGAGTAGAATAAAAGAGAGAAAAACAGAGACAGAAACAAGGAGAGAGAAAGAGTTAAAGAGGTCAGAGAGATAGGTCAGAGTAGGGGAGCGGACAGAGAAAGAGAGGACTAAGAGATTAGGAGAGCGAGGGAGAGAAAAAGGAAGAGAGAGGGAAAAAGTTAAGGAATATGAGATAAGGTAAGTTAGAGATAGGTATATGGAGAGAGAGAAGATGAGAGGAAAATAGTGAAAAAGAGAAAGTGGTAAATGGAAAAAGAATGAAGATAGATAGATAGATCGAAAAAGTAGTTAAAGAGACGAAGTTCTGAGTGTTACAAGGAGTTACAAGGAAAAAAGGCCTCTCAAAGGCCTTGGGGCACCGGCCGAGGAGGCACTCTTTAGAAGATGAAACTTAGCTATCCTACCCTAATCTAAATTCAATTATCCCTACTGGCCCACACAAAAACCGCTATCCCTATATTAGGTTCTATGTAAAGTATATGTCGTGGAGTCAACAGGTGTCGCAGATCTCGTACGTGAAGGACTTACGCACCGGAAGCGTATTAAATTTGGGCAACTCCATTTTCCAATCGTGATTTCGAGTCACATTGCGGTTAAAAGTAAAATACCTCGTGTATTCGACATTTTCAAAACCCCTTCAAAATTTTCAAAGTCACTTTGAGACGACAGCGCCCTCTTTAATTCTCGATCGGAAATACATCGAGCTCTTGCAGTCTTGGCGGGTATGTCTTATTCGTTAGCAATGGGATCAGTTTCGTGGCCTTAGCTTGCACATTTTCGATAGTGAGGAGACCAGAACTGAACCATCTACTCCAGGTAAGGCCACACCAGTGAGGTATACAAGGGCAGAACGACTTCCTTGTTCCGGAAGCTAAATTGCCCCCTCAACTAATCCAGTAGGCGCTGGACCTTTTTCTCTACCTATAAGACTGCTTCGAGAATTTGAGATTGCTGCTAATCAGCAGACCTTAGTCCTTTTGGACATCAGTTTAATCAACACGAAACTTAGTAGCTCGTAGTTTGACCTAGGATTCTTATACTCGATGTGCATCACCTTTCACTTGTCCAAGTTGAAAGGCCTTTGCCACTTGTCAGACCACTTGCCGATCATCCCTTGGTCCTCCCTCAATCCCTCGATGTTTTCGAGCGTCGCTACATTTGCTCATATTTTGCGTCATCCGCAAATTTCGTGAGATGGCTCAGCAGTCCTTCATCTATGTGTCATTGATGTAGATAATAAATAATAGGGAGCTCATCACGGAGCCATAAGGGACTTCGCTCGTTACTGACAACCACCGAGAGGCGTGGCCGGCGATAGTAACCCTCTGTCGCCTGTCCGACAAACAACGTTCTAACAAGTTTGCGACCATTCTTCTAATTTCCAAGGCACCTACTTTCGCCATCCGTCGACAGTCGGGGACTTTATCCAAAGTCTTTTGGAAATCCAAATAAAGTATTTACACCTCTTTACTTCTGTCAAACCCGGTGTAAGAATTCAAGCAAGTTCGTGAGGCATGAGCGCTTTCTTTGCTAACCGTGCTGGCTGTCCCTCAACAGGTTGTGAGACTCTAAGTGATCCGTTATTCTATCTGCTATGATGTCTTCCAGTACTTTACCCACTATTGAAGTTGGACTTATCGTTCAGTAGTTTCCAGCCATGCCACGGTCCCCTTTTTTGTAGATTGGGGTCACGTTGGCCATACGCCAATCCGTAGGGACTTTGCCACTATCGAGTGACTCGTTGAGGATGTCAGAAAGATGGGTGACAAATTGAACTTTAACCACACGTTGCTCTCTTGACAGGAAACCGTCAGGACCAGAGGATTTGTACGCATAGATATGAAAGTGAGAGAGATTGAAAAAGAAAGAAAGTATTAGTGAAATTGATGGTAGGATAGAAAGTGAGAAAAGGAAGCGGAGAGAAAGACAGAGGTGGAGAGAACGGGAAAGAGAGATAAAGAGACATAAGAAGATAGATAGGAAGAAAGATATAAATAGATATAGATAGAGAGAGAAAATCAAAGAATGAGAGAGAAAGAGAAATATAAGGAGAGATAGAAAAAGAGAGGGATATATAATGAGAGATAGAAAGAGAGAAAATGAGAGAGAAATAGAATGATAAGAAGAGCGATAACAAGAGCAAGAAAGAGAAAGAAGATAAAAAGAGAGGGATAGAGAGATAAAAAGACAGATATAGAAAGAGACAAAGAGAGAGAGAAAGATAGCGAGAAACAAAGAGAAAGCGTGAAAGAGAGATAGACAGAGTCATAGAGAAACAGAGAGAAAGAGACAGACAAATTGAGATAGAAATATATAGAGAAGGAAAGGTTTAAAGAGAAAAAGAAAGAAAGAGGAACAGAGAGAGAGAGAAAGAGAGGGTAGAAGATAGATAGCACGAGAAAGAGATAAAGATAGAGAAAAAATAATGATAAAATGAAAGGATAGAAATAAAAAGTGAGATATAGAAAATGGGAAAGCATGAAAGAAAGTGAGAGAGAACGAGGGGGCGAAAATGAAAGATGAACGATAGCAAAATAGAGATTAAGTGATAAAGAAATAGAGAGAGAACTAACGATAGAGCGAGACAAATATACATATAAAGGGATCGATAGAGAGTTAACAAGGCAGACGAAGAAAGATGGAAAAGGTTAAAATAAAAGAAAAAAGAGACTTATAGGATAAGAATAAAGAAAGAACGAGCGGTCAGTGAGTTAAAGTTCAGAGAGAGAAAGAGATCTAATTGAGATAGAGAGAGAGATTAAGAATCGGCGAAAAAGATAGTAAGATGGAAAGAGAGGAAAGGAGGCGAGATAAAGATAGAGAAAGAGCTATAGAAAGAATATGGGAAGATAGGTAAGAAGTGAGAAAAATAAAGAGAAAGAAAATATATGAGAGTGAATTCGAAACATCAAATAACTTCAGAAACAATACCTGCAAAGACCATAAGGTCCACTCAAGGCCAGTCCGCTTACACAGATGGTGTTGACTACCAGTATCTAATGTTGGTGTATCATGCTTTTGGTTTTGGTTTTTAACATGCTGTTTGTTGTTGTTTTTGTTTTTTTATCTATTTCAATTCTTCAGTGCACACTTATCTACATGTATACCCTTTGACATGTAGGCTCAATCATTCCTCAAATTTACTTATACGCAACTCCGAACGGGAGGGGGGGGGGGAGCAGTACTCTTTTCTCATGAAGGCTTCACCTGCTAGGGGAAATTTACATTCACTCCATGCCATGCAGGGGTGCGTCGCTGGCATCTTTATATCGATCAGTTCATTTTATCCCTTAACTCCTTGTTATATATGGTGTTTGCATTTATGCTCCTACTATGATGGTATATTTACACTGAACCTTTTATTGAACTAGTCATCTAGTCGGCTTTTGATCATATTTACTGACGTGCTTTCTAGTACACACTGGAGAAGGCTATTCCACATTCGAATGATCTTAAAAGTGAAGTAATTTTGAACTATATTAAAGTTGAAGCGCTAATTTACTAATTTGAAATTGGTTTTGCGTGTATTGGCCATTATTTCCATCTCGAACAATATTCTGTAATTAATAGTAGTAAATCATTTTAAGATTTTGAATACCTCTATAAATTGCATATGTATTCATCTACTTTCAAGGGATTGTAGGTTTAATGAGTGGTGTCTCACTTCTTACGATTTGCTTCGAATTCCAAGAACTAGTTTAGTAGCCCTACGTTGCACTATTTCTAACTGCGCTATATCCTTGTTTAGGTCAGGAGCCCAAAATTGAACCGCGTATTCGAGGTGTGGAAGCACAAGTACTTTGTATAGTGGCAGGATTATATCTTTCGATTTGAAAGTGAAATTTCGAACACTATATTCGGTTTGCTTTCTTACAAGCTTCTGCGCATTGTTTCGATACTTTAAGGTCTTCTGAGATTAGAATCCCCAGGTTTTTTCTAAGTCAACGGAATCGAGGATTTGGCCTTTCATATGGTCTGACCTTGAAATAACCTACATATGTTGAGGCCCATCTGTCATTTGTCCACCCATTGGAAAATTTATAAAGGTCTCTCTTCATTTGCTCTATACCGGATCTAGAAAGGGCTCGGCTTCCCAGCTTCGTGTCATCTAAAGATAAAAATAAAGAATGATAGAGAGAAACTGAGATAAGAAGCAAGATAGAAAGAAAGGGAAAATGAGAGAGAAGAGAGTGAGGAAGAGAGATAGAAAGAGGAAAAAAATGAAAGAGAGAAAGTAAGAGAGAAAAAGATTTATATAAATAGAGAAACAGAGAAATGATGATAAATTAAGGGAGGGATAGAGAGATAAAAAGTAGAAAGAGAAAGAGTGAAAAAATGAGAGAATGAAAGATAGAGCAGAAGCGATCAATGAAAATTAAGAGATAAGGCGATAAGAAGAAAAAGAGCATATGCTTGCCGATTGGATACGGCGTCGGCCTCCCAACGTGACGGTAACGGGTTTGATTCCAAATCCCCGCAAGTAGAGATCTCGCTACCGATTGGTGGACGCGCCGTGCTCCCCCATCCCTTTCGGGTGGGTAGATCTTACATCTCTCACCTCACATATAACCAATCACAACACTGCTTTCTTTCCTCTCCCGCCTTCACAGAACAACACATACACACACACACACTGTCTGCCCCAAGGAATTCTCCCTAAGGATATCTAAATCTACATACCTTTGGTACGGAACAGGGCCCTCTGCCCCGGGGTGACGAAGGTTTCACCTGATCGTTGTTTGGTGTCAAAACACTATACTTCAGGGCACCTCTCCACAAAGAGAATCGGCTCATGGTGCCCTCGGGCTGATAAGCGATTGTCATACTGACCCCTATGTAGATTTCATTATCTGGTCGGGGATCCTCCTGGATCAAGGAAGGATTGACATCGACTAACTAATTAATAAAAAGAGAATAAGAGCCGAAGGGAGAAAAAATATCGAAATAACTAGAGAAAGCGAGAAAGAAAGAAAGATATTTTTAAACGAAAAGAGAAATAGTTAACGAGAGAAAGAAAAAGCGAGAATACGTAAAAGACATATAGAAAAAGTGATAGAAAA